>OY970783.1:5630000-6230000 GCA_963853795.1 Xestia rhomboidea
CACTGTGGAAACTTTTAACGTGCTCATCTTGCTACATTGTTCTCACATAATATACCATCTCAACATGAATGATGGAACCAAGATTTTGTAACAGTATTCTGATTTAAAAGAGTGTGCATGGAGTTTCTTGCCCGTTCTTCTCCATAGAGATCTACGCTAGGGAATGGGCAACTACAGTACTTTCACAGTTTTATGCCTTGTGACTGGGACTTCTACATTTAATTTTCATCTTTGTTTCGACAATTCAAAAGTGCCTGTAACTGGCTTACTTGAAATTAATGCTTTCATTTAGATTTTTTGATTTTGATAGTACACTCTCATTTCACCAGTTATGTTTAAGGCCCATGTAATAAGGGGCGAGCCTATTGCCATCAACCGTGTACAATAGTCTGGACTCCGTGGCTGCTACTGAGAAATTCCTGATGGAAAACCCTAATAACACTTTTCCCGACCTGGGAATCGACACCAGGACCTTATGCTCAACAGTCGCACTTGCTACCTTTCGACCAACGAGGCAGTCATAACTGAATACTTAGACCAATTGACAAGTTTCAAATACGGACGTCCCTGTTACTTAATAGTTTGACATTAAAGCACGGAATCATGTGAAAACGTTTGTTAGAACATTCAGGTTTTTTATCACATGTATCACCTTGTTTAGAAGTTGCTCAATTTGCCTACTTGGGAAATTCTTTCTAGAAGAAGATGTGGTTAGTTCCTAACTTGGGGTCAGGGTTTTTATGCCCCTTGGCTTTACATGCTGTCGAGAGATGTTTCTCTCTCAGGTATGCTGGTTCGGTTTCCTCATGATGTTTTAATACCCAATTCTGGGTTAAGTTCGCCATTGTACGGTCGACAAAGTTATTTGGTTTACATTTTAACATACAAATTACATTGTAAAATGTAAACCACATAGCTTGGTCGACCGTACATATAAGTTATATATTACTGCAATTTGTATGTATATTTTTTGAGTACCTAAAGACCTTCAATATCTCCGTAACTAGAAGGTACCCAGGTATGGTTTACAACAAAAAAAAAATCGCAATGACGGGGAGAATAAGTGGCTTTCGGCTTCGTTAGGGGTATTTTTCCATCCATTAGGGAAAAGTATGTATGGCAATCGTCGTTCTAGAATCGAAACTACAGAACGCTGCTACGATCCTTATCATACATACTCTTCTCTTTCTTGCCCGTTCTTCTCCATAGAGATCTACGCTAGGGAATGGGCAACTACAGTACTTTCACAGTTTTTATGTCTTGTGACTGGGACTTTTTTTTTTTTTTTAGGATGGGAAATCACTAAATGACTTCTCCCGCTCTGGGCGGAGCGGGAGGGAGTGTCAGACTTTTACTGACTAAAACCCATCCATGTTCCTTCATCGCCCTTTGTGTTCCGGGACCACGGTATCTCTTTCGAATAGTCCCGCAGCCCCGGCAGGCTTCGGCCCTTGCGGACCCCTTCCCTATTGCTGACTCTCTTTGAGGCGCGCGTGGAACACGAACGCGCCGTCGACACGGCCTGTCGTCATGAGACGGACGGACGGCGAGCTAGCCCATAGCTCCCCGTCCACAGGCCCGCGCCTACGGTGGCCGGAAGCCACCACGTGGCCCCCGACGCCCGGGGCGTCTCCCGCGGCGGCCGGGACGTGAGGATATCTCCCTCTCACGTTCCGCCACCTCCTTCGCTGGCATGACTGCTTTGCAGAAGGAGGTGACGGCGTCCCATTCCGTCTCGCTCCGGACCATGGCACGAACCAGGGCCTGAAGCGAGAGGTCGCTGCCGCCGGTTGTGACTGGGACTGTATCTACATTTCATTGTTGTTCTTTGTTTCGACAATTCAAAAGTGCCTCTAACAGGCCTACTTGAAATAAATGCTTTCACTTTGATTTTTAATTTTGACTTTTTTTATTTCGTCCGTTACTCATTTTTTTGGGGAGGATGGCACCACTTTTCCCATCTGGCCCCCTATGTAGGGACGGATGGGAACCACGCCACTAAGTCGTGTCGTGATTAGCATGTAATAGTGACGATAAGGTTTCACGGAGCGTTCGGTAAACGCCTGTCAAAACACGCATGCGCGTAATATGATGCGTTGCGTACAGGGTGTGGTGAAAATAATACGCGATAAAAAATGAATTCAATACGTAATCTTCTGCGTTGGTCTAGTGGTGGCGGGCCCGACTTACGTGCAGTAAGTCATGAGTTCGAAACCAGACAGGCGCATTACTTTGTATATATTTTTTCATCTCCTCTGCTCTCAAAACGGTGAAGGAAAACATCGTGAGGAAACCGGCATGTCCTAGAACCAAAAAATTTGGAGGACATGTGACATCTACCAATTCGCAATGGGCCCGCGTGGTGGATTATTGCCCACTCCCTCTCATAAAGAGGAGGCCTGTGTCCCAGCAGTGGGAACATTATAGGCTGATGATGATGACGTAATCTTCTTCTTTTTTGAAGTCTGCTCAGCACCAGATACCATGCTCAGCAGTCGCTGAGCATGGACTTCTGGGTTCGATTTCCGGAAAGGGCTAAGTGTTATTCGGTTAGTCCATCAGAATTTTTGCAGTAGCAGCCACGGATTCTGGATTTGTGCCCGTTAGATGGCAATATTTTCGTCCCCTATTACATGGGACTTAAATATAACTGGCAAATGTGGGCGTGTCATTCTGGGTAATGGATATTCTGGGAAATGGACATTCTGGGAAATGGACAGTCTGGGAAATGGACATTCTGGGAAATGGACATTCTGGGAAATGGACATTCTGGGAAATGGACTTTTTGGAACCGTTAGACATTTTGGGAATTGGAAATTCTGAACCTAGACGCTTGTACCTTGTACACCTCTGCCTTACCCTTTGGAGATTACAAAGCGTGATGTTGTAAGTAGTCAGGTGTTACACGAGTTTCTTATTAGTATCTTTTTTTTCGGTTCCAAAATAATTAGTCAAACCAGGAAAATTGTAACTAAAATAAAAAGTTGAAAGGAAGGTGAATATTCGGTTAAAACACGGGGAAAATTAATTTCTTAGCAGTAGCCTTGAATTTGTTCCGGAACGATTTTAATTTTCTTCTTTCCTTCTTACCTTTTAATTAAGCTAGTCTCAAATAACAACACTCGAGAAGCTCGTAGCTAAATAATAATTTTAGCACGGGTCGATGTTCAAGGTTAAACAGGGCTTGTCAAGGTCGGCCAAGTCAGTATCCAAGGTTAAACAGCGCTGGCCAAGGTAGGCCGAGTCAATATTCAAGGTTAAACAGCGCTGGCCAAGGTAGGCCGCGTCAATATTCAAGGTTAAACAGCGCTGGCCAAGGTAGGCCGAGTCAATATCCAAGGTTAAACAGCGCTTGCCAAGGTAGGCCGAGTCAATATTCAAGGTTAAACAGCGCTGGCCAAGGTAGGCCGAGTCAATATCCAAGGTTAAACAGCGCTTGCCAAGGTAGGCCTAGTCAATATTCAAGGTTAAACAGCGCTTGCCAAGGTAGGCCGAGTCAATATCCAAGGTTAAATAGCGCTTGCCAAGTTCGGCCTAGTCAATATCCAAGGTTAAATAGCGCTTGCCAAGGTAAGCCGAGTCAATATTCAAGGTTAAACAGCGCTTGCCAAGGTGGGCCGAGTCAATATCCAAGGTTAAATAGCGCTGGCCAAGGTCGGCCGAGTCAATATCCAAGGTTAAATAGCGCTCGCCAAGGTGGGCCTTGTATGGGTGACCATCCATTACATACCGAGTGCACTCCGTACGAAAGCATGTAACCCATTGGTCCCGGCTGTCATTTGAAGAGCTTTGACAGTCGTTACAGGTAGTCAGTGGCTCGAAACTCTGACAACAAGTTTTGCCAAGGGGTAGCGTATTATTAACTGGGTTGTGGAGGTCATATAAGACAGTCGCTCCAGATTATAGTGAAATACTGGTATTCACCTGCATCCGGTTAGATTGAAAGCCGAACCCAACAACATAGATTGGGAAAAGGCTAGGTTAGACGATGCGAGTCTCAATTAACATCACTGGGATCAAGACTGGATTAAATAAACACAGCTAAAAATGGCGTTCTATTTCTCATTCGATATTCTCTTCAAGGTAACCGGTAAGGAACCGGAAGACGTTGCGTTGGAAGGCCTCCCTCTAGGTGGACCGATGACCTGGTGAAGGTTGCGGGAATCCGCTGGATGCGTGTCGCACGGGACCGGTCAATGTGGCGACACTTGGGGGAGGCCTATGTCCAGCAGTGGACGTCTTGCGGCTGAAATGATGATGATGATGATTCTCTATTTTTCTCTTCTGGGTATACAATCTGTGAAGTTATCAAAATGTATAAAAAAAAAAAATATTTAGAACACCCTGTGTTAAAAGAATGTGCCGGTTACACCACGTATCCTGTAGGCTGAGCAAGACGCCACCGCTTGCAAAGTGTGGAGAAGGCTTTGTATTAAAATGACACCTGGTACAGGCTGGTTATAGTAGCGTGCACTGTTCAGGGCCGATGGTATAAAATAATAATAATAAAAATATGTAAACTCAATAATAATGTGCAAAGATTTTATTGATTGAATGAATAGACTCAGGAAAGCTGAACTTTCCTTTTCGCCAATAGCCAAATCCAGCCTGCCTGCGTACGTACGTACTTCTCATAGAACTATGAATGGGACTGATCTGATATAGTTCAAGGTAACTCACACCAATTCGAGAGGTTTTTTTTTTTAAATAAAGTCATATTCATCTTCATCTGCCTAGCCTTTTCCCAACAACGTATGTTGGGATTGGCTTCTAGTCTTAACAGATGCAGCTGAATACCAGTAATTTACATGGAGTGACTGTCTATCTGACTTTCACAACCCAGTTAGTACTGGGTAAGACTAATTAATTAATAATACCTAAATAATAATGGTTTTATTTATCTGTGCTGAAAATTGCCATTACTCGAACAATAAACCCAACGAAACAAAACTTAACATTTTACGAAATCCTCCTCCACACTAACAGAACTAAACCATCGCGTGTACGTACTTATGGCTTCGCGAGTATGTATGCAAGTACCTAAAGAGTCGAAACAACCAGTAACACCCGGTATCTTAATAACTAACGGCCGGTATCTGAGGTCTACTTGTACTTAGTGCCAGTAACTCGCTCGGTAACCTAACGAGACAGATCACCGGAACCATTCGTTAACGATGTGTTTTTAGTAGGATTTTGGAACCCTTATCTTAGGGCGCGTACAGATTAAGTATCATAATTACCTACCTACACAAGGTGTGAATGGACCCATCACAAAGCCGTCAACCAAGAATTTATTTATTTATTTATTTACCTATTACAAAATTCACAGCTCTTTACAATCTTAACCTAAACTATTTTAACTACACCAAGCCAATTAAGGATTTACAATTTAAGGTGAAAGCGTCAGGATAGCCCGCGAAATTCAAATTTTTCAAGGTCAAAATCATTTCTCGACCTTTATGAACTCGGAGGGTTGTATTGATGATTTAAATGATTATAATTCTGTAACTACATACGTCTTACAGTCGCGGACAATATTTTAATCAAAATACAACCTAGCACTGGTCTACAAATTGCAAAAAACGTAAGAAAATTTGAATTTCGCGGGCTACCCTGGAGCATCCACCTTAACATCTATACATAGCTAAGAATACAGCGTGTGAGAGTGTGTGTGCCTGAGGAGTTTAAGTGGGTGTGTGAGTATGTTATAACGGTGTGTGTGTACGTCATGTATTCTGTACATCAAAGTAAGTAAAGTAGGTATACTACTACATCAGGAATATCGACGCACAAAAGGTTTCCACGTACTACTGTGGGGGACGAGCCTATTGCAGTCTGGGCACAAATCCAAACTTTCAGACTACTATTAGGAAATTCCTTAAGAAAAAACCCCTACCAGCAGACGTCGCTTAAGGCGACTGCAGGAGCTAAATTAGCAACTCTATTTGTGGTGGTTCAAACTTCGTTTGAAATCCCATTAGAATACAGTTCTAATCAGCTTGCATTACTACGTGGTTGTTACGTCAGTCACTGCGGGCCGAATAGTGCGAAATGAGTGTTTTTTTTTTGCGATTTACATAAAATCTATTGATTGGAATAAAAAAACAAAACACTATGATGCTAATATGTTGCTTGTAGAATTATTTGCCAAAAAATCAGAATGATCGCATGTATTTTAGTATGGTTTTTACTCGTTAAAAGACATTTTTTGAGATAAATTCGCGTTTATTTTTATCGAGTTAAATTACCTGCATTTTGTTTTCAAAACACTATCATACTAGCATATAACTTGAAAAATATCATATATTTTTCTGGCTTTGTTTATTGCAGTGAATCATATGCTTTTTGCATTATAAAACTCGCGTTTAGCTCCTGTAGTCGCCTTAACTGGCCGTATATTCGCGATGTTTGCGTACCTACTGCCTTATTTTTAATTCTTACAACTACCTTAATTATAATAAAACAGGCTACATCTTGAAAAACCCGATAACACTATTACCTGACTTGGGGATCGAACCTTGAAAAGAAGTCTGATGTCCATTCTCACTAAGACTAAGCGACATCCTAATGGTGTCGCTTAGTAAATGTAAACAGGTAAGCGCTAATTTTTTTACCCAATTGCTAGAGGTAGGTAGAAAGTTTCGAGTCAAGTTTTGCTAATTATTTGAGTTAATTAAAGAGGTAAATGTGTTTAAATACCTGTCATTCACAGTAAACTTAACACTTCATCGGCATAAATAATGTTTTGACTCATAAAACAAATTATATGAACGCAAAAATAAAAGAAACACATCGTGCCAAAGACCAATTACTGATAAAAAGGTATTTTAAAACAAACATGTGAGAAGTGATTATCATTTGGAATGCGAACTGTATTTTGAAGACTGTAAAGTTGAAATTGAAGTGAGTTGAAATGAGAATTAATATTTTTTAGTTTTACTACATCAAAAAACACGTATGCAACAATTTCGCACAATTAAACTTGAGAATAAAAACTTGTAAAACAACCAGACTTATTTCCCCGATTTAAAACATACCTTTCTACAAAAACATTAAAAAATCAACCTTATTTCAAACCAATAAGAGCTTACATGAAATCAGGATCGAAATACAGGGTGTATTTCAGTGTTGCAAGTGTATGGTGCAGAAAAGCGTAAGAAATTTGTCCTCCGAACGTTTTTGCTTTATCTGTCTTTTAGTTTTTTATTTCGCACTGGCAACTGTTAACGCAAAAAGATTTTGACATTGTTTCGGAACGCTCGCACGATTTGGGCGCCAATTAATTTTTCGATAAACACAGAGTAGTTTTTCGGCAGAGGGTTTTATGGTAAATGTACTTGCATACTAGTTAAATATGTGACTACCTCGTTCGTCTAGTGTTCGCAATCGCATGAGGTCCTTGGGTTCGATTCCCGGGTCGGACAAATTGTTATTGGGTTTTTCCCATTAGGAATTTCTCAGTAGCAGCCACGGAGTATGTATTTGTAGCCGGTTGATATATGGCAATAGGCACGCCCCCTGTAACATCTAAACTAATATTACAAAGAGGAAAGATTTTATTTTTTGTTTGTTACGATTTAAATCAAGAACGACTCAACCGATTTTAAAAATTCTTTTTAAAATCGGTTTTTATATTGATGTCATGCAAATTAGCCGAGCTATCACAATTTTCGCGGACGAAGTCGCGGGCGAAGTGCGAGTAGGTCATAAACAAAACCGGCGAAATTAATGTAGGCGTACTATTAGGTACCTACACCTCTGCCTAACCCGTCGCCTTACAGGTGTGATGTTATGTTAGTTATTTGATGGAAATAAAATTAGGGACGAAAATTTGATGATTTTAACTACATAAATAGGTACACGGCTTCCAAATGCAACGAATGTGACTCAACGTAGTGTTTTAGTTTTGATTACTAAAACGAAACAAAATGGATATAACTAATTCTTATACAATTTTAACCATTTTTTTGTGTTTTTGCTATTGTTATAGATAAAAAACTTCTTTTTATTTATAACAATAGCAAAAAAAAAAAAATTGGTTGGACTTCCATACTTTTCTTTTACTCGTCATCTCATCAAGTACCTTATGTAGGTACTTGATGTAGGAACTTTACTCGTCACCTCATCAAGTACTTGCGTACCTGCGTACCTACTTGATGAGATGACGAGTAAAAGATAAGTCCAGAGAAAAAAGAAAAAGGAAATCTCTTGATAGCTTGGCAATTGATTGACCAATAATTACAACCATAATGTTGATATAGTAAATTACTACGTGATGACAGATTAATAACAAGCTTTTAGAAACCACAGATTGTCTCTAACAAAACAGTAAAATAAAGCAAAAAATAAAGAAGTGCTAAAAATCTCTGGCACTCACAATACTCTGTCAACAATTCTGTGCGGCCATTTTAAAAATGTGCCGCCTTTTCATAGCCGCGTTCGTTTAGAAACACCGATCTGAATCACCCGGTGATAAATTATGAAAAATATCTTATTAATCACTAGATATCAATCGTTTAAACTTAATTGGTGATTATTTAGTTAAACTTGCTTCACAAAAGATTTTTATCGTCAACGAAATTTATTCGTGAATTAAGTTTTAGTGAAATATAAATAAGGGTTCTCTGATGGATCAGATTTTTGGTTGAATACTTTGCGTTCGCCTAATTACTACATCGCTACCTTTATAAGTAGTTTTCTTGGAATTTTAGTAAATTAATTGCGTGTACTTTCACGCTTTATATTTTTGCATTCGGAATGCATTCAACATTATTTTTGTAGTTATTTATGAGAGATACAATATTTTTTCATATAAATTCAGTGATTCATGATTATACATAAAGAGCTCATGGTTCTATAATAACAGCCGCCGCGCATGTCTGGTTTGGTCTCTGGATGGGTGACCACCCTTACATACAGAGTTTCGTCCGTACCTCGGAAAGCACGTTAGCTGTTGGTCTCAGCCGTTATTTGTAGATCTTTGACAGTCGTGGCCCAAAAAGTCTAACAACCAGTCTTACCAAGCGGTATCGTATTAATAATAAATAAATAAATAATAAAAGAGCTTTATTCATTCCACACAATAGAATAATAAACAAATTACAATTAAATAATAACAATAAGTATTAAAAATCAGATAGTAATTTAAAAATAACCTTAATTATAAAATTATAAATTAAAGGTTAATTAAAGGTGTATGAATTTACTTTTTCAAGGTCAAAGTCATTCCTGCACCTTTATGCGCTTGGAGGGTTGTATTGATGATTTTGATGATTATAATTCTATAACTACATACGTGTTACAGCCGCGAATCATATTTTAATCAACATACAACCTGACTCTGACCAGCGAATTGCAATAAACGTAAGAAAATTTGAATTTCGCGGGCTACCCTGGAGCATCCACCTTAAGGTATCGTATTACCCAGTACTAACAATATATATATATTAAGGTATCGTATTACCCAGTACTAACTGGGTTGTGGAGGTCAAGAGTAGACGTAAGTCAAAGTTGCTACTATGGGCTATCTTCTACCTGCTCTGACGAGGTAAGTGACTCAACGTCAAAAATACACATTCAATTTTAAGTCAGGCACTTAAAACAAAACTAACATTTACTTGTAAATTAAACAAACAGTTACGTCAATTACTATAAATTCACTAACGCTAAACGGTTAAACGGTGGTTAAACCATCCTTAGCTGTCCTAATCATAACAAAATAGGTATCGGAAATAGAAGACCCGGTATGTTTGTTTGTTTAAATATTCACAGATCAACCGAATAGTAAAGTACAGGACCTCTGATTTTTCGGATTTATGTGCGTACTAGCTTCCGCCCGCGGCTTCGTGTTGATAAAAAGCAGCCTATTGCAAAAATAACAAATAAGCTTATGTTATCCTTAAGAGCTGGACATATGGTATCGCGGACTTTTTTGTAGATCTATATAAGATACACAATTACACTGTACATTATTTTGTTATATCTTAAAGGGTTTAGGCAGCGTTTTCGTTGAAAGCTCCCAGACAACTTATTTTTTTCCGTCATTGTTAAGAATTATCGTTACTTAAACGCTTTCACCCCTATTGATCGGGATAAAAAGTAGCCTATATGTTAATCCAGGGTATAACCTATCTACATACCAAATTTCAACCAAATCGGTCCAGCCGTTTATGCGTGAAAGAGTAACAAACATCCACACATCCATTCTCACAAACTTTCACATTTATAATATTAGTAGGACTGTGTAATAATTATTTTCACTTGCTTTTCGGTGAAGGAAAACATCGTGAGGAAACCAAACCAGCATGCCTGAGAGATATCTCTCAACAGCATGTAAAGCCAAGTCAGAGGCCCATGGGCGGCATCATCTGACACCAGGTTAGGCACTAACCACACGACAAAGAAGGAGAAGTAAACTACAGTTCCATTTAATGGACCAAAGGCGGTTCAGTGGTTCTTCTTTTTCTTGAATTGATGATTCAGATTTTGTCATACCTACCAGTACCTACGTACTCGCCTCCGGACTCGCTTCTGGACTCGCCCCCAGTACTCGCCCCCAGTACTCGCCCCCAACACGCCCCCAGTACTCGCCCCCAGTACTCGCCCCCAGTACTCGCTTCTGGACTCGCCCCCAGTACTCGCCCGCAGTACTCGCCCGCCGTACTCGCCCGCAGTACTCGCCCGCAGTACTCGCCCGCAGTACTCGCCCGCAAGTACTCGCCCGCAGTACTCGCCCGCAGTACTCGCCCGCAGTACTCGCCCGCAGTACTCGCCCGCAGTACTAGCCCGCAGTACTCGCCCGCAGTACTCGCCCGCAGTACTCGCCCACTTCGAACCACGGGCCCGGCCCCTTGTTTTCCAACCTATAACATAAAAAAAAGTTTATTCACTCAGACATACCCGGAAGGCACAACTAGCATTTAAAGCGGTTACAGTACACGAATCCGTTACCTGCTTACCAGTTAATTCTGTCAGTAATTGCGTGTTTGACTAATCACTGATCAAATGGTATGATGGTGCATGATTTTTGGGGTTCCGTAGGCGTTATAATGAATCTCTGTGTACTTTAGAAGGGGCTAGAGTAACGCGGTTAAAGATGGTGCCTCTGATTATTGTGGCTCGTCCTCCGCTGTTTGTTTTTTTAAGATAAAGATAATTTTATTTGTTAAAACATGCGTATACATGCAACTTAAGCACACAGGATGACACAAAATCAATATTTTTTACGTACCTACATGTTTCACCATTATGGCGTACAAATTTATAAAATTTACAAAATAAAATCCAAATACGTAATAGTCAGATAAAAACATTGATCAATCAGTAAAATCAATTAATCATAAATAATGTCATAATATTAAATAAGTAATAATAAAAGAGAAAAATTTGGATTTTTTTTAAATTATTGTCGAGATAAAAGCTTGTGTTTACGTATTTTTTTGTAGTGAAAAGTGAAATTATATATAACTAGCTGACCCACGCAACTTCGTCTGCGTCACATTAGAGAGAAACCTACCTACTACCTACCTACTACCTACTTACTACCTACCTACTACCCACCTACTACCTACCTACTACCTACCTACTACCTACCTACTACCTACCTACTACCTACCTACTACCTACCTACTACCTACCTACTACCTACCTACTACCTACCTACTACCTACCTACTACCTACCTACTACCTACCTACTACCTACCTACTACCTACCTACTACCTACCTACTACCTACCTACTACCTACCTACTACCTACCTACTACCTACCTACTACCTACCTACTACCTACCTACTACCTACCTACCTACCTACTACCTACCTACCTACTACCTAAAAAAAAAAAAAAAAAAAAAAAAAAAAAAAAATATCCTATGTCCTTCTCCTGGCTCTAAACTACCTCCCTGCCAATTTTCAGCTAAATCGGTTCAGCCGTTCTTGAGTTATAAGTGAAGTAACTAACACGACTTTCTTTTATATATATAGATATTTCATATCAATATAATTATTCCATTCTCCTCTGTCAACCGTCACGCAATCATTTACTCCTTTATCTTTCGTATCACTCCTCACACAATCCATCCATCGTTTCTTTGGTTTTCCTCTAGCTCTCCATCAACATTTATACTGATGCTAAACTTATGCGGCTCAATACAAGTTTTCTACATGGAACAACTATCTATCTGATTTTCCAGTTGCTGGATAACACAATACGCCTTGGTAAGACTGATTTAGTTTGGTCTAGTCAGACATTTGGGCTTCTGACTAGATAAGTTAAGACTGATAAAGATCTACAAAATAATGACAGCCGGGACCAACAGTTTCATTCAATTCAGCAACTTCAATTTACCTACTGTACTGTTATAGTTACAAAGACTTTATAACTGCAAAATTCTATCTGTGACTGTAATATGAAAGTAGCAACTTGCGAGGAATTCTCAACGCTACGGATTAATAAGAGCCCGAATCTTAAGTTACTTGGAATATACAGGGCATGGAATAGAAGTATGTATTTTCGTTTTCGATAAAATGTGGAGCGGGCTTGATGAACTACCATACATAACATGACACCTGTAATCCCTGAAGGGATATGCACAGTTGTAGCCAATAAATAAAATTAAATTCGTTTATTTCAGGCCCGCCCCGAGGACAGATAAATTTAAAAAAAAAAAACAAAAAATTACAAATTTCAAAAAACCTAATTACGTAAAAATGAAATAAACTCTAATAATATGTACATAGTACATCTACATTTTACCAGTTATGTTAAAGTCCCACGTAATAGGGGGCGAGCCTATTGCCATCAAATGGGCATACTGAGAAATTCGTTATGGAAAAGTCCATGTGAAATGGTTGGCGAATAGGGATTGTAGGCGACGCATATTAATATTGTTATAACTTAAATTAATAATAAGATTTTAGCAATTAAGTTAGTTGTAAGATACATTATTTCGGAACGTGTAACGCCATCTATTGGATCATTTATAAATAAATAATTATAAAGACGTTGGTGGGTAGCTACTATAATATTGGTACATTTTTTCTATGTAAGTTTCGTGCACCCGCAGTTAGTAAAAAATACTGTGTCTGCCGCGTTGAATCCTTTCGCTCGCACCAACGCCTTTTTCCCTTTGTCTACCTAAATTATTGCGTTTTCAATACCTATCACCTACAATAAGAGTGGTCTTCGAGCCAAATAATAATCAGTGTGATGTTTACATCCCCGCCGCGCGCCCCGCGTAAAGTATTGACTCGCAAACAGCATCGGGAATTCGAGCGCCAGCAAATGCTAATGGCGAGCACATCGGCCAACGCACCTGCGGAACCTAAAGTCAAATTACCTGTCCTAGGCACCGATAGTCTCATACCGTCTAAGGACATGGAACGAATGAAGATTGAAACAGCAAATACGCCGTTTGCGTCCGTAAAAAGTGGTTCGATTACGTCTGCAAAATCGAAGCGATCTACGTCATCATCCATTGCTAGACGTAAGCAATTGGAATTAGAAGCCGCTGAAGCAAAAGCACAGATTCAGCTTGCCCTCATAGATAAAAAGCTGGAAGCTGACCTTGCGCAAGTTGATGCTGAAGAGCTCCAAGGTGATGGCAGCGAAGCTAGTAGTAATGAGATCCTCGATGAGCAAGCACGTTCTAACGTCGAGGATTGGCTAAATCAAGATCACACCGAACCTACCTGCAGTTATCAGCATCAGCCGACGGCACCATCAGCTAGCCGTGCTCAGGTCGGCCCCGTCCAGTGCACTGATGTTCCCGTTGATAGTATTCAGCAACTCGCACTTACCTTAAAAGACATGATGGCAACCTCGTCAGGCCAACGCGAGGACCGTCTACTCAGTCGCTTGTCTACTCCGCGTGACTTACCTGTCTTCAGTGGAGACTGTGTTGAGTGGCTACATTTTAAGAGTGCATACGATGAATCCACACTAGTGTGCAAATTTAGTGAATCCGAAAACCTGTGGAGACTACGCAAAGCATTGCGAGGCGACGCTAAGGAGGCAGTTACCGACCTGCTCATCGGTAATACTCCGCCCGCAGCTGTAATGGAAGCCCTAGACTTAAGGTTTGGTCGACCGGAAGTGATTATTCTGAACCTTACGACGCAGTTAAGGAAGCAACCTGCGTTACCTACCTCGTACCAGTACGATCTAATAAATTTTTCAATTAAAATTAATAACTGTGTGGCCACTATTCGTGCACTGAATCAACCTGATTATTTACGAAGCCCTGAACTCGCGTCAGCTGTTCTACCTAAGCTGCCGAGCACACTGATAGCAAAATGGACCGACTTTGCCTACCAGAAGTTAAGTGAAAATCAGTCGAAGTTGGAGTTAGTCGCAGCATTTCTTAAACATGAAGCAGAAATGTTATCGCTAATCGGAATACCTCAATGTCGTGAACAAAAGAAGCAGACCGAGGGGACAGTGCCCGCGAAACGAGATGACAACAAATTTCGCACTAATCGACCCATATTAGCTACAACAGCTGTTGAGGAGGGCGATAAATGTAAATTTTGCACAAAGATCAATCATTCGCTGCCCGAGTGTCGCGCCTTCAAACGTGCAATGCGCCGTGATAGATGGAAGTTTGTAAAAATGAATGGCTTGTGTTATTGTTGCCTGACGTCACGACATGATAGGAATGCATGCCCCGCACCTGTATGCGACATAGATAACTGTGGGCTTGCACACCACAAGTTGCTACACTGGAGCAAACCTACGTCATCACAATCGACACACGCGCAGGGCGGCGCGCGGCGCGAGCCCGCTGCGCCGGCCCCGGAGCAAGCGCAACCATCATCACCGCTACTGCCGCCGCCGCCGCTGTCAGCGCCCGCGCCGGCGCCCGCTGTAAATACTACCGTGGCGCACGTCGCGTCAAGCTGTGATAAACGCTTATCGTCGGATCACGTAATGTTAAAAGTGGTTGCAGTGAAAGTGTGTGGGCCTAGTGGTGTAGTGAATACGTATGCCCTACTGGACGATGCGGCCTCAGTGTCTATAATCGACTCGGATCTTGCTACCGAACTAGGACTTAAATGTGAACAATCCTGTGACATCAAGTTCATTGATGCCTTTGGACTGGAGGTGTATCAATCCGATGCACCGACCGTAAGTGCCCAGATAAGTGAACATAACAAAAACAATTATTATGACATTAAGTTACGCAAAGTGTCTAAATTAAAATTGCCAGCACAAAATTTATCTGTAATTAACGAATTAGATTGTAAACATTTGTCTAAAGTTAAAGATTACGTATGTAAAAGTCATGTAGTGCCTCGATTACTTATTGGCGAAGATAATTATGTTTTGATAGCGCCACTAGAAATTATTCATGGTAATAAAAATGAACCTTATGCTACTCGTTGTAAGTTAGGCTGGTCAATTCATGGTTATTGCGGTCGCACTCACTCCAGCAACGCTGCCAATGTGTTCACTCTCTCTCACACAGACTTAGGTCAAACTGATGAATTAAATAATTTAATTAAACATTATTTTTCTCTAGACTCCATTGGAATTTCAACCTTATGCCGTGAAAATAGTGATCATTTAAGAGCAATGCAAATATTGGATGATACGTCACGTCTTATCGGAAGTCAATGGGAAGTAGGTTTGCCCTTCAAAAAAAACGTTTTCACCATGCCTGATTCATATCAAGCCGCATCTTTGCGACTGCAGACTTTAATGCGGAAATTTCTTAAAGATGACTCGTACGCAGATCGATATAGGAAGGAGGTAAACAAACTATTTGTTGACGGTTACGCTCGGGAAGTTAAGGAAAATGAACTCTCAGCTGACCACGTATGGTACCTTCCACATTTTGGTGTCCAGAATCCTAACAAACCGGGAAAGCTACGTCTCGTTTTCGACGCCGCATCAAAGGTAAATGGATTATGTCTCAACAGTTATTTATTAACAGGTCCGGACTTATATAATTCACTTATGGGAATTATGTTAAGATTCCGTGAAAATAAGGTTGTCATTGTAGGGGACATTAAGGACATGTTCTTAAGGGTTAAAATTAGGCCACAGGATCAACATGTTCTTAGATTCTTATGGCAAGAATCACCAAGCACTTCCATAAAAACATGTGCCATGCAAAGTTTAATATTTGGTGCAACATGTTCTCCATTTATAGCACAATATATTAAAAATAAAAATGCACTTAAATATGACGACTTATACCCAGAAGCCGTACAAGTAATTATAAAAAATCATTACATGGATGATTGTTTGTATTCGACTCCCGATGCAAACAACGCTATCAAGTTAATACAACAAATTACTCAAATTCATAAACACGGTGGATTTGAGATAAGAGGTTGGTTAAGCAATGACAAACAGGTTTTAGAAACAATACCGCCCGATGCGCTCGCGCCCACAGCTGTTCAATTCAAGGACGGAGTTATGAACACAACTGAGCGCACCTTAGGTTTGATGTGGCATCCGTCGGATGATACGTTTGGATTTAAAGTATCATTTGATCGGTTTTCGGAGGCGATATTAAATGGATTGGAGCCTCCTACCAAAGCTAAAATGCTTAGTGTTATGATGTCTGTTTATGATATTCATGGTTTTTTGTCGCCGTTTATTATAAAAAGTAAAATAATTTTTCAGAATGTGCATCGTAGTGGCATTGACTGGAACTGCCGCATCCAACCCGACGAACATAGTAAATGGGTAAGGTGGCTCGACGAATTAAAACTTCTAGATTCGTTGCGCATACCACGATGCTATGCTAGTGCAGGAGTTTGGACCCAATGCTACGATGACATGAAACATGAGGTGAGTGCGCCTAAGATTATTAGGACCGAGTTGCACATATTTTGTGACTCGAGTACTAAGGCTTTCGCAGCCGTGATTTATTGGCGATTTATTCGCTCAAATGGTACTGTATCAGTCTGTTTTGTAGCGGGTAAAAGCAGGGTTACACCTCTGCGCCCTGTATCAGTACCGAGGCTTGAACTGCAAGGAGCCGTACTCGCAGCTCGACTTGTGAGCACAGTTCAAAGTGAACATAAAGATATAAAGGCTGACAAAAGATACTTTTGGACTGATTCGCATACTGTTCTTCAGTGGATACGTGGCGATCCTAGAGACTATAAGCCGTATGTTGCACATCGTCTAGGTGAAATAGATGAGCTGACCACCACCACGGAATGGCGGTACGTGCCGTCCGGACTGAACGCGGCTGACGTAGCCACGCGCGATGATGCGCCACCACTACAGTTTCAGGATGTATGGTTTCAAGGTCCGTGCTTTTTAAGAGAACCAGAAAGTAAATGGCCTAAAGATCTTAAAAAATGTAAACAGTTGGTTGAGACAATTTGTGAGCAAAAAATTGTTAACGTCATAGCTACGACAAATTATAGTACTGTGTTTCCAGTACCTAATGAGAACAACTTTTCATCGTGGCTTCGATTGCTAATGACAACTGCAAGGGTCTTACTGTTTATCAACAAATGTCAACGTAAAGGCAATCGAATTGACAATGAAATATTGCGAAAGGCAGAGGACCTGTTGATAAAAAAGTGTCAATATGATTCTTTTGCTACGGAGATAGAAAGTTTAAAACAAAACAAGCCATTATTAAAAAATAGTCGATTATTAAATCTAACACCTTATCTTGACAGTGCGGGCTTACTCCGAGTTGGCGGCCGCATCGACAAGACCGAAGGTGTCACGGAGGATACCAGGAGGCCTGTTATTCTCGATGGTCAACGGAGGATGACCAGACTTCTGGTGGAGTACTACCACCGACGGGCGCTACATGGAGCTCATGAACTAGTAGTTAACGAACTAAGGCAACGCTACTGGATCTTGAAGCTCCGCCCCACTGTACGCGCGGTGGCAGCGCGCTGCCTATTCTGCAGGTACCGACGTGCGACGCCGCAACCGCAACGCATGGGTGACTTGCCGTCGGCCCGTCTGCAGCACAACCGACGTCCATTTACATTCTCAGGTATTGATTTCTTTGGACCAATGGAGGTCACAGTGGGTCGTGGTAGACAAAAACGTTACGGCATGTTGTTTACGTGCTTGACAGTTCGAGCTGTTCATGTAGAAATAACTGAGAGTCTTACCACTGATTCCACACTGATGGCCCTGAGAAGAATGATAGCCCGTAGAGGGGCACCTACTGTGATCTACTCAGATAACGGTACCAACCTGAGAGGAGCGGACACCGAGTTAAAACGCAGCATCGCTGAGCTCGATGTAGATGTTCTGCGTAATGACGGGCTACTTAGAGGTATTGAGTGGCGTTTTATACCCCCAGGCGCACCCGAAATGGGAGGAGCTTGGGAACGTATGGTGCGTACCGTTAAGACAGCTTTCCGAGTTATATTGAAGGAGCGTGCGCCCCGTCCTGAAACTCTTTCAACTTTGATGGCTGAGGTTGAAGCTCTAGTCAACAGTAGACCCATCACGTATGTTTCGACTCCCATTTACCCCGAGGCTCTGACACCTAATCATTTTTTAATAGGTACGTCATCAATTGGACCATCTTACGGAAGATACACAGACGTGGATCTCCACCTTAGGAAGCAGTGGCGTATAGCGCAGAGACTGACGGACATGTTTTGGTCGCGTTGGCTTAAAGAATATTTGCCCACACTTTTGCCGCGTCAAAAGTGGAGTAGTGAGCAGAGGTCATTGCGTGTAGGAGATTATGTTTTGATAGTGGAACCGAACTTAGAGCGTGGTTCATGGCGGCATGGTGTAGTGAGTGCGGCACTCCCCGGGGATGACGGGCGCATTCGCGTGGTGGACGTGCGCACTCGCACGGGCGTGCTGCGACGACCAGCCACACGCGTCGCCTTACTCGCACCTGAGTGTAATTGTGATGACTAGTCATCACTAGGGGGTGGAATTGTAGGCGACGCATATTAATATTGTTATAACTTAAATTAATAATAAGATTTTAGCAATTAAGTTAGTTGTAAGATACATTATTTCGGAACGTGTAACGCCATCTATTGGATCATTTATAAATAAATAATTATAAAGACGTTGGTGGGTAGCTACTATAATATTGGTACATTTTTTCTATGTAAGTTTCGTGCACCCGCAGTTAGTAAAAAATACTGTGTCTGCCGCGTTGAATCCTTTCGCTCGCACCAACGCCTTTTTCCCTTTGTCTACCTAAATTATTGCGTTTTCAATACCTATCACCTACAGGGATGATGACAGACTAAAAAAAATATGATTCTGTTTAGTCCGTCAGTTAGATTATCGAAAATATACGTGTTTTTTGTTGTATAATAATAAAAATTGACGTCGATAAAACGTGTCAAAGATCGATCGTTTTCGACGCATTGTATCGTTTTAATTTTTTGTTTACGTGAAAAAAGAAAAAAATATGTGGTGGCGTGGTGTGTGTGGTGTGTGTGTGTGTGTGTGTGTAGTGTGTGTGTGTGTGTGTTTTTTTGGAAATCTATTTGACGGACTAATTAGATTTTTTTGTCATCTAACCTATTGTATGCGAGCCAAAGACGACTAAACTACGCGTCCAGTTTTTACAAATCTAAGTCACAAAGTCCTCCCTAAAATCTGTATAATTGAAGTGGCTTCAGGAAGCATTGTAATGATTCTTAATAATTAAGGAATGTCTTCTTATTATAATTACAAAGGTATCTTTATTTCATCGTTTGTTCTGTATCTACTAGCTTCTAGATAAATGTACCTACCTACATAAACACGGTGTAAACGGACCATTCACGACGCCGTTATCCAAAAATTCTACGAAAAAAACTATTGCTGGGACACGACTTTTTTTTTAATTATTTTACGCCAGAACTCAATGTAACGCACTCAAAACATTGTGCTGATGGATGCTAGGATGATTGAATAGTACGGGGGTCACGGAGGTATTTAAAGTTACAACATTACGACCTGAATGGCGCAGCGGTAGTTAGGCTGCCTTACGTTCGTTGGGTCCCGGGTTCGAATCCCGGTAGGAGCAAATGTTTGTGTGATGAGCATGGACATTTGTTTCCGAGTCATGGATGTTTATATGTATATTAAGTATGTATTGACAAACAAAAAAGTATCTATGTAGTATATCAACTATCTGGTGTCCACGATACAAGCCTCGTTGCTTAGTGTGGCGTTAGATGGCGCTGTGTGTAATGTCCAGCGATATTTATTTATTAAAAACTTGTACATAAAAAAAAATCCCAAATATGCGAAATGCCTTTTTTCATGTTATTGAAAGTTCAATTTAAAATCCAACTCTTTCTACTAATAATATGAAACCTTTTTACAAAAACCTCAAACCTTTTTAGACACACCTCGCTTTAAAAAACAAAGACGACAATTCAAAAAGAAATATCGACGTCAACTTCTAAAAATACGATGTTACCTTCGACACAAAGGACCTCGGAACTAAGGGGTGTTTCACACTGTTCGGCTCGTGATAATTTGATTCGGCAGTATTTGTTGAACAAGAAGCTCGTGGCTAAATAATAACAGTCAATCGAGTCGTATTTCAGGTGAAGCCGCGCTTGCCTAGATTGGTCTATGGATTGGTGACCACTCATTACATACCAAGTTTCCTCCGGGCCTAGGAAAGCACGTTAACCCGTTGGTCCCGGCTGTCATTTCTAGATCTTTGACAGTCGTTACAGGTAGTCAGTGGCCCAAAAAAGTCTGACAACCAGTCTTACCAAGGGGTATCGTATTACCCAGAACTAACTGGGTTGTGGAGATCAGATAGGCAGTCGCTCCATTTAAAATACTGGTACTCAGGTGCATCCGGTTAGACTGGAAGCCGACACCAACATAGTTGGGAAAAGGCTAGGCAGATGATGATGTTGAACAAGAAGCCCGACTCGAAGCTATTGTTGTCATATTTTGCTCTCATCCGGTCCGTGCCTATCGGCAGTTCGGGTCGGTTTGTGCATATTTAGTCCTCTTGACGGTTTTTCGGTCACGGCGGCCATGCCCCGCCGATGGCTGATATCAGCTAAGATTTAGCTCATATCAGCCATCGGCGGGGCATGTCTTCTTCTTCTGTACATCTTTAATTACTCGTCATCTCATCAGACATCTCCTTTCTTGTCTTATAATACTTCACACACTGTCCATCCATCGACGCTTTGGTCTTCCACTACTCTTATACCCATCCACATTCATACTCAAAACTGAATCGCCACTGTATGTCTATATGAAATCGATTTTGCCGTCCGGCTTTGCAGAATAATGCCGACCCGACCATAAATTGTGTGTAGCACCCCTTACTGACACCAACTCACACTATTTTTATTTTATCAAACACTCTTTTAGAATGCGTCGCGAATTACATTTTTTGATAAAAAAAAAAGGTAAAAAAATTACCAACACCGTTTTGAATGTAGATCTAATAAGGGACTGGATGTTGGGCCGTTTTTTGGAAGGATGTGTGTTTCAAGGTTTTTGATTATTTGGAGTCGGCAGGAAGGCAAAGTAAGTATCTTTGTATAGATATATAGTGACGATGTGTCGATGACGATGACGAATTTTTAGCAAGTATGTTTAGATTATTTCAGTTGCATTTTGTCTGAACTTTTGCCCTATCAAATGGGCTTCATTTTTGATATATCTGATTATCTCTTTTAACGGTCGTTCTCTATAGCTTACTTACCTAAAACTGTTAGTTAACATCCTTATGTCTCGTAGCTATCGGTGTTTCTAAAAACAAATTTAGCTTGAAATATCCTATCTGCGTCACCTACCTATCACACACAAATCTAAGAAAGATTTTCTGTGACGTTTTGTTTCAAACGTTCCGTAAGCTAAATGTCAAACAGACAGAGATGGCAACCTTCCGTTACCTGTTTGTAAGTTATTAGAAATGGCCGTAAGTGGTCATCATACACATCAATTAATTGCAATGATATTTAATGTATAATGTAATTACAATAAAATAATGCATGTGGTGGTTTGCCTGTAAGTAATTGTTGCACTTTTATAAATGTATATACCGTGTTCTTTTAAATAAAATGTAATGTGTAAATAATTGTAGGCTAACCTTAATAAATAAATAAAAAAAAAAGATTGGCTTTTATTAAAGGACTAATAGACAAGAGTAAAACATCAGCTGCTTTGTACATTATGTTGAGTAATGCGAACATAAATAAAAAATAATACGGAATAGCTGTTTTTTGGTTTTCAATTATTATTATTTACACCACAAATATCAGGGTGATTTTTTCAAGTGAGCCTGGATGGGAAAAAAAACAAGAGTTTTCCAAAAACTGCATCACTGGTATTTTGAAATAGTACATTGTTACCCAAGGGGTGAAAGTAACTTCAAGAGGTTTAAAAGGTCTTTAACCCGAGGTAAACACTGTGCTTTTCATTACGAATACAAGGAAAGTAAAAATAAAAACATGAATCAACACGAAAAAAAATGTAGATCGTGTTGCCGCTTTCCCGTCTATTTTGTTTTTTTTTTTCTGTGGCCGGCCAGCTATTCAGCCATTGCCTATTTTTCATTTTCATCATCAAAAAAATGGTAAATATTTTGCCCAAATCTATGTTATTTTAAAGAAATAGTTGAAACTAAATTATAATAAAGTTATTTCAAAAATATATATTCTTTAATTAATACTTAACTTTGTTATTTCAATTTTACATCGTGGCTGTATAGAAAGTTGGAACATGGTTCAATAGAAAAATGAAATACCTTTTTTTTTAATTTGACAGTTGTCAGTTGAAAACGATTCTCCCTAGGGCTGAAAAGTATTACTTTCAACCCGCTTCTCAGGCAACTTCAGACCTACTTTCAGAGTATGAGTAATGAAAAATCAATATTCCTAACCAAGAATACCCACTCAACCGCCCCTGGCTGCTTTAGCAGCCAGTTGCCGTTTTGCGAAATGTCCCTGGCTGCTAAAGCAGCCAGTAGCGCCTTCGTCTAACAAATGCAATAAAAAATTATTAAACTGCTATTTCTAGAGCTTATTCCTCTTGTAGCAAACTCTATACTATATTCCTCAACGTTCGGACCAACAATACCAACACTGTTCTATCGACAAATGTCAAAATAAAAGTAAAAACTTTAGTGTAAACAAACTCCGCCATTTCTGACGTGTGGCGTCGTATTTCAATTGTTCTGTTATGTATATTGTTGTTTTCGGATAGTGTTATATATCAAATTAATCGTGAAAATCTGTGCTAATATATTATCATAAAGGAAATCTAGTTTTCGAATCTCAAAGTTGAGTATTTCGCCTCCGAAAGGTGGTAGGTTTAAATACCTATAGTGATTGTGTTTATACAAGAAATAAGTGTTTTTGTGATTAAAACGTGTGTGTTAACGGAAAAACAGTGCATAATTAGTATTGTGAGCATATTATTAAATTGTATATACAAAAACAAGTGGCTTCGTAAAGTTATAGGTACGTAAATAACCGTGTTCAAAAACAGTCATTGGCGCAGGCCGCGTCAAAATAAACAGTGAGTATCCAAATTCTAATTTAATTCTAACTAGACTATCGTAAATAAACTAATAAGATTATGGTCTTATTGGAAAGGAAATATAATCTAGTTTATTTTAAAATTATTTTAATTGAAATTTAATATTTAGAAAAATTCAAATTAATATTTTAATAGCGAAATATCCGTTTTCATCACTATTTTTCAAGTTCTACATTTTTTTTGAGTTTCAAATTAATATCAGTTTTTTTTTTTTTTAATATATAGATTCCATAACTATTCAGCTATTCACTGTAAATTTTATTTAGCTATAACTCTTGTAGTTTGCGATTGTTTATCTAAAGTGTCAAATTACATGCGAATATTTCGCAATTTTTTGCACCCTGGGCGGTTTGGTGCAAAAAAGTCGCGCGCGGGGCGGGTGAGTGGACGGACCTGTTGATTTTGGAAAAAAAAAAACACACACATTGTATTATGTATATTAAGAATCAAATTCCGGGAAACAATGACTTATCACAAACTGAAGCCTACCCCTCTCTCAAATGCCACCGTCATAAACTTTGCAGTCTTTAAAGGAGCTCGTTGCTACATAATAAATAAAAATAATGTCAATTGTAGATTTTTGTTAGTCGTTACAGGTAGTCAGTGGCCTGAAAGTCTGACAACCAGTCTTACCAAGGGGTTTCGTATTACCCAGTACTAACTGGGTTAGAGAGGTCAGATATGCAGTGGCTCCATGTAAAATACTGGTATTCAGCTGCATCCGGTTAGACTGGAAGCCGACCTCAACATAGTTGGGAAAACGCTAGGATGCAGTCTTTCAGAAACCGTATACTTAATTATTTTATTCTCAAAATCAATTCGAAAGCAAACTCACGGCTTCAAGCTAGTTTTCTTAATATAAATAAACTGTACCACACAGATGTGCCTTGCTGTCTGCCTTACATTTCCTGTTGGGGTAATTATAGCTGTGTTGTTTATATCGGTCATCATTTGTTTTTACGGTAGTTTGATGATTGACGTGTCAATTTGACGTGCCATGCGTCATTGGGCGTATTTTTTTAGAATATTTTTAGACTATTTTAGACTAGTTTTTTCTGCGCGCTTCGCTCCTGTTATGTACGGGAACAAACTTACGGGAACGTTTTAAATGTTGCCTTTGACACTCGGGGATATTGTAGCTTCCCGTTAGTGAAACAGTTTTCCGAATCGGATCAGTATTTCCGAAGAATACCCATACAAACAAATACCTCTATACAGGGTTACTGAGGGTAACTCGACGTATTCCTTGCAGGACGTCATAGTAGGGTTAATGCAAGAAATTAAGCCACCAAATGTTGTACCGAAATTCAGTAGTTTTTGAGTTAGTACGATTTTTTTTTATAAAAATCCCAGATTGAAGCCAATTTCAAAAACGATTTACAGCGGGAATCTACTGAAATTTAAGTTATTATCATAGCTGATACCGCAGTAGACCTTTGTTAATAATTAAACGTTCAAAAATGCCTAAAGACTTTGGCAAAGATCACTAATCTAATCACTAAAATACGTCACAACCAGGGTCGATCTTTAGGTTAAGCCGTGCTTGCCTAGGTTGGTCTGTGGATGGGTGACCACTCATGACATACCGAGTTACCTCCGTGCATCGGAAAGCACGTTAAGCCGTTGGCCCCGGCTGTCATTTATAGATCTTTGACAGTCGTTAGGTAGCCGGTGACCCAAAAAAAAAAGTATGACAACCAGTCTTACCCAGGGGTATTGTATTACCCAGTACTAACTGGGTTGTGGAGGTCAGATAGGCAGTCGCTCCATGTAAAATACTGGTATTCAGCTGTTTCCGGTAAGACTGAAAGCCAACCCCAACATAATTGGGAAAAGTGATATAAAAGAGGTGGTACTACTCAAGAAAATGTTTTTTTTACTATTCGACCAATTCCAAAATTACTGGAGCTAGTAACCTTGTAAGTAAGTAAGTCTAGTGGTCGCAAGCGCGACTGCTGAGCACGAGGTCCTGGGTTCGATTCCCGGGTCGGGCAAAGTGGGTTTTTCCATCAGGAATTTCTCAGTAGCAGCCACGGCGCAGCCACGGCGCAGCCACGGCGTCTGGATATGTGAAAGAAAGAAAAAAGGAAAACGTATTTATTAAACTCACACAGTACATAATATAAACAAAAAGATAGAATTATGACAAAATTATTTAAAAAAGTAAACATGAGAAACATAAAAAGCAAGGTCAAAAGGCTCCTATCTCAGCAAGGTGCTGCGACATTTAACAAAAAAAGTCACAGCGCTGGGATTCTGATAGGGCCCAAAGCTCCGATGCCTGCCGGGGCTGCGGGACTGTTCGAAAGAGATACCGTGGCCCCGGAACACAAAGGGCGATGAAGGAACATGGATGGGTTTTAGTCAGTAAAAGTCTGACACTCCCTCCTGCTCCGCCCAGAGCGGGAGGAGACATTTCATGATTTCTAAAAAAAAAAGCTCCCTTATCATTATTATACTCTTTGGCCCAAAGTAATGTCACGGTCAGTTATACGAATATAAATTGCCCTGTTAATGGCAATAGACTCGCCCCCTATTACATGGGCCTTAGACATAACTGGCGAAATGTGGGTGTACTATTACGTACACTTCTGTCTAAACTTATTGAGCCCTTTCAACTAATTTCTCTTTCTAAGTTTACTAGAAACTAAAACTAAGAATATATCAGACGCCGGATGTCGGTGTCTGGTCTAAATATACGAACTTAAATACGTTAATAGATGTGATATGATTAATGGTAACTTCACGACTATACTCCATTAAAGGGGCAGGCAGAGATGGGTGTCAATCAGTTAAACTAATGTTTCGTTTCTGAAAATTCTGAATCCGGAGGGAAAAACGAAACTATATAGAATCTTGAAAGAGGAAAGAGCTTATGTCTGAATAATTACAGCCGCAAGATCTTCATGGTTAAGTAGCGCTTGCTGAGATCGTTCATGGATGGGTTCGTTAAGGGGATGTCAACACCAAAATGCGCGCACACTGTCTATGTATCGGAGTAAACGAGAGCGAGAGAGTTACTGGGCTGCCAGGTTTTAGAAGAAAATAATGAATAAATATTGAAATAAAAAAAAGTGTGGATTATTTGTGAAATAATGACTCTTTAGCGATTTAGGTATGAATATGGTGACTTCATGTTTTTAATTGCAGACCCATACGTCAAAAAAACAAAGACATAGAACCGTTTGATGTCGATTTTAAGACCACTCTTTGCACTTATTTTCTATCGAGCCGGTTTCGTCCAATTATGTATCGAGTCCGTCCACGGTCTTTGAAATATGATGAAGATTATTTTTTTTATTTTTGATGTGCTAGAACAAATAGTTTTTCTTAAAAAACTGCTATAACATCAATTAGGTGTTGTCAGCCCCTATCCTACTGTGCCTCGGGGAACACGTTAAGCTGATGGTTCCGGCTGTCACTCTTGTCTTCATCTCCGGACAAACCTATTGAGGTTTTTGTGATGTTTCTTTGTTTATATTTTGTTTTGTTCTTTATTTAATAAACAATAAAAAAAAATCTTCCTGCTTGACCCATGTTACTTGGGGTCGGCGTAACACGTTTTATTTCTTCCATTCTCCTCTGTCAACCGTCACGCTATCATTTGCTCCTTTTTCTTTCATATCACTCCTCACACAATCCCTCCATCGTTTCCTTGGTCTTCCTCTTCCTCTCCATCTATCAATATTTAGATTCATCACTCTTTTTAACCGACTTCAAAAAGGAGGTGGTTGTCAATTCGTCGGAACCTTATTTTATTTTATATTCCCCGATTACTCGAAGATGGCTGGACCGATTTGTTTTTTTTTTGTTTTGTTTAAAAAGGTATACATCCCAGGTGGTCCCAAAATCTTCAAGTTGATCTTGAAGTTGGTGTAGTTCTGATGATGGGATCCTGGAGAAATAGAGAGAACTCTTCAAATTTTATAGGCTCACTCGAAGCGATTTGGGTAGTTTTTGGAAGAGTTCTTTCTCGGAGTGGTCCCATTTCAATTTTTGTGAAGATCTGCTGAAGAACTTCGGAGATAGGCAACGGAACTCCTCAATAAATGATAACAAATGGACTGGGATTGCTGAAATCTCATGTCTGTCTGTGTGTGTTGTTTACACCAGTTCATAACATAACATCACGCCGGTACGCTGTGAAGGGGTGAAGCACATGTGAACCACTGAAAAGTGAAAAATAAAAACTTTTTTACAAAAAATAAAACCGAAATAAAGTTTTAGTCACGTGCGATTCGTCTCTCCTCATTCCGGCTCTCACTCATAGATCTTAATAAATAACTAGCACTTCGCCTGCGACTTCCTCCGCGAAAATTGTGATAGCTCGGCAAATTTGCATGATATCAATATAATGTAAAACCTATGTTACTCGGTAAAGATGTAGTTTTCTAATGGTGAAAGATTTTTTTAAAATCGGTTGAGTAGTTCTTGAGTTAAATCGTAACAAACAAAACAAAAAATCAATCTTTCCTTTTTATAATATTAGTTTAGATCTTTAGGTTGTTAGTGGTAAGGAGTCAGAACCTTGAAAGTCTGACAACTAGTCTTACCAAAGAGTATCTTGTTATACAATTACTGGGTTGTGGAGGTCAGATAGGCAGTCGCTCCTCCATGTAAAATATGTACTTATTCTTAGCTGCATCCGCTAAAGCCCTGACTCCACTAAAGCGGAAACGAGCGGAGATCTGCAAAGCGAAGAAGATAGATGTTTAGAAACTAGGGTGTATCCACCGCACGCCAGTCATAGCACACTGCTCACCACACGCCACATACAGAATATAGCTCTCGTCTCCACTGGCCTAAACAATTAACGAGACGTCCCCTCTCCTCTCAAAAGCAGCGGTGGCACAGTGGTGGCGGCCCCGACTTACGAACAGTAAATCGTGGGTTCGAACCCAAGGAGGCGCATTACTTTGTGTAATTTATTTCATCACCACTGCTCTTAAAACGGTGACGCAAAACATCGTGAGGAAACCGGCATGTCCTAGAACCAAAAAAATCGAAGACATGTGACATCTACCAACCCGCACTGGATCCGCATGGTGGATTATAGCCCATTCCCTCTTAAAGAGAGGAGGCCGTGTGTCCCAACAGTGGGAACATTATAGGTTGATCCTTGCCTCTCCGCTCAACCATTTCCACGAAAGCTAAGCGGCGGAGACGAGAAGTGTAAACAACGTAATTCTGTTGGTGGTTTACTACATCTCCTGTCCTCTCGTCTCGTCTTCGCTTCGGTGGAGTCCAACCCTCAGACTGGAGGCCGTCCCCAACGTAATTGGAATAAGGCTAGGCAGATTATGATGGGTCTGGAAAGTCGTAGGACGCTATATCAAAAGCAAGCAACAGTCTAATGGAATATATATTCATTTTTATAAGAGTCTTCGCCATTTTATTGATGGAGTCCACTAACACTGAACGCCGACCCCAACGTAATTGGAATAAGTCTAGGCAGACAATGCTGAGTCTGGAAAGTCGTAGGACAACCAATACTCTAATAAAATATTTCCTTTATTATTCTTAGTTCTGCCTTTGCCATTTTATTTATTTCTTATATTTAAACATTCTATATATTTATTTTCTATTCAACGTGAAACAATGGTGTCATATTTTTTTGTATTTTATTCAACTTTGCAAAATCGAATTCGCTTCTGGATTTTGTTTTTTTTTCGTCTGTTCGTCTGTCTGAGTGTTTGACAGCGCCGATTGTTTCGAATTTCAAATGTGTTTAGTTTTTTTTATGAAGATAATGGCGGCGATTTGTTTTTTTTTTTGGAATTGGAAGGTGTTATCTGTGATCAGAATTTTAGACCTTGTTCTGTGTTTTTTCACAATATAAGCTTGGGTTTAAATAGTGCTATTCTTTTTTCAAATTTGTAATATTTTAAATCTATTGTTTTAAGCTTTCACGGTTCATAACTATACTTAAAATGTCACTTACTGACATTTTAAGTATTGTTTAAATCTATTAGTTAGAGGTTATTTTGATAATCACAATTACCTATTTAGAGGAGCTCGTGGCTAAACAAGATATAACAGCTGCTCGGGGCCATCGTCAGGTTAATCTATGGTTGCGGTTGGTTCGTGGGTGGGTGACCGCCCAAAATACAAGGTGTAAACAACCTCATCACGAAGCCGTCAACCAAGCATTCTGTACATCAAAATATGTAACTTCACGCAAAAAATATTGCTGGGAAACGACTTTGTTTTTTGGGGTGAAAAATTATGTTTTGTTGTAGAACTCAATGTAACGCACTCAAAACATTGTGCTGGTGGATGGATTGAATAGTGGTCGTGGAGGTGTTTAGAGTAAAAATCTTACATTAAAATATTGTATTTAAAAGAAAAAAAACCTTAAAAAAGTTGGAACTTTGAACCCCAGTATCTCCGTAACTAGAAGGTTCCCAGGTATGATGTAGAACAAAAAAAATATCGCAATGACAGGGAGTACAAGTGCCTTTCGGCTTCGTTATGAGGTTTTTTTACCCCCTTTATGTATAGGTACCTACATAACAGAGTTTCCTCCATGCCTCGGAAAGTACGTTAAGCTGTTGGTACCGACTGTCATTTATTCGTAGACCTTCTACAGTCGTCACAGGTAGTCAGTGGCCCAAAAAGTCTGACAACCAATCTTACCAAGGGGTATCGTATTACCCAGTACTAACTGGGTTGTGGAGGTCGGATAGGCAGTCGTTCCATGTAAAATACTGGTATTCAGCTGCATCCGGTTAGACTGGAAGCCGACCCCAACGTAGTTGGGAAAAGGCAAGGCAAATGATAAACGCCTCATTCTATAACTTATTACAACTATAAACCATACTATCCATCCGTATCTATGTAGTATATCAACTATCTGGTGTCCACGACACAAGCCTCGTTGCTTAGTGTGGCACTAGATGGTGCTGTGTGTAATATCCAGGGTTTTGTTTTTGTATGTTTTATTTATTTTATACTTACTTATTACTTTTAAATTAATCAAAGTATAGTCTATTCAATACCTACACGAACACATTCTTATAAGGTACTTTAACAACGTTGTCAGGCCAGACTGTCAGTCCATCAGATAATGCCAACATTCTTGTACAACAATGTCATGCTAGTGATCAATAAGAAATTAAAACAACGGTCGTTTGAGACCACTCATTAATATACTTTTAGAAGTGGAGTGACAGATCACACATCGATAAGTAATGACAGAAGTCTCATGAAACTGACACTGTCACCTAAGGGATATCTTCCGTCGGGCCTGTGGACGGGGAGCTATGAGCTAGTTCGCCGTCCGTACGTGTCACGACGACAGGCCGTGTCGACGGCGCGTTCGTGTTCCACGCGCGCCTCAAGGAGAGTCAGCTATAAGGACCCGTCCGCAAGGGCCGAAGCCTGCCGGGGCTGCGGGCCTATTCGAAAGAGATACCGTGGCCCCGGAACACAAAGGGCGATGAAGGAACATGGATGGGTTTTAGTCAGTAAAAGTCTGACACTCCCTCCTGCTCCGCCCAGAGCGGGAGGAGTCATTTGATGATTTCCCATCCGAAAAAAAAAAAGGGATGTCTTCCGTGATTTTCTACACTTATATTATAAAGAGGAAAGATTTGATTGTTTTTTTGTTTGTTTGTTTGCATTGAATAGGCTCCAAAACGATTTGACCGATGTGAAAAATTCTCTCTCTGTTGGGAAGCTACACTATCTCCGGTGAACATAGGCTATATTTTATCCCCTTACTTCCACGGGAACGGGAACTACGCGGGTGAAACCGCGTGACGTCCGCTCATAAATAATAAATCAATTTATTGTCACACACAAGTTACAAATAAGAAATGAAAACAGTGTGTATAGTTAAAAGAGTACCTACAAAACTAAAAGAAGCCGTGGGTCCCAAACTAGGCACAGCCTGTATCTTGGTGGCCCAATATACAGGGTGTAAACCACCTCATCACGAAGCCGTCAACCAAGCATTCTGTACATCAAACTAAGTAACTTTACGCAAAAATTATTGCTGGGGAACGATTTTTTTTTTTGGTGTGAAATCATTTTTGTGGTAGAACTCAATGAAACGCCCTCGAAACATTGTGCTGATGCCTGGATTGAATAGTAAGGGGGTCGTGGAGGTGTTTAAAGTAATAATCTTACATTAAAAACTTGTATTTAAAAAAAAAAGTTGTCGAAAAGTTGGAACTTTGCCCCCAAATATCTCCGTAACTAGAAGGTTCCCAGGCATGGTGTAGAACAACGATCGCAGTGACGAGGACAACAAATGCCTTTCGGCTTCGTTAAGAAATGTTTTATACCCTTTATATAGACAGTAAAGGCAGATTTAATAACTGACTGTTCAGCGTGACACAGCACTATACAAGACACAAGAAACAGTTACATTTGAAAATTATAAATAAACAAATAATTAAAAAAATAATATCAATCTAAATCAATAAAATGAATATTAAAAAAAAAAATACATTCAAAGAGTAGTTAAATATGCGTAATTCAAATAATACAATTTTCAATTATTATGAGTTTTTGATATTTCGACGCTGTTGCAATCTCCATGATTGCGGGATGACTGGAGAATGCGGGTGAATAAATAATTATGTGCAATCTACCCTCTTTCTTAATCTTTTGCTACACGCACTACTGGTACTCAATATAAAGTCACTGCAAAACACACTCACAATATTACTAGTTTTCACTTCAACAACAACTTTAAAAAAGTAAGGAAATCTCCTAGAACCAAAAAATTCGAAGACATGTGACATCTACCAATCCGCACTGGGCCCGCGTGGTGGATTATACCCCATTCCCTCTCATAGAGAGGAGGCATGTGTCCCAGCAGTGGGAACATTAATAGGCTGAAAATGATGATGATGATGATGAAACTAAACTCATCATTCCCTATGGCCTTATCCCGGTTTATTTGGGGTCGGCGCAGCATGTCTTCTTTTTCCATACTTCTCTATTACTCGTCATGTCAGCATGCAGTCACCTCCTTTCTAAAAGGAGTGTTAGCCTCGTGCTGTGACCGACGGGCTGTCAAGTCATAGGTCTCGAGTTCGAACCCAAGGCACGCACCTCTATCATTGCGAGGATCGACCGGAGGACATGGTGGAGCACACTGTAGAGGTGTGCCCCGCTTGGGCGGAGCTAGGCCTAGGCCGCGTAGGCGCGAGACCGCGCACGGGGAGCTATGGGCTAGCTCGCCGCTCGTCCGTCTCATGACGACAGCCCGTGTCGACGGCGCGTTCGTGTTCCACGCGCGCCCCAAAGAGAGTCAGCAAAAAGGAAGGGTTCCGCAAAGGCCGATGCCTGCCGGGGCTGCGGGACCGTTCGAAAGAGATACCGTGGCCCCGGAACACAAAAGGCGATGAAGGAACTTGGATGGGTTTTAGTCAGTAAAAGTCTGACACTCCCTCCTGCTCCGCCTCCGCCCAGAGCAGGAGGAGTCATTTAATGATTGCCCATCCGAAAAAAAAAAGGCACGCAATTAATTTTTCGGATTCATGTGCGAATGGTATAATTATCACTTGCTTCGGCGAAGGAAAACATTGTAATGAAACCAGCATGCCTGAAAGTTATTTCTTGGCGGCATGTAAAGCCCAGCCAGATGGGTGGCATAAAAATCTGACACCACGTTAGGCACTACCCACACGATAAAAAAATCCTCCTTTCAAGTAATATTATCTTTCACGCAGTCCATCCATCGTTTCTTTGGTCTTCCTCTACTCTTATATTCAGACATTCTGTGGAGTGAACCTTCTGATCATACCTACACTGATCAAATGATACGGATCATTTGATCAGTGTGACAGCTAATGTATAACGATCTACAAAAAACATCACTAATAAGTGTCCGAGCCTCCGAATTACTTTGCTGGACATGTTTTGACTATATCTTTTAGTTTGTGCGGTGTAGACGGGCGTTTTTTACCCAACTGCGATGAAGCCCAGAAGGAGGGTTATGTAATTTTTTTTAAAATAAATATTGCTGGACATTACACATAGCGCCATCTATTGCCACACTAAGCAACGAGGCTTGTGTCGTGAACACCAGATAGTTGATATACTACATATATATACTTTTTTGTTTGTAAATACATACTTATTATACATATAAACATCCATGACTCGGAAACAAATGTCCATGCTCATCACACAAACATTTGCTCCAACCGGGATTCGAACCCGGGACCCAACGAACGTAAGGCAGCCTCACTATCTCTGCGCCATTCGGGTCGTCAATTGACCTGTATGTATGTTTGTCTGTGTGTATGTATGTCTGTATCTTTGTTTCTTCGTAACTCTTAAACGGATGAATGGATTTGGATTAATTACACGTCATTAGATTTGTCTTAGTAGTTGGAATCAGACGAGGCCCATTCCATATTCATAAATTCATATTCAAATGGGTCTCGCCTATTTACAACTTTTGTAAATATCTTTCCGAGGCACGGAAGATACTCGGTACTTATGCAATTATGGTCAGGGTCACCCATCCACAGACCGACCTTGACAAGCGCAGCTTAACCTTAAAGATCGATCCATGCGGCTTTTAATGAACTGGCGAAATGAGGGTGTACATACATCTCTGCCTTCCCTCTGAAGAATACAAGCGTGATGTTATATCTATAAACGTTTTCGAATCACGGTCTGAATACATACTTACGTCATTTTGAGGTATAAAAATCATTAATCCAGTCCCTAATTTCAAATCAGTTCTACTGTCCTGGCCTGTGTCCAGCAGTGGACGTGTTCTAAAACAATAAATCGACTAACCTATTCAACAGAAAGATACATTTTAATAACCATAGACACAAGTCACTTGCAACAAAAAAAAAACTCTCAACAAACGCTGTAAAACCGCTCGTCTGCTCTTCTTATCAGATAGCGCACTAACCCACGTCACTATGAAGTTTGACATGCCACTCAATATACTCACTGTTTACATTCAGTTACCTTCTGTATCAGAATATTTTATAGTCTAACTTATATAAGTTAAGCTGTTTTCAAACTCACTATAGTTTCAACATCGTCCATCTCTGTTGGAATGTTATTTTGTATAGGTAGCTAATATTAGAATTCCCAGCCATCTTCGATGCTTCCTACGCTTCCACTTCAAGGGACTGTCTGATCAGGTCACCCAGGCAAGACAGAACAGGCAAGAGTGGATCCACGTCATCATCTGCCAAGCCTTTTCCCTTCTATGTTAGAGTCGGCTTCCAGTCTAACCGGAAGCAGCTGAATACCAGTATTCTACACGGAGCGACTGCCTTAGACCAGATCCACATGCGGCAGGCATCGGCCCTTGCGGACCCCTTCCTTTTTGCTAACTCTCTTTGAGGCGCGCGTGGAACACGAACGCGCCGTCGACACGGCCTGTCGTCATGAGACGGACGGACGGCGAGCTAGCCCATAGCTCACCGACCACAGGCCCGCGCCTACGGTAGCCTAAATACGTCCTTGAATTTGACCAGGATGCAAAGCGACACCTTTTGTATATTTATTTTTTGTTTAGCCCGTACTGTCCCACTGCTGGGCAAAGGCCTCCCCCAATTCCTTCCATGTGCTCTTTTCCCGTGCCTCCTTTGACCAAATCGTCTCGCCACCTCTTTCTGGGCCAACCTCGGCGGCGACGTCCGTCGTACATACATACCTACGTATTGAAAAGGTTTAGAGGTGATATTTAATTGTAGGTGATTTAATTGTAGATTTTTTTAAATGTATTTTAATTGTGTTTTTCATTTGTATTTTGTCTCTTGTATCTGTGTCTTTGTGGTAGTAACATCGCAATGGCGTAATAGCTGTTATGGTGATATTTAGAAGAAAAACTGTCTCTCACACTCATTACTTATTTATTTACTAATATAGGCTCACCAACAGCTTCTGTGTACAGCATTTAGGTATACGTAGGTTGTACAGTCTTGGACTTACACAGTCGCCAATTACAGGTTAACACTTATTTTTGTGAATGCTGGTTGGTCACAAAAATAAGTGTTAACATAAGAGAAAAAAAAATGGCTATATACATGAAATACATAGACCCTACATTTAAAATTTTCAGCTTGTTATATGACTTATGCTTTCCTATAATGAAAATTCGCATTTTAATAATATTTCGAGACCTAAATGGTTATCAAAGGGAATAAGAATGTGTAGTAAGCGTAAACGCGAAGTTCTCTGGAATTATAGGAAAAACTCAAACAACGACAACAAAATGAAGTTTAAATCTTATGCTACAAAATACAAAACAATCATCTCGCTAACAAAAAAGTCCCAGAACAATTATTTTATAAAAACGGCTGTAAATAAATCCAAAGCAACGTGGAAAGTAATTAATGACACTAAATGCAACTATCCTAAGGACGGCATTGAGAAACTAATAATCAACGACGAGGTACTTACTGATCCTAAGACTATGGCAAACGCTTTTAATGACAATTTTGCTGACATTGTTAAAAATAGTAATTATAATTCTCTCTCTGACTCAACACGATCATATTCTTCTAATTTGACATTTAATTTCTTTGGAAATATACCGTGTTCTATGCACAAGTTAATAATATAACTTAAGGGAGCAGCAATTAAAGTTGCTACGTCCTTAACGATCTTTGTAGTTATACCGTCATAACCTGCGCTATTTGTATTCCTCAGAGAAGTTATAATTTTAAGAATGTCTTGAGGAATCGTTGGGGGCATGAATATTGATTTAGTGTTAAAATTGTCAGTAGTAAAACCAGTACATAAAAAAGATGACAAATTTTCCATCAGTAACTACAGGCCAATTGCTCAAATAACCATTTTCTCTAAAATATTCGAAAAAAACATTTATAACTGCCTCTACCCATTTTTCGAAAGTAATAACATATTTACCCCATGTCAATATGGTTTTAGGAAAAATAATTCGGTTAATACAGCTATATATAACTTTTTACACAGAGTCCTTCTAAATATGGACACTAGGTCGCCAGCCATAGCTCTGTACATGGACATGTCAAAAGCATTCGACCGAGTCAGCCATAAAATACTCTTGAATAAATTATATGCATTTGGCATAAGAGGAAACGTATTAATATTAATTGAATCATGTCTCAATGACAGAACACAGATGGTAGAATTAACAAGAGTCTCTTTAACTACCAGAACTGAAGAAACCGTTGTTTCTGAGGTAAGAAATATCCTTTCCGGTGTCCCTCAGGGTAGCATTCTAGGCCCACCACTTTTTCTAATTTATATAAATGACATTTCGACAGTTACAATGCACCATATGACCTTATTTGCTGACGATAGTACCATATTGTTTACCGATAATGACAGAAATGATTTAAAACTTGACATAAATAGCACCTTAACTACAATTATAAAATGGCTTGACGAAAATGACTTAAAAATTAACTTAGATAAATCAAAAATCATGAATTTTAAACAGCGAGTACAACTTAATGCTAATTTAAACATATCTTATTCTCAAACCAGCATAGAAGAAATCGATGTAACCAAATTTCTAGGTCTCTATATTGATAGCAAAGTAAATTGGAAGTCACATATTGAGCAAGTCTGCAAAAGACTTAGTCAGAGCTCTTATGCTCTTTACAGATTAAGGAACACTGTCAGTCAGTCTGCACTACTAACTGCCTATCATGGATATGTTGCTTCAATCATACGCTACGGTATCATATTCTGGGGCAACTCAGTAGAAAAGGAGCGTGCTTTTAGAGCTCAAAAACGATGTATCAGATCGATGTGCAATATACACCAAGTGGATTCATGCAGATTACATTTCACAAATTTAAAAATATTAACTCTCCCTTGTGTTTACATTTATGAAACTTTAATGTTCATAAAATCAAACCCAAATTTGTTTGAATTTTGCACTAGGGCCAGACACAAAGACAAGCTGCGCATTGTAGCCAGTAAAACAAAGCTATTGCACCAAAGCATCTTTTGTATGGGCCCACGTATCTTTAATAATCTTCCACCTTTTCTCAGAACTATGAGCGATATAAATACCTTCAAAAAAAAAAAACTACACGAATTATTGATAAGTAAATGTTATTACTCTATAAGAGAATTTCTAGATGACAATACATTAAAGCAAATCCATTGATTTAATAATTAAATTGTTAATCTGAAATAAATATTTTATAATTTAATCATAATGTACCTAATGCATGACCAATTGGATGTATTGTATTTTAATTTATTGTTTTATAATCGAAATTTAATTTTAATTTGATTTAATTAATTAATTAATTATTTTTGTGACATGAATTTTGTATGCCTCAATGGCGGGACATAGCAGACACCTGTATTTAACACAAGATCTTATGAACCTGTGATCCACAATAAAATATTTCAATTTGAATTTAAAAAGATTACTTAGCTTACGAAACATATTACAAAGAAAAACAACACATTCCCCAAAAATATTTTCACCAACCATAACCCAGGAATGAAGAAACCCCTCAAAAAACCCATCTACACCAATTCCTCCTCTTACAAAACTCTTCAAAAACGAACCCATGTCCCGACGTGCCTAAAATGCTTTCAGTGAAGCTTCATGCTAGCAAAAAGAGGTACAAGGCAGAACAATGTTGCCTTTTGCAGATCATAATGAGACGCCGATCTGTAGCAATGTTAGATGTTATCGAATGTCGTGACATTTTTCTGAAGTGGTGAGAAATACGGGAGGTGATTGCGGGCGCGAACGCAACCGACCCGCACTGGGCCTGCGTGGCTTGCAGCCGTCTCTCTCACACAGAGAGGAAGCGGCCAGGCAACAAGCCGAACGAACTAGGAAAGGTGAGCTTGGAAAGGTGAGTTTAGTGATGATATCTGCATTCTTAATTTTGTGCGTGCGTATATATTTTGTGTCTTTTATGTGTGTGTGTGTGTACGGAGAGAAATTTATATTTATATTTCTTTACTCACGAAACGTATTACAATGGAGTACTTATTTGGGTTGAAAGCGCGTCTATTGCAAAAGGCGGTTACGGGTGTCGCCGAGCGCTGCGCGTACAACGAAAACATAATGCTGTGTCAGCGCTCCTACAATAGGATCTCGGCGTTAATAAAACAACGTTTTGCGGCTGGGAACAGACTGTCACACAAGTATGTGGGAGTGAAAGAGACGACGCTCTACGAAACTGTTTTTTTTCCATAATTCTACATCATTATCAGGTTGTAATCTTAAAGCTTTCGTCTCACGGTAGAGCTTAAACTAATCAAATTGTAATATTAAGAATTCCTGCATGTGAGCTAAAACAACGAAACACTGAGAATAAAACGGAATCTTGTTGTTTTTTTTCCCAGTTTGCTGGGAATTAATAAAATAAGAATTCCTGCATGTGAGCTAAAAACAACGAAACACTGAGAAAAAAACTAAATCTTGTTTTTTTTTCTCAGTTTGCTGGGAATTACCCGTTGATTTTCGTTCCCAGAATAATTTAACGTCATACAGTTTCCTATGCATCTAAGCCATAAATAATGGCATCCAAAGTAATCGATAGGTCATAAAACGCGGTAAAACCGCGCAAAATATTCTCCCGTATGTTTGCTAACATAGGTCGTGTCGGCATGTCATTTTTGTCACTACACAAATCGTTTTGACCAATTAGGCGCTTTTAAAATTCTGTTTTAGCGGCTAACAATTTTTTAGTTTTTGTTGGGGCGTCGCGTTTGTCAGAAACGGCGCTGGCTTAATATTTAATTTGTATCACCTATGCGATGTGGAGACGAGGTTTTTATTGCCCACCATGATAGAAAGGGTTGGACAGTCTCTTGGCTGTATAATAACATCTGTACGGTTCATTTTTATAGGTTAAGCAACTCTTGTCGAGGTCGATCCATGGATGGGTGACCAGCCAAAAGCCCGGAAAGCACGTTAAGCCGTTAATCCCGGTTGTCATTCGTTGGTGATTTTTGACAGTCGTCAGCTGTATCTGGTTTGTCAATAATTCAATAATACAAGGTGTCCCTAACATAATAATTATATGCAAGAACTCCCGTGGAAGATCTTTGGGACCATGAAACTGACAAATTTTGTCCTTTTACTGTCCCACTGCTGGGCAAAGGCCTCTTCTCAAACAGAGAGGGCACGAGCATTGATCACCACGCTTGTTCAAGACGGGTTAGTCATTTCAGACTTATATTAATTACTAGCTGATGCCCGCGGCTTCGCCCGCCCGCAAATTATAGGTATACTAAAACCTTCCTCTTGAATCACTCTATCTATTTAAAAAACCCGCATCAAAATCCGTTGCGTAGTTTTAAAGATCTAAGCATACATAGGGACAGACAGACGCAGCGGGCGACTTTGTTTTATTATATGTAGTGATAAGTCCAGTAGGCTTAGCCAAGTTGACAATCTACAATCGTTAACGCATAGAAAACTAACCAAATGTTTTCAACGTTAAGTCACGTGGTCAAAACAAACGAATAGAAACATTAAAGTTCAGTCAAAACTGTAAGTTGGCTACGATTTATATGGGATGTAGCGAGCGATCACGATTGTAGAAACGAATACATTTCATTCTATCATCTTGATCGATGTAAACTGGTCTACGAAGTTTCTATTCGTTTGTTTTGACCACGTGACTTAACGTTTACGATTGTAGAAAGAGAATCGATACGAATCGTTTGTAACTTGGCTAGGCCTGCAGGTTTCCTCACGATGTTTTCCTTCACCGATGTTTGTGATGTCCAAGATAAGGTAGAAAGTACATATGAATTGAAAAAGTCACATTGGTACTTGCCCGGATTTCGACATTATACCTCTGGGCCATCACAACATTCACAAAAGTTAAATGAAACAAAAATTAATTTACTTCATGCAACAATTTTGGACAGGTGAAATATACAAAAAAAAATGTTAATGACATAAAAACTTAATTCACGCAAGTGCAAGTTTTTAAAATATCCCAATAATTATTTAACCCCAAACTGCGCTTGCCCACCGCTGGCAAACGAATCGAAAACGTGGGAATGGACATCCCGAATAGCTGTTGTCAGAGAAACGAGTGGACCAGATGTTAGCACTTCAAAAGTTTGAATGTTTTTTTATTTTGTATGATCAAGATTTTTTTTGGGAATTGCTAACTAGCACGACTTTGACTGCACTCATAAATTATGTCTATGGTATTCAATGATTTATTTGTATCAAAAATAGCTTTTTTCCTGTTTGATTTGCTTTTGATACTTTAGTAGAAAATCTTACACATATCATCACAACTGTAATACTAAAAGGGATAAGCAGAAGTGTACCTTATAGTAGTTATTACAGTACATGCACATTCGCCAGTTAAATTAGAGTTTTCTATAAGTACCTATAAGTTTGTGTTTAATTGATGTAAAGCTACAATAGAGGGAAAAAATATATCAAAACCTGAGATTCCATCAGTCTAAGGTTTGACAGGTTTGTAGTTGATAACGATTTAATTCTGCGTTTTGTATTGGCTTGCTCTTTACTTTTTTGGCTATTTTGTTTTTGTTTTCTATTTGGAAATGGTTTCTACGACGCAAAGACCTGAAATCGACTGTATTACTGAACTCCGAAGTTTAAAACTCTGATGTGCGTTATTCAGAATTGTCATCGCGAAGTACGTTACTCCGAAAGTAAGTTATGACGAATTACGTTATTCAGAATGTTCATTAGCGCAAAGTACGTTACTCTGAAAGTACGCTATGACGAATTACGTTATTCAGAATGTTCATTATCGCGAAGTAAGTTACTCCGAAAGTACGCTATTACGAATTACATTACTGATAATGTTCATTATCGCGAAGTACCTACGGTACTCCGAAAGTTTGCTATTATGACGAAAGTCTATACTAACGAACTAAAAAAATAAAGCCCCAAAGCCGCTCTACGCCACCTCAGTTCCACCCAAACTGCACTAAATACCCAGTGGGCGTTGCAGGGCGTTACAATTAAATATATATTACAGTCGCCCACAGAAACAATGCCGTATCTGATGCTGCGGACGACGGGTTCACTTAAGGTGATGCGTCGCCGTTCTAATGCGCACAAAATGGAGAAAAAATAATCTTCAAAATATTTAGGAACAGGATACAACGGTATTTGTTGACAAGGATGAAATCTATAAATATTTAATTCCAGTTTTGAAACTAAATATTTACAAAAAAAGGTCTGATTTTTTTCTCACCGACTTGTTAACACTCCTTGGCCAAAGAATTGCCATTTAACGTGGCAATACTGCTAGTCTTCTGGGCAGTCCAGTCTAACCGGATGCAGCTGAATACCAGTATTTCATATGGAGCGACTGCCTATCTGACCTCCACAACCCAGTTAGTACTGGGTCATACGAAACCCCTTGGTAAGACTGGTTGTCAGACTTTTTGGGCCACTGACTATCTGTAATGGGTGGATCCACAGACCAACCTAGGCAAGCGCGGCTTAACCTAAAGATCGACCCGAGCGGCTGTTATTATTTAGCCATGAGGTCTTCAAAATAAAGATATATCTTTAATAAAATAAAGATATTGTATTGAAATAAACTATTTTCTAAGAAACAAAACTCGTAGCATACCCCTTAACAACCAAATTCTTCGGGGTGATTAGAAGTAATTTCTGAATAGTAATTTGGTGGTTTCGTATACAGTGAACGAATTTAGTGGTCGATTTACATACTTTGTCAATGAAAAGGTGCTTATCTACATACTAGCATGCATGCATGAATGAAATACATGGTAATTTGTATGGATATTGAGTAGTCATAAAAATCATTGACAATGTTTTGATGTTCGCTTCTGATTTTGGCGATTTTCTCATGATATTTGTTTTCTGATAAAAGCGGAGCTGGTGTCGTTTGATTCCGTTAAAACTATACGGTATTTTTATAGCGATAGATTTGATACGAACAATTTAAGAGAAGCTATCGGTAGATTCATTTTTTAAAATTCAAAATCGACGTTTTTATTTTTGAATTTCATTTTATTAAAACTTCACAATGACTTTAAAACTTTATTAAAATTTTAATTACCTACAATTTTCAAGGTTCAACTTTTATTTTTATTTCTATATTTTCATTTAGTGAAAATTAGTTTTCATGTCTCAGTGACGCCTTGAAGCAAAGTGATGTAACTAATGACCAGTCTAGCTCTTTTATGTAGTTTACGATGTCTTCGCGTGGTCGCTGCTGTCGTAAGTAAGTACTTACCTATAATTAAATAACTTTGGATACGAAACTCATGCAATGATTTGTTGAGTTTTAGAAAAAGAGTTTCACACAGGTTCCGCATGCTAAGGATGACACTCAACTCGATGTCTCAAATAAAGTTAGAAATTGTAGGACATAGTTCTGCTGCTTTTTCCAAAAGAGGCGAAAACTAGTAGGTATATGGTGAAGCAAAATTCACACGCCGTATTCATTCTTATTTATTCAAAATATAACAATTCAGGATAATTAAATATTGCCCACACATTCACAAGCCTAATCACCAATAAATAATTTAAGAAATGTTAACCAGCCAAATGTTACCACCGCCATTTTGCAATGTCAACAGGATTCCCGAAAATGGCGCCGGGAATGGTGCATTCGTTGAATTTTCGAAATTCAAATTCATGAGTTTAATTTTCTAAAAAGGTTTGTTTTGTGATTTCGTGAATTTTGTGGAAAATAATGTTTTGTGTCGAGCGGTATTATATGTGTAGTTTGTTGTTTACGTCTTTTTAAGACCATCTACCACAATTATAAATAAGTTATGGTAAATTGGTTAGTTACTATCCGATTGATTTCGATGTTCACCAGTATTTGGTTTTGACGAAAATCTAAAAAATCGGCCCTGAGGCATGTCAAAAAACTGTAAGACGGCTAGAGAAAGCACTCAGGCAGAGATGAGTGGAAGACCATGGGAGATCTTAGCCTAGCGGACAAATTCGTACGTAAAAGTGGTTCGTTCGTATGGAATAGTGCTGAGACATTAGATCCGAACATTGAGCCATACAGTATGGAGTTGACACATGGAGGAATAAGCTCTAGAAGCGGCACTGTAGTTGGTTTTATAATGCAGTTTTTGGAGGCAGGTGCTTTATTATGTTTGCGGCCCCAATGGAGGCCGTGCGCCTGACGTGTTAAATACGTGGCGGCCACGGAGGCCGCGGCCTATGAGAGGATATATACGTATATTTTGCTTGAGGCCAATATCGTGCGCTGCAAAGCCATACTTATTGTCATCATTCTTCTGCCCTAAATTATTTCTTCTCTCCCAAGTTTTTTGTGGTCGGCGCAGCATGTCGACATTTTATACAACATCATCATCATAATTATTCTAATACCTACTTCTTCCATCCATCATCGTACTTCTCAACTACTCATCACCTCCGCAGTCACCCTCGTTCCAGCCATATTATCCTTCACACAGTCTATTCATCGTTTGCTTTGTAGAAGAGTCTTGAACAAGAATGTAGAATAATACTTCTGCATATCCCGTCAACATCTGGGGGCCTAAAATGGCTGCTTTCGCAGAATCATAGAAAAATAATATGACAAATTGACAATTCATAATATTGTCTGTGTCAATGACCTTAAAGACCATTTTAAGAATTTTAAATTTTTAACGTGTTTCATATTATGATTCTGATAAAGCAGTCATTTTAGGCCCCATTTTTTGGCCCTATCTGACCTCCACAACCCAGTTAGTACTGGGTAATACGAAACCCCTTGGTAAGACTGGTTGTCAGACTTTTTGGGCCACTGACTACCTGTAACGACTGTCAAAGATCTACAAATGACAGCGGGGACCAACTGCTTAACGTGCTTTCCGAGGCACGGAGGAAACTCGGTATGAAATGGGTGGTCATCCATCCACAGATCAACCACGGCTTAACCTAAAGATTGACCCGAGCGGCTGTTGTTATTTAGCCACGACTGCTCCTCATATCCCGTCAAGCATCATTAATAAAACCGTTACTTGAATGTAAAGTAGTGTATAATTTAACTCAAATATAAACACAGCACAAACCAATAAACTTAGTTCAAACTAATATTTTTCGTTTTAATTTATATCGATAAGGAATAAAGTTAAACGTACAATTAAATATATTATCATAAATATTTGAGGAACATGTGTTTAACCCTTCATAATGAAATAACTTTGAAGAAAGGAAAACCGATCGTTTTGTGTGTTGAAAAAAAATATGTTGTTCCGACGATTCATCGATGTAGTTTAGGAGATAGACTAAGAGATGGATCACTATCGTCGTCGTGAACGAAGGAGGGATTTACTAACCACTAACAACGTATGGACGGTTATAGATCTGAAGTAAATATATTTGATTTATTTATTCATTTATATATTTACACATTTTTTATTGTATTGGTATTTTTTTTTATTTACTTAGAATGTTTTTTTAATGATTTCTTTAATTTTGTAAAAGTAAATTATGGAAAATGGCAACGTCGAACTAAACGCAAAAAACTTTGCTGTTTTGATTTAAAAATTAAATTGTTCAATATCGCTGCGTTGTAGGTACTAAACTATTGATTTTGATTTCCTATTATTATTAGATTAGGTGCTAAGGCAGCTGCTTTTCCTATTTATATTATTATTTATTTTTTATTTATTACTATTTATACTATTTGCGACGTCGAAAACTTTCAGAATGCAACCTTTTAAAAATTAATGTAAATAAAACGGGGCGTTTATTATGAAGAAAATATAAGTGAAATATTGTGTAATTTTGCGCCAAAAAGATGACAATAACGACACATTAGACTAGCATAACAAGGTTAAAAATCAAATAAATAATTTTAAGTGACAACACAGCCAAAAATAGCACGTGAATCATTTACAAAAATAAAACACTATCTCCTAAACTAACCCACACTGAGTACGGTACGTTCCCCCAACACTATAATTTGGCCGTCAAACACTTTTTAAGAGACGTCATTCTACGCATGCGCGGTAACATTTCATTATCTATGGACTATGATCCCAAACCGTTCATTTCTTTTTTTGAATTTCGTTTTTTTTCTGTTGTTTAGATGATGTTCGTAATGTTTCTTTGTCTCTTGGACTATATTTTTGTTTTTGGTTTGTAGATTAATGTGTGGTTGGTTGGGAATTGTATTGGCGTGGGTTCGATTCTAGTGCAGGGTGCATTATGCTATAGAATTTACAGTTTTGGTAATTTGTTTAGGCTCGCCTCCCATTATTATGGGATTTCAACATAACTAGCGAATATACTACACTTGTACTACAATTCTGCCTAACCCATGGAGAAATACAAGGATGGTATAATGTTATGTCATTAATTTAATATTTTCCTGTAAATTCACCATATTGAAGCATTAAGCTAATGGCGGATAGATCCATTCTAGATAAAACTTCTAAAAGCTCTGCTCAACACTGCACTCGTGGTTTTTCGGTCACACTGTGAAAAATATCGAATGTGGGTAGACGAAGTACGTGAGTAATCTTTGTCTTTTTTCTTTTAAAGCCTTGAGCGTAAGCCAAAATCAGCTTAGCAAAAAGTTTATATTCAAAAAGAAATTTAAATTACGTGAGAATTGATTCTACAACCATTTTTGTTGTAGGAAAAAATAGTTTGTGCTCAATCAATATTGTTGAGTTTACTAATCTCTAACATAGCCATTAACTAAGAAAAGGAGTAATTATACCTACATATTTTGTACGATGCAGATATCATGTACCTATAGCTTTTTCTCAATATGGTGGGGTTGGCTTCCAGTCAAACCAGATGCAGCTGAATACCAGTATTTTACATGGAGCGACTGTCTATCTGACCTCCACAACCCAGTTAGTACTGAGTAATATATAATAGCCCTTCATGAGACTGGTTGTCAGACTTTCAGGCAACTGACTACCTGTAACGACTGTCAAAGATCTACAAATGACAGCCGGGACCAACGGTTTATCACTTGCTTCGGTCAAGGCAAACATCGTGAGGAAACCAGCATGTCTGAAAGATATTTCTGGCATGTAAAGCCAAGTCAGAAGCCCATGGGCGGCATAAAAACTCTGACACCAGGTCAGGCACTATTAACCACACGATAGAGAAAGAACGGCTTAACGTGCTTTCCGAGGCACGGAGGAAACTAGGTTTTAGGTACGCAATGAATTATATTTACAAAAGTTTTCTGTCACGATTTTGCATACGAAATGGGGACGTTTACTAAATACATCTAAACGGTGTCAACCATCAAGAAATGGCGACAAAGAAAACACCACGACTAAACATGGTACGTACGTCTTGTCAGCACCAAACCTTGGCAAACATAGCACAGTTTGTATCCTCGTGATTCAAGATAGCACCTTCAAGAGATTTAACCTCACACATGAGGGACAGGCGAACTAACAGTGAGTGGCGCACAGTAGTCGTGTACCGACATGTGCACGCGCAGAGTGAGGGTTATGGTAGGGTTAGCAAGACAATTTAGTTTCTTTTTTTTGCATTTTTTTTTTAAATATTTTACGATTGTAAGAGCCATGAAAGAGATGTCCTCATAGTATAAACATGTCGCCAGCTATGTATAAGTAGGCTAGTCGCGTTTTTAAGAGAACCCCATCTCTTAAAAAATACTGACAAATCCAATTGCCCTTTACTCCGTCTAGGAATAAATAGAAGATAGAATAATTAGAATATTTTATTATGTAGGTACCAACACCATAAAAATAACAGGTATATTACAATAAAGTACTTAGCGTGAGCAGTTAGATTATCAAAAAATATTTGACCCGTGTTTTTTCTTGTGTTACGTAAACCAAAATTATTGTAAAATTCTCAATACGTCACGCCATGGTATAATTTTTAGCTAGTTCTGACGTCACGAGCTCCCACTCCCTAGTTTTGATGCGTTTTATCTTTTGTCAATATTCATTGATTTACAAAAACAAAAAATACGTCCATTAATTTCCAATACTCTAACTGACGGACTAAATAGCTTTGCAATTTTTTGATACTGTCGTCATGCCTATTATGTGAGTCGCGTAAATTCGGTTTCATACATAAGTAGTTGGGCGCATTTTACGTCGTCGCGTGACACAAACTAGACTTTCGTATGAAAATGTGGCGTAAATTACGCGATTCATAACTCACAATTATGTTCGTTTGGCCTCACCCTTATAAATAGGGTGACACTATGGGTGGTCTTATCGCTGAAAGTAATATTTTCAAGACAACCTTGACTTGGGAATCGAACCCTTGACTGTTCAGCTAGCTCAGCAGTAACACTTAAAAGATAGACTTTCTTGCAAACTTAGATTGTCTTGTGAAAAATATCGTTTTTAAAAGTATCTACTCCCAAAGTTCCTCGTGCCTCGGAAAGCACGATAAGCCGTTGGTCCCGGCTGATATTTGTAGATCTTTGACAGTCGTTAGAGGTAGTCAGTGGCCCGAAGGTCTGACAACCAGTCTTAGGTACCAACAAGGTCTGCCGTATTACCCAGTACTAACTGGGTTGTGGAGGTTAGATAGGCAGTCGCTCCATGAAAAATACTGGTATCAGCTGCATCCGGTTAGACTGGAAGCCGACCCCAACATAGTTGGGAAAAGGCTTGGCAGATGATGAGAAGTACTTACTGCCAAAATAACTATTTCGGTCGTCAAACAGCGCCCTGTTTCCGTTATGATGGTATGTCAAATTCTCCTAATCTCCAATGCTCTAAAAGTAACATAAAATAACTATATCTGTTTCTCTGTCGCTACTAACCCAATCAATTATCTTTTAAACCAATAACTGTAGGTTTAACATGACACAAACTGCTCTAAACACTTGAGTTTTTGTTACATTGTAAGAAAAAACAACCCTGTGAATTACTACTAAATGGCATAGTGGCAGATAAGAGTATGTCTTTCGAAGGTTGAGTCACACGTTTTTTTCCCGCGAACTAGGAAATCACTAAAATACAAGATGGAGCCACACCAACGCTAAAACGGCTACCACTTATTCAGCCTAGTGGTGTGACCATCGGACTTCCAAATCGTAGATCTCTAGTTCGAAAGTCGAACCCAAGCCACTCATTTTTCGAATTCATGTAAATAAATAAATAACGCTGGACATTACAGACACCACAGCGCCACACTAAGCAACGAGGTATTGTACAATTATCTCTTGCTTCTGTGAAGGAAAACATCGCAGGGAAACCAGCATGCCTGAGATATATTTCTCGACGGCATGTACAGCCAAGTCAGAGGCCCATGGGCGGCATAAAAACTCTGATACCAGGGTACACAGCAACCCTACTTGGCGGTAAAAATAGATAAGTTCATTATTTTTGTTGTTTTCAACTATTATCTTCTGTTATCTTTTTTGCTGTCGTTGCTTACCCTATCAGTTAACTTTCAACCCATAACCGTACGGTTAACATGACACAAACTGTTGTCTAAACACTTGAGTTTTTGTCAACGTTTTTTTGCTAACCGTAGTCAAGTCACGGGAGAAATGCGACCCTCTGGTTTAATATTATTATAATAAGACGCGTGTTTAATAGTTAATGAATAGTTTAGAAGTTATTGATGATGATGATTTTTTTTTGCCTTTTACTGACATGCATTTTGGAAGTTTATTAAACAAAACCGATAAGACCTCATTTGATTATCCGAAAAGTTGACAAAATACTTCTAATTGGTTATAATTCTCGTTGAAATGTCAATTACTTAAAACTGCAAAAAACATTCTATATAAATGTTGATTTCGTTTTTATATTGCTTCATAAAATTAAAAAAAAAAACTGTCTTGCCTGTCGCTCAGTCGAGTACAAGTACAAAACCCACGATGGTTTGTGTGGTATGTTTACGTTGTGTAAAATATTTGTAAACAGTGTATATTGAATAATAAAAGTTAAAAAAAAAAAGTAATAAAAATAATTTAAAAAGCTAAGTACAATTTTTAACCGACGAAAAAAAAGGAGGAGGTTCTCAATTCGACTCGTACATATATTTTTTTATTGGAAAATTTGTTAAACGGGCAGATATTGCGCATCTTAAGCAAACCCAGAACATAATACTTAATTAAAGATTCAGCGCCAGCAGCAGTGTAAATGGGACACTTTGTATATTTTTTATTTTTTTTTACTGTTTTGTTTACTTTGGTACTTTTTATTACTACCAGGTGGCGCTGATGTCGTATGAATGTTTATTTTGACACCCAAGTAAATGTAGTTCACATGACGTTTTTTTGAGATGAAAGCTTAGACAGAAATAAGTTTTTTTTTAAATGATGCTGGTTTTTTGGTTCCGTAGGTGACGTCGTTTACGGGACTCTTATAAATAAATAACAAGTGTGGTACCTTTTTCAATTGCATTTAACCGAACTAATTAAATACAGTAATGATTCAATTCCATGCTTAGGGCATAAACAGACTATAATGTTCCTACTGCTTGGGACACAAATGGCCTCCTCTCTATGAGACGGAATGGGCCAATCCACCAAGCGAGCCCAGTGCGGGTTGGTAGATGTCACATGACTTCCAAGTTTGGTCCTAGGACATGCACACCGGTTTTCTCACGATGTTTTCCTTCACCGTTCTGAGAGCAGTGGTGATGAATTAAATTACACAAAGGAATGCGCCTGCGTCAATTCGAACCCACGACTTACTGCCCATAAGTCAGGGCCACCACCACTGGGCCACCGCTTCTCTTCATATTCAATTTCATGCATTTATGATCGAGTAATGTAGTCGCAAGCAGACTGACAGTAAAAACACAAACACAACAAAACACAACACACAAAAACAAACAAATTACAAACACAAATCACACAAACACAAAACCCACACACCCCCGGCCTGAAACACAGGTTTAAATAAACCTAGATCGGGCTGGTCGCTACCAGACATTTGAATTCCACATTATCGCTTCTTGCAACTGTTAAATACATATTATTCTAGATATAGTTTACTTTTATGCACTAATTATACCATTGTTTGAGAAATAACACTACTGCACCTAAATGTAATTTGTAATACTTTTTAAATAAATTATTCTTTCTTTCTTTTTTACAAAAAACACAAAACAAACACACACACACAAATTTATGGGTTCTACCAAGATAAATAAATAAATACTACTTGATGAGAACTGTTTTAGAGACCTTAAAAACAGATGATTGATTCCCAATACTCCCGTGAATATATATATATATATAATATATTAGTAAATTAAGTATCTACCACATGCCATGTCATAACTAGAAGCTACACGACTCAAGTTACAACCAACGTAGTGTGAACGAATCTCTTCAAGCGAGAATGTTTTTGTTGAGAAACAAAATGGCCGCCGATACCTGTCATCTGATATTTAGTCTAACATAGAAATATATTGTGCATTTGGGCGTTAGGAATTGTGGTAGAGCTTCTTCGATTTTGAGTGAGGAGCGTATTTTTTTTTTTTGGGTTCAGTGACTAACCCGTCAAATCTTCCTGAGATCGATTGGTTTTGATGAGTCTCGCGGTATGTTACTAAAAATACAGTTTTATTGTCTCAGCGCGCTTTGGTCGTCTAGTCGCCACTGTTGATTCTGGCTTTCAGGAGTTACAGTGGTTTGGGAATAGTGTGGCGAGCATGTTCTAAAAAAAAATTACATAGAGGTTGCAAAGGCGAGTGAGTTTTTGATCAGAAACAGGATCCCAATAATTCCAGATATAACCAATTTTTTTTTAATGTGAATTACATTAAAAAAAAATTGGTTAAAACTTTCAAACAAAATCTACGGGAAAAGTTTTTTGCATTTTCTGACTGTTTTAGTACTCCAACCTGGGTTGGTCCTCTAAACTTTTTGATCAGTATTAGAAACAGGATCGATTGGCATCAAAAAAATGTTTTGTGTAAATGGCCATTTTCTTGCTAACTGTACATTTTTTCGAAAATCTGTAAATGGGGATCCAAATTTCACGAAAAAATATGAAAAGTCTCCTAAGACCATTTTCGTGTAGCTGCAACGGTAAAGCTCCCCTTACTGCCCCGCTTACCGTTTCCACCCTTTATAACTTGAACTTGAAAATTATTTAAAAAAATCTCTCCCGATTTTATTCTGTTTCTTTCATCAAAAAAAAAACATATACAGAACCCTACTACCCTACCCTACTCTACCCTACCCCCAACTCGTACTTAACCAGTTCTTATGAGTGAGGTTAACATTTGACAGTTGAACTGTCAAAGTTAAAACAGAGTTCCGTTGGATTTCCGGTTCGCAAATCCATGGTAATTTAATAGATGACCCTTTTTAATAAACTTATAGACAACTTTTAATTTAATCTACTTAGGAAATTAGGACGGTTTTGCTTCGGAGCTGTAATTTATCGAGTTTATTTTAAAATTGAAGAGTTTCCGTGGTGATAGAGTTTTACGTAAGTAGCCCCATAGGTTCTTTAGAGGGTGAATTTTTCAAGTGGTTAAGGTGGATGACCAAATCCAAAACTATGAGGAATAGCGAAAAATACTCAATTTTTTTACTTGATTTTGATGAATATAAAAACTTCGATCTTTTTTTCCTCAAAGGACCATGGGCAGAAATGTATGAAGCCTGGGCTCACCCACAAAATGAGATGAGAACACTTTGGATATACTTATACAACACTAATTTTAAAGATAGAAACTCATTTTTGTGAAGAATCCATGGGGTTTTTCTGCTATAAATATTTTTCTCCTACCATAATAAGCTATAATCCTGCAAAGAAAATCTTAATACTAGTTTTAATTCCTTGACGAGCTCGTGGCTAAATAATAACAGCCGCTCGGGTCGATCTTTAGGTTAAACCGTGCTTGCCTAGGTTGGTCTGTGGATGGGTGACCACTCATTACATACCGAGTTTCCTCCGTGCTTCGTGCTTTTTCTATCATTACTTATGGGTCAAAGTTCCAACGTCAAACAAAAACGCCTTCACGACCCTAGTACTATTCAATTCATCCACCAGCACAATGTTTTGAGTTTTACTTTGAGCGTTACTTTGAGTCCTACCGCAAAACGTGATTTTTCACCCCAAAAAGCAAAGTCGTTTTCCAGTAATATAATTATTGCTTGAGGTTTAGTTAGTTATTTCACTTTGTAAAAAATAAATAAAAACTGAAAAGAAACGAAGGAATGTCTCACTCGATTTAAATTTTAGATAAACAAATATGCAATAAATAATATTTTTACATAAAAGTTTATTTCTCAATAATTATTATCGGTTTCTGATTACCGAACATTGAATATATATTGGTATGATATCAGTAATCTCGAGTTTTGCCGCAAAACTGTTCAGTATTATACAAAATGTTTCAACCTTTGCGTATGAATTAGACGCGAGTAGCGACATCTATGTCGTGACGGCGCGCGGCGATGAGTTACTTAACAAAATAATTTGTTCGAAATAATTGCAATGATTTATGATGCAATGTTTTTTTTTTCTTTATTTATTTATTTAACAATTTATGTACACACTAAATATAAACAAAGTAGAAAGGAACAGAAAATAGTACAAAGGTGAGGTGGTGCTTTCTTTTTTTACCTGCCTAGCCTTTTAGCCTAGGCTTCCAGTCTAACCGGATGCAGCTGAATACCAGTATTTTACATGAAGCGACTGCCTATCTGACCTCAACAACCCAGTTAGTACTGCGTAAGTGCGTAATACGATAACCCTTGGTAAGACTGGTTGTCAGACTTTCAGGCTACTGAGTACCTAAAACGACTGTCAAAGATCTACACATGACTGCCGGGACCAACGGCTTGACGTGCTTTCCGAGGCATGAAGGTAGCTCTGGTATGTAATGGGTGATCACCCATCCATGGACCAACCTAGGCAAGCACGGCTTTACCTAAACATTGACCCGAGCAGCCGTTATTATTAAGTCACGAGCTCCTAAACTGAATAAAATAATGTCAAAGTATTGAAAATCGTGTTGTTCCACCAAGAACAACAGATGTGCTCTATCGTGTGTTATCAATACTCTAAGGTCTCAGGTATTCTCGTCTCTTATTAATCCGACGTATAAATACTTCGGCGCTATAACGAATAATTCAGTTTTTGGGGTAACCCTCCTTTTCGATTATGCTTGGAATTGTCCAAAAGGTTTTGAATATAATTTACCAGAACTTGTTAACAAGACAGCAGAGTCAAAAACCTGCCCAGTGCCCTTTTAATTTTTATTATTATTTTGTTATATCGGCAACAGATCGAATTTGCAACTTTTTCAAGCGTTTTTTTTTTTTAAACACCTCTATAAAATGTTTAAACTTTCCTTTAAATACCTCCACGGCCACCGTACTATTCAATGAATCCATCATCTAATATTTTTTACGTAGTTACTTAGTTTGATGTACAGAATGCGATGGTTGGTGGTTTCGTGAAAGGGTTGTGCACACCGTGTATAAACACCGAAGTAAAATAACAGGACATTCCCACCTTCTCACAACCCATAGTCACCCTATCAAAAAGATCACAAAGATAGTGCGACGTAACGTAACAAAAAACTCTTTATTTTACATTTACCATGCAGAAATGAGTAAAAAATACTCGAACGAGTATATACTTCATAACAGTAACCTTCCATTACTTGGCGAGATGGTATCTAGACTGTGTTTATTTAGATACCTACTACAGTCAGATTATTATGAAGCTCGTAATACCTTGGTGAATGATTTATTGCATAAGTGATCCGACGGATCACGGAATGAATTATGGGGAGTTTTTGTTGTTAAATTAGTGGAGTTTGCAACTTAACATTGTTTAATTTGAAATTTTGTAGTTCTTTTTTTACGTTTACTTTTAATTTCGTTTCCATAGTTACAGTGGGTGGTACAATTTAGTGGATCTTATCATTTTCATGTTAATAGGTGGCAAATGATAGTAAAGCAGACGTCAATGTGATCTGTAGAAGTATCATCATCTGCCTAGCCTCTGGGTTCGGCTTGCAGTCTAAAGACGAAGACGAAATGAAGACGCGTACTGAGGTTCACGTGGATAATCAGGCGGGGTGGAGACATGATGCAAACTTGATCAGCATCATCAGCCCGAAATCCCCCACTCCTGGGTATAGGCCTCCCCTTTCTTCCGCCACACGTCCCGGTTCTGTGCGACCCTGATCCAGGTGTTTCCCGCGTTACAATAAATTGGTTTAATAAAGGAAAATTTACAAATCAATCAGTACGTGTGGTGGATTCATTCATTTTGGTCCTTCGAGCCGGATTTGGATTTTTGGATTCACCTGAATACCAGCATTTTACATGGAGCTACTACCTATCTGACCTCCACAACCCAGTTAGTACTGGGTTTCGGGCCACAGAAATCGGCCACAGGCCATCCAGGCATCCAGCTAGGCAGATGATGATGATAATTTTCATTTTCGTGCCTTCTTTTCATAAGAAGATTCCTTTAACCAGCTGTAGAACAATTAGGGTACTGCGTGGTATTTAGGGATCCCTTTTAAGAATGATGTCATCTAAAATAGCTTAATTAGATTGTTCTTGACAAATGCGATATCATTAACCTAATGTTTATTTATAAATTGCTTATGCCTGCGGCTTCGTCCGCGTGGAGTTCGATAATTGTCCCACGGGATCTTACTACCCGGATAAAAGTCCAGTGTGTTAATCCAGGTCATAAACTATCTATTTGCAAAATTTCATCCAAATCCATTTAGTAGATTTTGCGTGAAAGAGTTACAAACATACACACATACAGGGTGTACACAACCTCATCACGAAGCCGTCAACCAAGCATTGTGTAGATCAAACTAAGTAACTTTACGCAAAAATTATTGCTGGGAAACGACTTTTTTTTTTTGAGATGAAAAATCATGTTTTGTGGTAGAACTCAATGTAACGCACTCAAAACAATGTGCTGATGGATGGATTGAATAGTACGGGGGTCGTGGAGGTGTTCAAAGTAAAAATCTTACATAAAAAACTTGTATTTAAAAAAAAAAAGTTGTCAAAAAGTTGGAAATTTCACCCCCAATATCTCCGTAACTAGAAGGTTCCCAGGTATTGTGTAAAACAAAAAAAATATCGCAATGACGAGGAGAACAAGTGCCTTTCGGCTTTGTTAAGAGGTGTTTTACACCCTATAAACAAACTTTCGCATTTATATTATCACTACATATTATAAAACAAAGTCGCCCGCCGCGTCTGTCTGTCCCTATGTATGCTTAGATCTTTAAAACTGCGCAACGGATTTTGATGCGGGTTTTTTTTAATAGATACGAGTGATTCAAGAGGAAGGTTTTAGTATTTAATTTGCGGGCGGGCGAAGCCGCGGGCTTCAGCTAGTTATATTATAAAGTGTGATTGTAGCAGTTACTATTTAATTTGTAGTATTAAGGGAGATGATAACTAATACTTCTTGGCTTATAACCACCATTGTTATGTAATGTTACACCGCATGTAATAACGTTATGCCAAGCTTATGGATGACATAACTCTCTGTATATTGCATTGCAACAATATCAACTTTGTAGAGATCTTATCGGCCGGGTAGTTTTAATTAGTAAGCTCATTAAAACCAAGTATTATTAGTAGATAAGTACCTATTTGAATATATTCTGGGATCATGTTTTAAATGACTGCCTCGTTAGGTCTAGTGGTTGCAAGCGCGACTGCTAAGCATGAAGTCCTGGGTTCGATTCCCGTGTCGGGCAAATTGTTGTTGGGTTTTTTTATCGGAGGAATTTCTCAGTTGCAGCCACGGAGTCTGTATTCGTGCCCGGTTGATGGTAATAGGCTCGCCCCTTATCACAAGGGACTTAGTTATAGCAATGGGCCCGCGAGGTGGGATGTGGCTCACTGATCTCATAGAGAAAAGGCTTGTGTCCCAGCAGTGGGAACATTTTAGGCTGACATTATGCTGATTCACATAAGGCTGAGGGTGTTTTTTTTTTTGTTTTGAAACAAAACCTATTGATATCCAGTAGAAAAGTGTTGTAGTCTCTCTTTTTCATTAGAGGCGATTACAGGAGCTAAATTAGCAACTCTATTTGTAATGGTTCAAACTTTGTTTGAAATACTGTTAGAATAAAGTTCTAATCAGCTTGCACTACAAAGTGGTTGTTACGTCAGTCACTGCGGGCCGAATAGTGCGAATGAGTGGTTTTTTGCGATTTACAAAAAATCTATTGATTGGACTAAACAAATAAAACACTATCCTGCTATAATACGTTGCTTGCAGAATTATTTTTCAAAAAATTAGATTTATCTTAAGTATTTTAATACTCACTAAAATATTTTTTTAGAAATACGTTCGTGATTTTTTTATCGAGTAAAATTAGTTGTACTAATTTTTCAAAACACTATCATACTAGCATATATCCTTAAGAATGTCTTATATTTTTCTGGTTTTGTTTATTGCAGTGAATCATAATTATGCTTTTTTGCATTATAAAACTCACGTTTAGCTCCTGTAGACCCCTTAAACTTAATACCTACCTCTGCCTAACCCTTCGGGAATTACAGGCGTGATGACGTTATGGTAAAATTCGAAACTTACACAAGAACGAACATAAAAATGTTCAATTTTTTTTTTTCTAACACATTTTTATCTTAACTCATTTTACAAATCCAATATTCTTACAAATAATACAGAGTTAAGAATTAAAATCCAAAGTAACAGATAAAAATATCTCCTTTCATACGAATACAGACTCAGATTAAGATCACGCATAAAGTCTGTCATCATTTTATCGATTTTGCTAAATAAATGGCCTTAGTATTTAGGGTTTCCAAACGTCTGAATAGGCATGACGACAGTATCAAAAAATTGCAAATATATTAAGTCCGTCAGTTTTGGAAATTAATGGACACGTATTTTTTGTTTTGTAAAACAATGAATATTGACAAAAGATAAAACGCATCAAAACTCGGGAGTGGGGGCTCGTGACGTCAGAACTAGCTAAAAATTATACCTAGGCGTGACATATATTGAGAATTTTAAAAGCGTCAATTTTTTTGTTTACATAACAAAAGAAAAAACACGGGTCAAATACTTTTTGATAATCTAACTGACGGACTAATTCGATTTTTTTTTGTCGTCTCGCCAATTGTGTCCTGATATTATGTCCAGATTTTTTGAGTAAATACTGATACTGGTATATATAACTATTAGCCTGCGTTATCCCACTGCTGAATGTGTCTGTCACAGTTAATACTAGCACAGACACAGCCGTTCACTCTGTCTTAAATAATGCAAATAGTTGGTGCCAGTTAAGATCGCAATAGCGGTGATTGCCCTTTCCCAAATATCTCTTCCTACGAAACAAAACAAATGAACCATGTATCGTTTTTCATTAGAAAAAAATTTGAAGATCACGATAGATGACGATTCAAGACTTGAACAGGCTTATATTTGGATTTCAAAGTTAAGAACTTTAATTAATTTAGGCGGGTCAATGACCGCTTTTGCGATCTTAACTGGCACCAACTATAGTGTTGTGTTTCATATAATGGCGTTTTTATGTTTTGATTGAGATGGACAAAAAATTGTGTTTGTCTTTTTGAAAAAATAAAGATGATTGATATGACTTCCACTCTTCCAGTTGTTTCGATCCAGGGTTGATGTGAACCACTGCAGGTCGTTGGGTATGTCCAGCGCGTCCCACCATCTTCTACGAAGTCTTCCGCGACGCCTTTGAATAAATATCAGGCGTGATAGAGCTCAAGAGCAGGCCAATTTTGTAATAAAAAAAAACCGTTTTTTTTTTTAACAAAAGGCTGGCTAAGTCTAGGAGCTCGTGGCTTAATAATAACAGCTGCTCGGGTCGATTTTTAAGTTAAGCCGTGCTTGCCTAGGTTGGTCTGTGGATGGGTGACCACCCATTGCATACCGAGTTTCCTCCATGCCTCGGAAAGCACGTTAAGCCGTTGGTCCCGGCTGTCATTTGTAGATCTTTGACAGTCGTTACAGGTAGTCAGTGGCCCAAAAAGTTTGACAACCAGTCTTACCAAGGGGTATTGTATTACCCAGTTCTGCCTGGGTTGTGGAGGTCAGATAGGCAGTCGCTCCATGTAAAATACTGGTATTCAGCTGCATCCGGTTAGACTGGAACAACAACATAGTTGGGAAAAGGCTAAGCATATGATGGCTGGCTAAGTCAAGACTTTTTAAATTTGCAATGGTAACCCTAATCGCGTCGGTGATAGCATTTAAAAAATATAAAGTTTCAATGCGAAGTTGATAATTTCGTATTTCTTTCACTTAATATTATTTTGTTTCTCTTTGCTCGGTGATCGTAAAAAGAAACATGACGTGTTGTATGGTTTATAGACAGGATGACACCTTGTGTCTGCCTGTTGAAAAAAAGATTGAATGCTTTGGGTTCTGTAGGAAATATTACTTTAACTTTCATGGTTCCGGTTATCTATGTTACCCAACTAGGCTGAGATTGTTTAATTAGTGGGGATTTCTGGAAAAATAGTAACGATCCCCACTGGTAGGATTTGTCGGTGGGGATTTCTTTAATGATCCGAATTTTCGAGAAGCTTGCAATGATTTTAAAATTAAATGGTTTCATTCATGCCGCCAGTAGCCTGCAATACTTGCGGCTTGAAATATGTATGGCCTCTGAGTCAGTCAGTCAGAGTGTGGATTTCTGCTCGGTTGATGGCAATAGGCTCGCCCCCTATTACATGCGATGGGACTTCAAAACATAACTGGCGAAATGTGGGTGTGCTAATAGGGACAAAAATAATGAGTTTAGAATTTGTTTTTGCCATTGAATATCGGTGAAATTTCGCTCACTAAATTGGGTTAATCCAAGTTATAAATTTCAACCAAATCCGTGCAGTAGTTTTTGCGTGAAAAAGTAACAAACATCTGTCCATCCTGCCCATCCAAACACGTAAACAAATATTAGTCCGTGATCAAGAAAAGGTTTTGGGAACCACTGCTGGTCTAAGACCTCTGGACAAGATAATTCTCCGACACGTCTGTAACAAGATTGTATCTCCTCACACGGAACCCCAAAAAAAAAGTCAACCACAGTCGGGACACTTCATTTAATGTCAATTATTATACTACTAGAGTCCTCGACTTTGCTCCAACAATGAACTGTTTGCATCTGCCATTTTTTGCCCCTAAACTATACAAAAGAAACCTATATTGATGCCTTGAGGCGTTAAATTTTGATCTCGAACCGACCAGGGTCCTTGAGATTTCAATACGTCTTTGACATTTTAAAATCTCTATTCATTGAGAGATGTAAAGCCTAGAGTAGTGATAGAAAGAAGCGACATTGCTCTGATCTGCAGGGCTATTACGTTCTGATATCCAGTGACTATCAAGCTTCGGTTGTACACCGAACTTTGATGACAACCGTGAATGTCATAATATTGGTATTACGTATCACACTGAGTGGATATCACTTTACGGTGACTAACAGGGTCATACATAATACAAAACTAACCTTTTGACAGTTCATTGATGGATACTGAACCCAGTTACTGAAATTTCGAGCTGTCAACAGAGATACGTAATAGACCTACTGAAGGCATTCTAATACCCGTATAGATCTATAGTCAAGTTAAATGCAACCACTTTTATGCAATAGACAAAAATTAAAACGATGTTAGAGCCGTCAAAGAAAGGAAAGCTAAGAATTTTAAGTTTTGACAGTTCTAACTTCAAACAATTAGGTACTAAACTACGTCATAAAAATCGTATTTTAAATTGTAATTACTTTGACTCAAGTAATCACTTTGATTTGTTTATAAAGGGTGTAAAAATACCCGTCTGTCTACACCTACAGGCTGCATAAAATGGTTGATTATGTAATTAGTCAGGTCAGTCATTACGGACATGAAATATGCATAAATCTATCTATTTATTGTTAAAAGTTGGAGATGATGACTTGAAAAGGTAAACATAGGAGGAATGCTGGTAAAATATTATAAAAGCCAGCATTTTTTGACGATTTAATTCACATTTTGAGAGCAGCGGTGGCCCAGTGGTGGCGGCCCTGACTTACGAACAGTAAGTCGTGTGTTCGAACCCAGGCAGGCGCATTACTTTGTGTAACTTATTTCATCACCACTGCTCTCAAAACGGCGAAGGAAAACATCGTGAGGAAACCGGCATGTCCTAGAACCAAAAATTCGAAGACATGTGACATCTACCAATCCGCACTGGGCCCGCGTGATGGATTATAGCCCATTCCCTCTCATAGAGTGGAGGCCTGTGTCCCAGCAGTGGCAACATTAATAGGCTGATTATGATCTAAATTTTTTAAATTGTTTTTTTTTTTGTGAGAGGTCTTAATTCAATTGTTTTAACAAAGTGTAATTGTATTTTGGCCGTATTGCCTACACGGAAAGGGCATTCGATTCTACATGAAATTCTTGATCTATGACAAATAAAAATACCGTTGGGTTCCATAATGTTATTTGGGTGTACCTATTTTATGTGATTCGATTTGTAATATATTGTTTTGAATGAAAGAATTTGGAGTAGACTTGACGGTAAGGGGAGTGAATTTTAGTATTTATCGTTTTATTTATTTCTGTCGTGTTTCTTGGTCTTCTCTTTATTTTTATCATTGGGGCAGAATATAATAATAGGGATGATGACTGACAAAAAAAAAAAAATATTCTGTTTAGTCCGTCAGTTAGATTATCGAAAAATATTGGATACGTGTTTTTTGTTATAACAAGTTAGTAAAAATTGACGAAGATAAAACGTGTCAAAGATCATGAGCGGGGGCTTGCGACGTCACATTTGAGTAAAAAATGTACTCAAATGTGACGTCACACGAGTTTTCGAAGCACTGTATCTTAATTTTTGGTTTACGTGAAAAAAGAAAAAATATGTGTCCAATATTTTTTGGAAATCTATCTGACGGACTAATTAGATATTTTTTGTCATCTACCCTATTATGGACAATTGTAGTTTTTCCTGTGTTGACTGCATTTTACGTAGTTTTGGACAAAAAATAACCATTTTAATAACATATAAGATCACGCCTGTAATCCCCAAAAGGTTAGGCAGAGATGCCTAACCATTTAGCCAGTTATGTCTAAGTCTCATGTAATAAGGGGCTAGCCTAATGCCATCAGCGCCGAGATGTACCTAACAGTACACCCGCGTTTAGCAAGTTATGTCTAAGTCCCATGTAATAAGGGTCGAGCCTAATGCCATCAGCGCCGAGATGTACCTAACAGTACACCCGCGTTTAGCCAGTTATGTCTAAGTCTCATGTAATAAGGGGCGAGCCTTATGCCATCAGCGCCGAGATGTACCTAACAGTACATCTGCGTTTAGCCAGTTATGTCTAAATCCCATGTAATAAGGGACGAGCCTAATGCCATCAGCGCCGAGATGTACCTAACAGTACACCCGCGTTTAGCCAGTTATGTCTAAGTCTCATGTAATAAGGGGCGAGCCTAATGCCATCAGCGCCGAGATGTACCTAACAGTACACCTGCGTTTAGCCAGTTATGTCTAAATCACATGTAATAAGGGACGAGCCTAATGCCATCAGCGCCGAGATGTACCTAACAGTACACCCGCGTTTAGCCAGTTATGTCTAAGTCCCATGTAATAAGGGGCGAGCCTAATGCCATCAACCGGGCACATATCCAGACTCCGTGGCTGCAAATGAGAAATATACCTGATGAAAAACCCAATAACACTTTGCCTGACCCGGGAATCGAACCCAAGACCTCACTAGACCAACGAGGAAGTCGAGGTAGACCATTTAGATAACTTCTTTGTATTCTGGTAGCTCAAAGTCTGAAAGCAGTTTTATTAAGTATCACAGTCACTCTTAGTAAAATATTCATTTACGCTTAGACTTAAAACCGACTCTGACATACTATATAATTCGGACAATGTGTATTTTTTTTATCGATTGACATATTTTACCTTATACATTTTTTATTTTTTTGACGTATAATTATTACCGTTTGACATATATTATTATTATTTTGTACCTTTTGACATATTTCACCTTAGCACATAATTATTTTGGTTCTATCTGCATGAAAAGCGGACAATGTGTATTTTTTTGTATATATTTGTATAAATAATTAGTCATTATGAATGTACCAGAAATACAATGGCTAAAAATGAATGTTATAATCCGTATAATTGTTAAAAAAAAAAAAACAAATTTGTACACCTCACTAGGTAAAACATGTACGAACCTACCCTTTACTAAGATCTTGCATGCTCGATTTGTGTGTAAACGCATGTTTTAAACAAATTAAGTTTAAAATTATCTTTATCTTATATTTATCTTTATAATTAAAAAAAAAAAAAAACCCGACTGCGTTAAAAATAACTAATAACTTTAAATAAAAACTGAAAAGAATAAAACAAGTTCAGGAGACAGGACAATATATTGACTGCAACAGTCGGGACCCATATTGGATGTAATGATTTTAGTCTAGATTATTTAATGGGTGCCGAGGCCGGGTTACGAACTCAAGTTTGGTTTTTCCGTCAAAAGAGATACCGCCCCAAACAGTCTATGAACCTCCTCCAAATGCTACTCTTTCTTCAATGCAAGCCTGCGCAAATCGTTCTTCCTCTCAATGGGACACTTTCTGCTTCACATAATATTAATAAAAAATTGTCAAACATCGACTCTCAAACAGAAAATAAATGGGTGGGGTGGGCCGTTTTTTTTGCACGCAAGTGTATGTATGCTTAACTGTAACTTGCTCCATTATTTTCTGGAACTGTATTAAAGTACCCACCATAGACACACCTGGCATCAAAAATCAAACCAAAAACAGTAATTATTTACAGATACATAATTTCCGACGTAACCCTTATGTCATCGAGCATAAAGTTCACTTTAATGTAAAATCAGATGAAGAATAACATCGACATACGTAATCAATTTCTGCTCAACCGAACCCGAAGGCACAAGCTAGCTACAAAAAGTCCTATTGTAAATTGTGAATGGGCCGAAAAAAAAATGGCGGCCGAAAAAAAATGCCCGACAAAAAATGTATTGTAAAAGGATATGTCAATTATTTAGTTTGTCCGAAATTTTCGGAAACTCAACAATTTTCGTATTTTGTTTAAAAGTATTCAATTACAATTTGGGGCTGAGCATTTTGCGAAATGGTTAATGAAGGTAACACAATATTGTTTTTGTTAGGCTTTGATGCAATTATATTTTTCTTTATTATATTATACGCCTTTTTAAATAATTGTGTTCGAAGAAAAAAATAAAGTTGTTTTTATAAAAGTAAAATTAGATTTCAATTCTGGACCTATGGGGCTTTTGATAACTATACCTTCTTAGAAATAATGATTTTATATATAATACTGAGGTAGATACGTTTTACCGACGTCAGCGCGGCAATGCAAACACAAGCTGATCAGCTTGTGTGACCTCAGTCCGTCCTGTGCGTCTGGCCGCTACGCAAACTGACGTTTAAGCAGGAGTTTGGTGTATGAAAATAAATAAATATGGCAACTTGTGTGATCAGAAAGTGCAATACTTATACTGGGTCGGCTGTAAAAATCAAGAAGGATGTATCTTTTCATTTGTTAGTACTGTTTAGTCTATTTAAAATGGAAAATCATAAATTTTATTTTACTCAAAAATCACTGCCGAGCTGTTGCCGATATGTCATATACACGAACGAGACAAGTAGTGCGTTGCATATGAGTGACAGAGAGCACGAGATAATGGCGTGCGGTGTTGTGAGTTCGAACGACGCGTTCGAATATCACCATGTTTTTATTTCTATAAAATGAGTAATTATGACGTCTCTATTGGTAAAATCTCATTGTTCTCAGACCTTCATCAGGAATTCTTGAATGTTGTCAATGAACGGGATCAACTAAGGGCGGTCACGGATGGGTTCAACTCTTGTAGCAACTTGTATGAGGAGGCTTTATGTAAAATTAGGGACCTAGAGGATGAATTAATCCATGCAAACGTCAAACTTTTAAATTTGAAAAAGGAAAAAGATCATACTCAGGCTATGGAAACTGAACATTTGTATAATGAATTATTAGTTAATACAAATTGCCACCCTCATTATACTATATAAAGCTCGATTTTATACTATATAAAGCTCGATTACCACTCACTGACTCACTGACTCATTGACATAATTGTTCTCCTAGATGGTGGATGGGGAGGTGGGTATTTTTTGACAGATTCGTAAACAAGTAACTCCCGCGAGTATGGGAAAAGTGCCAAACCTCCCCTTTTTGCTCCCCTTCCTCCCCCTGCCTATCGTATCTCGGAAACTAAGGGACCCGTATTTTTTGTTTTTTACGGGATCGTATAGAGGAGGCTCGGAAAAGTAAAAACCAGTTTTCAAAGTTGTCCCCCTTTCTCCCCTTCTCCCCCCCTTTAGGCGGATCTCGGAAGTTAAGAGACTTGGAACATTTTTTTTTTCAGATTTGTATAAAGGGGCCGATTGTTAGTCGAAATAATTTTTCAAAACTCCCCACTCTCCCCCCTTCACCCCTCCCCCCATCGTATCTCGGAAACTAGGACACGTAGCAGAATTTTGATTTTTACTATACTTTATTATTGAAGGGCGTTGAAATTTGTATTTCCTCCCCTCCCCAACCTCCCCTTTGCTCCCCTCCGCTTTCCGGTGGTAGGTAGGTCCTGAATGGAGCGAGCCTGCGAGACCGAGTAGAGCGAAGGGGGGAGGTGGCGAGCGAAGCGAGCCGGCGACCTCCGTAGCGTAACGAAGGTTGAGTGGGTGAAGCTCCCCTCCCCAACCTCCCCTAAAATTGAAAGGGCTGTAACTTCATAACGGTTAGAGATAGCTATTAGGTGTTTAAACAAATATTATAGTAGGCATCGAAACCTGTTCGGTGGGAGTTAGGTCCTTTTTTTTTTTTTTTTTTTTAGGATGGGAAATCATCAAATGACTTCTCCCGCTCTGGGCGGAGCAGGAGGGAGTGTCAGACTTTTACTGACTAAAACCCATCCATGTTCCTTCCTCGCCCTTTGTGTTCCGGGGCCACGGTATCTCTTTCGAATAGTCCCGCAGCCCCGGGGAGGTAGGTCCTGAGTGGAGCGAAGGGGGGAGGTGGTGAGCGAAGCGAGCCGGCGACCTCCGTAGCGTAACGATGGTTGAGTAGGTGAAGCGTAACTCAGGGGCGACGACAGGCAAACTTTAGGTTAAAAGGTTTTAGATTTAATTAGGGGTTCGTAGGGGTTTTCATACTGTTTTAGGGGTAATTCTAACGGATTTTCCAATTCATTTAAGGATGCTTATAGATTGTCAAAATTTTATAAGGGTAAGTAATACTTCTCAAAAACACCAAACACGCGAGCTGCGCGCAGCTCGCGCACCCAAGCAAACTAGTTCCATTATAACAATAGACCTTACAGAGGACTCTTTACTAAAGCATAACTACAGCCATAAAATCAGTCAAAATAAAATGAAGAAATATGCACGATTAAATAGAATCATTAAAAAATGTAATAAATACAAGAAACAACAAAAACACCATTCCAAAAACATACAATTAAGGAAAGAACGTGTTTCTCTAGTTAATAAATTAAATAACTATCAGATTAAATTGGAAGATAGTATAAATATTTATGAAATTGACACTCAGCGCTTACAATCAGAAATACAGGCTCTTAATAAGTCACTAAAGTCTTTATATAATAAATATGAACATTCTCAAAATCAAATTAAAGAGCATATTCTTGCTACAAATGCATTGGTAGACAAAGTGGACTCGCTGACTCTCAGCAACACTCAGTGTACTTGTCAGAGGGAATCCAGCAATGGTGCCCTCCAGCTTGAGGCAACGGAGGACCCGTCCCTAGCTGTGAGTACTCAGGACTGTATTTCTAGCCAAGATACAATACCTGACTTAGGTAATTTTGTCTCACCTAATAGTCTTGATACTAATCTTTCAGTTATGTTCTCTGATAGTATAGGTAGAGGGCTAGGGAAATTAATCAGTAATAACCTGAGTTATTGTACGCAAAATTATTGTATGCCTGGGTCGACCTACAAGCAGGTTATGGCATCAGTAACAAAAACTGTTTGTAATCCTAATACTGCCATTACTATATGTGTTGGTAATAGCTCTAAGATTAAAAAAGGAAGACATTACTGACTGTGTCTCAGAGTTGTTAAAGTTAAAATGTGGTAAAATCATATTGAAAATTTGGGTAATAGAAAAAACAATTATATACATATGTTAAATAACCATGTACATTTTTTAGTAGGTCACTATAGTGACAGACTTATATATCTGGATATCAACACTATTGTTGGTAAACTGAAGTCGACACGGGGTAAGGTGTATCTACCTATTAGATGTAGACACAAAATAGCTCGGCTATTAGCTTATAATATTCACACAGACATAAATAGTATGTCTAAGTTTAGTCCTATTATTAACACTGCGACTTTTAGTAGTAATACTAATGTACAGGTGACTTTAAATGAATATAGCATTAGTGCTATAAATGTTTACAATCATTGTACTGAGGAGGATCCATGTGTCACCGTGGAGAATTCTCATTTAGGGTCTCATTTAGGGTATATTAGTGATAGGGTCTTGTTGTCTGAGGATGGCACGGGAGTCTCCGGCCTCACTCCAAATATTAATTTAAACTAGAAAGTGAGACAACAGAAGGTACCATTAACAATATTGTTAATCCTACCAACAGCAAGGTATCTTCTTGCACTCAATTAGTTAGTAAAAAAGGGCCTCAGCAGAACACTTTGAAATTATTCCACCAAAATATCCAAGGCATTTCTTCCAAATTATTAGAAATTGAATTGTTTTTAGAAAATAGTAAGTTTGACATTATTTGTTTTACTGAACATTGGCTAAAGGATTACCAAATGCTTATCAATTATGAGAACTATATGGTGAGTAGCTGCTTTAACCGTAAAACTATGCTTCGTGGAGGTTCCCTAATATTAATAAAAAATTGTTTTAAATATAAGCAACGTAATGACATAGTAGGTCTCTCAGTTGAACATTGCGTCGAACTGTCCTGTGTTGAGCTAGATAAGCATGTAATTGTGTGTGTGTACAGACCCCCAAACTATCAAAACTTTTCCTTATTTGAATCAATAATGGAAGATGTCCTGGCAAAACTTGCAGCCAGTAATAAATCTACAATTATTTGTGGTGATTTCAATATCAATATTTTAGAAGAAAGTTCAATTTATAGCAGTCGGTTATTAAATCTTTTTAAGTCATTTGACTTGACCAACACTTTTATAGAACCTACTAGAGTCACTCCTTCTACTGCTACTTGCATAGATAATGTTTTCTGCAATTGTGATTACTTAGATAAGGCCATAGTAAATTGTCTGCCTTCTGACCATAGCGGACAAACTGTAACTTTTAGGTGTAATACACCCCCATTGCAAAAAGTTCAAATTAAATTTAGATCTATAACTTCTAGCAGATTAAATAGGTATAATATTTCGCTACAAAACAAGTTAAGTGCTATGAGCCTTGACGATATTAATATAAATCAATTGTATGATCGTTTCTTTTCAATAGTTCACACGGAATTCAATAAAACTTTTGAAAAGAAGACAAAAAGTATTTGCCCTAAATTCATATTTAGTGATTGGGCAACTAGAGGTATCCGAAAAAGTAGGGAAAGACTATTTGAGCTTTATGGCCTTAAGCCTTTTATAAACACTGAAACTTTTAACAAGTATGTTGCTAAGTATTCAAAAATTTTTAGAAATACATGCAAGGTTGCTAAAGCCCTGCACATTAGCAACAAGATCAAAACAGCAGAAAATAAAATAAAGACAGTTTGGAAAGTCATAAATAACGAGACTAACAGGAAGAAAATACGTAACACTAGCTACACATTAGATACAGCATGTGGTCCTAAAAGCTCTGATAAGGAAGTAGCTCAAGAATTTGTAAATTTCTTTACCGATGTACCATTAAAAACTACTCTTATTTCCTCACCTGAACTCTCAATTGGTTTATTAAAGGCGAATGTGTCTGGCTGCCTGGCTGAATTTAAATTTAAACACATTAACCATATGATAGTTATTAAAGCTTTCCGGCAAATAAAAATCAAACTGACCGAAGATCTATGGGGAATGTCTATCAAAGTTTGTACATCCATACTTGAGACTATAGCCCCTTACCTAGCTTTAATTTTTAATTTATGTGTAGACCAAGGAGTTTTCCCTGATTTAATGAAATACAGTAAAGTCATACCTCTTTTCAAATCCGGGGACAGTAAAGACACTAATAATTATAGACCTGTATCGGTTTTACCAGCTTTTAGCAAGGTTTTTGAAAAGGTAATGCTTAATCAAATGCTCTATCATTTTAACACCAACAGAATCTTACATGATCAACAGTATGGTTTCACCAAGGGACGTTGTACAACTGACGCCGGTGTAACCTTATTAAAGCACATATTTACTGCGTGTGAAGAGTCTCAAGACGCCATAGGAATTTTTTGTGACCTCTCCAAAGCGTTTGATTGTGTAAATCACGACACATTACTTTTGAAACTTGAGCATTACGGACTGGGTAAACTTGCACTTAGTTTGGTAAAATCTTATTTGAATGATAGACAACAACATGTTCAAATAAATGGTGTTAATTCACATGGTTTAAAAGTAAAAATGGGGGTTCCACAAGGCTCAATATTGGGTCCTTTCCTTTTTCTAGTATATATAAATGATCTACCCTATTTATTGAAAAACCAACCTCAAAATATGGTGTTATTTGCTGATGACACTTCCTTAATTTTTAAGATAAATAGGCGGGCCCAAAATCTAGATGACGTAAATAATGCCCTACTTCAGGTCCAAAATTGGTTCACAGCAAACAATTTGGTATTAAATGAAAAAAAAACCAAATGCATAAGATTTGCTTTACCGAATGTTAAAAGTAGTGATTGTGATATAGTACTGAATAAAGAGAAACTTGAATTCGTAGATAAAACGGTTTTCAGGGGATTACGCTTGATTCAAGGCTACAATGGGGTTCTCATTTAACATCTCTTGCGGGGCGGCTAAGTTCAGCAGCATATGCCATTAGAAAAATCCGTCAGTATACTGATGTAGATACCGCTAGACTGGTTTATTTTAGTTACTTTCATAGTATAATGTCTTATGGCATTTTGCTATGGGGACGGGCTGCAGATATTGAGTCTATATTTATTCTGCAGAAAAGAGCCATCAGAGCCATATATAATCTTCGTAGGCGCGATTCTCTAAGGGAACTGTTTAAGGATATTGGCATCATGACAGTACATTGTCAATACATCTACGAAAACATAATGTACGTCAGAAAAAATCTGCACCTTTTTGGTAAAAGGGGTGACAGACATAATTACAGTACTAGAAATAGGGACCAACTAGTTCAGCCAGGCTTCAGACTCGCTAAAGTAGACTCATCTTTCATGGGGTACTGTTTGAGATGCTATAATAAAATTCCACAAAGTATTCTTGAACTGAATGAGACGAAATTTAAAACATGTATTAAACGCACACTATGTAAGCAAGCATATTACAAGTTGAGCGATTATATCGCTGATAAAAATGCTTGGCTCAATGCTGGTCCTGCTCCACAAGGACAGGGGCGCTTAAATTGATAGCATTAAATGGTATTGTTGGAGCTGCTGAAGATTGTACAACTATCTTTGCATTGTATAGATTCAATCTCTTTAGTATTATATAATCGCATAGCCCATATTGTGTGAGTACTATGTACTAGAAAGCTATCATTCACTGGAAACCTACGTCTTTTCTTGACTTGAATGTGCCCTGGCGGTTGAGAATATGTCATGCTCACTCAAAAGTCTCGCTGATGGTGGCGCATGTGTCGGATCATTTAGTTCCCTTCAAAATGGTTGAGTTGAATGGTGCTGATCTATGCGTCATGTCCTTGAACGGGCGCTGTCGGTTGTGACTGGTCATCTCTCAGTTGCCATGACTTATTTTAATGAATTATTTTAGTTTTTGAATTGTTTTTTTTTTCTGTTTTGTTTTACTGTGGACACTTTTAACGTGCACATCTTGCTACATTGTTCTCACATAATACCTATACCATCTCAACATGAATGATGTAACCAAGATTTTGTAACAATATTCTGATTTAAAAGAGTGTCCATGGAGTTTCTTGCCCGTTCTTCTCCATAGAGATCTACGCTAGGGAATGGGCAACTACAGTACTTTCACAGTTTTTATGTCTTGTGACTGGGACTGTAGCTACATTTAATTTTCATCTTTGTTTCGACAATTCAAAAGTGCCTGTAACTGGCTTACTTGAAATAAATGCTTTGATTTTGACTTTTGATTTTTGATTGCTTAGAAAATATAATTTGACCAGATTCGATGACGGCTAATAGAGATGACAGTTATGGTCACTTAAAACAACAACATACACGGGTTTCGAACCCCGTACAGTAATTTAAAATAGCAAGATGCCGATGAAATAAAATTATTATTTGGTAATTTGCACGTCACACGCTTTTTATTTTTACCGAAGTAAAAAAAAACGTAAAGTTGACATTAGTCTGACAGATAGAGCTGGCTGCTCAGAAATCTATGTTACTAACAAAAAGGTTTAAATTAAACCCATGAGCGGAGCGGTCCCGCTCTTAAATGTAAAGGCGTAAACCCATCGCGGTGCACGCTGAGCACGGCCACGCGGGGCATTTTAGCTGCATGGATTCATTTGTTTGACAACGTGGGTCTACGTTTCCACTGCAGTCCACACTACACGCCCACGACTGTATAGCTGTAGCGTGCGAGGTTCACTGCGGCATATTCGTGGGTTATTATTCGTATATAGCGTGTACAGCAAGCACAGTGTGCAGAGCGTTGACAGCGTTGAGCTATGTGAGCGCCTTATTCGAGCAAGCCACGCATGTACTAATGACATCATTTCATGCATAGCGTGTCCGTGGTTTGCAGTGGTCACAATCACAGGCATTTTCTTGCAAAGCGAATCTTAACACACGTGCGTAGCCTCTCCGTGCGCCGCGGTGAGTTTGCGCCTTTAGGCGTTGGTCTAAGTTCACACCTCAGCGATGTCTGAAAGAGGGCTAATGGGCCAACCCACAAATAGGCATGACGACAGTATCAAAAAATTGCAAATCTATTTAGTCCATCAGTTAGCGTATTGGAAATTAATGGACACATATTTTTTGTTTTTGTAAATCAATGAATATTGACAAAGATAAAACGCATCAAAACTCGGGAGTGGGGGCTCGTGACGTCAGAACTAGCTAAAATTATACCATGGCGTTACGTATTGAGAATTTTAAAAGCGTCGTATCTTCGTCAATTTTGGTTTACGTAACAAAAGAAAGAACACGGGTCAAATATTTTTTGATAATCTAAGTGACGGACTAATTAGATTTTTTTTGTCGTCTCGCCTATTGTATTTATTCAATGAAATACGTCGAACTTATCTAACATTCTAAATGCGGTAAATTAGTCATCATCTGCCTAACCTATTACCTACTATTTCGGGTCTTACCTACTTACTTTCAGTCTAACCGGATACTGCCGAAATTTAGAAGCCAAACCCAACATAGTTGGGAAACAGCTAGGCTGATGATTTGTAATGATTAGAAGTTACATTAAACTACATATTGATTAGGTTTTTTATCTTATTATTTTGTTCAAAACAAACAAATTGATAGGTAAAAAGTGCGTTAATATATTATTACTGAGGACACTCGAAAATTCCAAAGTACTTACCTACATTACGTAATACAACCATCACAATTTCTCTCACCTCAAAAGAAAGAAAATCACTTCAATTAAGACAACACAAGAGTATTTATTACCATAAGACATATCCATAAAAGAGATATCAATTTTGACCACACACAAAAAGTAATATTTTACACCCAAGGACAGATAAGGCGGTGTCCACACTGGCAGCTTATCGCCAGTTAAGTGTGAACTCGGCTTTATGTGGTGATTATTGGTTGGTTGAGTAAACGATATCTTGGATTTTGACAAGTTTATTGTGTTTTTTTTTGGTTATTAAACAATGGGAGTAGTCTCTTAGTTGGATGGCTTGGTCGTTATATACCTAAACTCAGTAATAGAAAAAAGTTTGTATGCAAGGTGTAAGCCACCTCATCACGAAGCCGTCAACCAAGCATTCTGTACATCAAACTAAGCAACTTTACGCAAAAATTATTGCTGGGAAACTTGGAGACTTTTTATTTTGTGGTGAAAAATCATGTTTTGTGGTAGAACTCAATGTAACGCACTCAAAACATTGTGCTGATGGATGGATTGAATAGTACGGGGGTCGTGGAGGTGTTTTAAGAATAAACAACTTTCATTAAAACTTGTATTTAAAAAAAAATTGCCAAAAAGTTGGAAATTTGACCCCCTTTATCTCCGTAACTAGAAGGTTCCCAGGTATAGTGTAGAACTAAAAAATGATCGCAATGACGAGGAGAAGAAGTGCCTTTCGGCTTCGTTAAAAGGTGTTTTAAACCCTTTATTATAAGTGAATAGGTAACGGGCCATGTGTGAAAAATGCATCAAGACCGATGGGCCAGAGTTAAATTAATGGAACTTACTAGACAGGCCAGAATTAATGGAACTTAAACATAACTGGTGAAATGTTGACCGTGTACTAAAAAACCCCATAATAGGCGAGACGACAAAAAAATCTAATTAGTCCGTCACTTAGATTATCAAAAAATATTTGACCCGTGTTTTTTCTTTTGTTACGTAAACCAAAATTGACGAAGATACGACGCTTTTAAAATTCTCAATACGTCACGCCTTGGTATAATTTTTAGCTAGTTCTGACGTCACGAGCCCCCACTCCCGAGTTTTGATGCGTTTTATCTTTGTCAATATTCATTGATTTACAAAAACAAAAAATACGTATCCATTAATTTCCAATACTCTAACTGACGGACTAAATAGATTTGCAATTTTTTGATACTGTCGTCATGCCTATTTGCATACCGTAAGGTAGACTTTATCCGATCTCATTAATTTATGTACAACATCTTATACCTGTACCTAGATTCAAAGCAAATAAAGATCTGATTCTGATTCAGTCTGATACCTTTTTCTTTTGTTTTTTTTTTCTCGGATGGGAAATCATCACAAGACTCCTCCCGCTCTGGGCGGAGCAGGAGAGAGTGTCAGACTTTTACTGACTAAAACCCATCCATGTTCCTTCATCGCCCTTTGTGTTCCGGGGCCACGGTATCTCTTTCAAATAGTCCCGCAGCCCCGGCAGGCATCGGCCCTTGCGGACCCCTTCCTATTCAGTCTGATACCCTAGGAGATTTTTGGCGTGATGTTATGTGATATTAATAATATGGTATGTTAAATAGAGCCCAAAATTCTTAGCACAGCTTCACAACATGTTGGTTGAAAACCTTAATGTGAAATCACTATTTACTTCAATATACGCGAGAAGGAGTTGCGTAGTATTAAATCATCGTTATGGGTACGTATTGTACATAATTTACCGCGGTAACAAGGTAAATTCCTACCTGGTAATAAAGAGTAAAATACGAACAACGCAGCGGGGCGCCACACTATTATTAAAGTATGAATTTTCTAATATTTTCAGTCAAAAACATTGTTTATGTAGTCAGTTTTTCAGATGGAACTACATTTCACTGATTAAAACTATGGTAGGATATTATTAGTAAAGAATTGACGCATTATAATGAGTCGTTAACTAAAAACAGTGAAGAAAAACATCGTGAGGAAACCAGCATGACCTAGAATCACAAATTCAAATACATGTGACATCTTCCAGCCCGCACTGGGGTCGCGTGGTGGATAACAGTATAGCCCACGGCCTCTCAGGGGGAGGAGGTCTGTCTCCCAGCAGTGGGAACATTAAAGGCTGACTAGGATTACCCCTGCTGATTATGAGAAGTTTACGTTTGTGACCAGTAGGCTAATTCACGTAACTAAAGAAGTGCTGTAGCAGGGCAGTTGCAGTTAAGTTTCGATCAAAGAAACGCTTTTCGTATTCTTTACCGCTGTCAGACACGCTCGCTTTAAGTTCGCGTCACGCGAGCGCAACAACGGCATTCTACTGTTGCGCGTCTTAGGTGCGTGCTTCGGAACGTAACATGATCGGTATTCTAATAAGTAAGAAAAAGCACTAAAATCTGTCTTTTCGATTATTTAGTGAGTAATATTTTTTCTCTCATATGGCCACACCATAAGTAAGTTTGGTTGTCGTACAGTTGACGTGCAGTTCACGCGCAGTTCAAAGATTACAAGAATACTGTTTATCACTCATACTTGAACTTAACTGCAACTGCACTACAACTTCATCGGCGCGTCATAAAATTACGTGAATTGGCCTGGTGTATGAATGTGGATTTGACGAAAGGAGTATGTGAGGATCGTAGCAGAGGTGGCGTTCTGTGGATTTTACCGACCATCATAAAAAAAAATATCACTGGACATTACACACAGCGCCATCTAGTGCCACACTAAGCAACGAGGCTTGTGTCGTGGACACCAGATAGTTGATATACTACACAGATACTGTTTGTTTGTAAATACATACTTATTATACATAAACATCCATAACTCGGAAACAAATGTCAATGCTCATCACACAAACATTTGCTCCTACCGGGATTTGAACCCGGAGCCCTAAAAACGTCATCATCTGCCTAGCCTTTTCCCAACTATATTAGGGTCGGCTTCTAGTCTAACCGGATGCAGCTGAATACCAGTATTTTACATGGAACGACTGCCTATCTGACCTCCACAACCCAGTTAATACTGGATAAAACGATTAGTACTGGGTAATACAAAACCCTTTGGTAAAGACTGAATTGTCATGGCAGACTTTCGGGCTACTGACCACCTGTAACGACTGTCAAAGATCTACAAATGACAGCCAGGACCAACGGCTTAACGTGCTTTCCGAGGCACGGAGGAAACTAGGTATGTAATGGGTGGTCATCCAGTCTTGAAGCAAGGGAAGCAAGCGTGGCTTAACTTAAAACCTGTTAATATTTAGCCATGAGCTCCTCTGCTGTAGTTTTTGCTCACCCAAGGGACAAAAGTATGTATACAACGCGCATATAGCGTATGTAACACGTATGCATATAATAAGACGATACACACAGCATACGTTTACCCTATGCAGCTGTACGAGTGTAAGAAGACTTTAACTGAATGGCTCTTCACACTTAATTATGATACCGTTGAGGACATTTTGGCGACTCTGGGTTGAGCGTCATGCATACTGACACACACACATACTTACACTCCAACACACACACACACCAACACACACACACACACTCCAACAGACTTCCACACTCATTCACACATACACACGCCCACTCACACACGCACCCACTCTTACACTCACAAATTCACACAAAATATACATCCACACACTCATGAACACACTTATAATCACACATTTATACTAAACATACTGCCATAAACACGATTCTAATTTTTTGTTTTATTCATTTTTCTTTTTATTGATTTTTTCTTTTTTCTCTTTTTTTTTTGAAAAATGTGTAAGTTATACCTAATTAGCACAGATAAACAATTGTTAATTAATTCGTGGAAGAGCGAGGTTTATCCCATCACAAGTATCTTCGGATTACTTTCTGGGAGCCCGCCGCATCTGATTTAAGATAATAAACACATTTTTTTTTTTTTCTCTTTTCTTCCGCATCCCCTAGCCACTCACCCGCCCCGCGCGCGACTTTTTTGCACCAAACCGTCCAGGGTGCAAAAAATTGCGAAATATTCGCATGTAATTTGACACTTTAGATAAACAATCGCAAACTACAAGAGTTATAGCTAAATAAAATTTACAGTGAATAGCTGAATAGTTATGGAATCTATATATTAAAAAAAAAAAAACTGATATTAATTTGAAACTCAAAAAAAATGTAGAACTTGAAAAACAGTGATGAAAACGGATATTTCACTATTAAAATATTAATTTGAATTTTTCTAAATATTAAATTTCAATTAAAATAATTTTAAAATAAACTAGATTATATTTCCTTTCCAATAAGACCATAATCTTATTAGTTTATTTACGATAGTCTAGTTAGAATTAAATTAGAATTTGAATACTCACTGTTTATTTTGACGCGGCCTGCGCCAACGACTGTTTTTGAACACGGTTATTTACGTACCTATAACTTTACGAAGCCACTTGTTTTTGTATATACAATTTAATAATATGTTCACAATACTAATTATGCACTGTTTTTCCGTTAACACACACGTTTTAATCACAAAAACACTTATTTCTTGTATAAACACAATCACTATAGGTATTTAAACCTACCACCTTTCGGAGGCGAAATACTCAACTTTGAGATTCGAAAACTAGATTTCCTTTATGATAATATAGTAGCACAGATTTTCACGATTAATTTGATATATAACACTATCCGAAAACAACAATATACGTAACAGAACAATTGAAATACGACGCCACACGTCAGAAATGGCGGGGTTTGTTTACACTACAGTTTTTACTTTTATTTTGAGATTTGTCGATGGAATAGTGTTGCTATTGTTGGTCCGAACGTTGAGGAATATAGTATAGAGAATGCTACAAGAGGAATAAGCTCTAGAAATAGCAGTTTAATAAATTTTTATTGCATTTGTTGGACGAAGGCGCTACTGGCTGCTTTAGCAGCCAGGGACATTTGGCAAATCGGCAACTGGCTGCTAAAGCAGCCAGGGGCGGTTGAGTGGGTAGTTACCTTGCTCCCCACTTCCAGTACATTTGCGCCAACCATACTATTATGGTTGGCGCAAATGTACTAATGTATAATACTATTATTTTATTTGAAACTTCACAGGAGTGCTCCTATTGATAAATGAGTGGAAACGGGTGTCATGTTTTTTCAGAATTCAACCCCTAAGAGGGGAAAATGGGGTGACATAGTCTGAAAATCAACATGGGTATAGTTTGTATGGATGGGTTTTAGTCATGCGCCGCCCAGAGCTGGAGGAGTCATTTGATGATTTCCCATCCGAAAAAAAAACCAACAAGGCCAGCTTATCTATCTATAAACATAATCTTCCCGATTCGTTCTATAAGATGTATGTTTGTGACACAGCTTCCATATTGCAGGTGTTTTCTTTGAATTTAGGTTAAGCCGGGATCGGCATATCGTGTGATATAAACTGGTCCGGATGTGGAGGAATCTAGCGAAGTGGAACAGGTGATTTTGATGCAATAAGGATAAATATATTGTCGCGGTTGTGCTTTCAGACGCAGGCAGAGGTATAGTAAAATATTTAACCGACTTCTGATAAGGAGGAGGTTATTTGTTCCACAAGCATCTTTTTTTCCCACGTATTTTCTGCGATTACTCTGTGATTACTGGGCCGAATTACGTGATTCTTCTTCATTTAGCAGAGGAAGCTAGCATATTTTACTAACTTTGCTTAGGTGGTTTGTGAGTTAGCTCTCTGCCTAACCTTTCGCTGAATACAGGAGCGATGTATTATTATGCGTGTTATGTAGTTTTTTTTTGCCTTTTTTTGTCGTGTGGTTAGTGCCTAAACTTATTTTTTTTTTCGGATGGGAAATCATCAAATGACTCCTCCCGCTCTGGGCGGAGCAGGAGGGAGTGTCAGACTTTTACTGACTAAAACCCATCCATGTTCCTTCATCGCCCTTTGTGTTCCGGGGCCACGGTATCTCTTTCGAATAGTCCCGCAGCCCCGGTAGTTAGTGCCTAACCTGGTGTCAGAGTTTTTAAGCTACCCATGGGCCTCTTACTTGGCTTAACATGCTTTCGAGAAAAATCTCTCAGGCACGCTGGTTTCTTCACGATGTTTTCCTTCACCGAATCAAGTGATAATTATACAATACGCACATGATTCCGAAAAATCATAGGTGCGTGTCTTGGGTTCGAACTCGAGACCTATGACTTGGCAGTCCGACGGTCACACTACAAGGCTATCACTGCCTCATAAATCTCATAATAAAATAAATAATATCTATAAAAATAACAAATAAAATAAAAAATATTTTGCTATGGAAGAGCGGGGTCTCATAACACAGGCAAAAATTGCTTAAAAGGAGTCCCCAAACAACCACCCATTGTTGTAACAAATTTCTTGAATAAAACATTTGTATTGTATTTGTATAATCTCGCATTCTTGCCTGAAAGGAATCCACATAGAACTCATGTGAAGCATAATATTACAGTATCTAAACAACTCAAAGTTAAAATTATCGCTATGGAATAATATACGAAAATAATATGCTCATTATAATTTGTAATCGATACGAATACGAACTTTTTGAATTAAAACTTTTTAAATCGATTCATCCAGTAGATTTTGGTTTACTCGAATAAGGAAAATGTATACGTACAGTCGTGGTCTTTTCCGCCTGATCAGTTAAAAAATTTTTCGCTTAAATCATGCGGAGGCGCCGAGCCACTCCACCTTAAACTTTAGGCCTATTAGGAAAGCGTCAACTTTGGCGCGCAAAATAACAATAACTCTCGTTTGGCATGTGTCGCCTATCGGTATTTATTTCATTAATTATTTATTATAAAGTCAACGGGGCGGGGATAGAGAGCGTTTCTATTTTTTAAGTGCAAGCAAAAATAAGCTTAGTGGTGATCAGGCGGGAGTGTCCTTGATAGTACAGCGAGGATAATCTATGCCACGTGTTTAACTTAAGGTGGATGCTCCAGGGTAGCACGCGAAATTCAAATTATTTGCAATTTGCAGGTCAGTATCAGGTTGTATGTTGATTAAAATGTGATTCGCGGCTGTAACACGTATGTAGTTATAGAATTATCATCATCAAAATCATCAATACAACCCTTCAAGCTCATAAAGGTGCAGGAATTACTTTTTCAAGGTCAAAGTCATTCCTGCACCTTTATGCGCTTGAAGGGTTGTATTGATGGCTGCGGGACTATTCGAAAGAGATACCGTGGCCCCGGAACACAAAGGGCGATGAAGGAACATGGATGGGTTTTAGTCAGTAACTGACACTCCCTCCTGCTCCGCCCAGAGCGGGAGGAGTCATTTGATGATTTCCCATACGAAAAAAAAAGGGGTTGTATTGATGATTTTGATGATAATAATTCTATAACTACATACGTGTTACAGCCACGAATCATATTTTAATCAACATACAACCTGACACTGACCTGCAAATTGCAAAAAACGTAAGAAAAATTTAATTTCGCGGGCTACCCTGGAGCATTCACCTTAACAGCCTGTATATTTTATATTATAGGTAGGTTGGTTCCATCTTTCTATTATATAAAATACACTGTTCTCGAACTCCACGCGAGTGAAGCCGCTGGTATAAGCTAGCAATAAATAAAGTGCAATTATCAGAAACCTAGAAGGTTTAGTATGACTAATATCGTGCCTGCAAAATTCCGCACATCGCCAGACGACATAATGGTCCCATTAGTACATACGTAAGGGTTATGGTCACATTTGATGGTGGGTAGGTACACTAAGGAGTTTTCGTGTTCTAGACATAGTATGAAAGTTTGGGAGAAAGTTATTGAAAGACGACAAAGAGAAAAGGTCGGTTCAAACTCAAACTCAAAGCTTTTATTTCAATTAGACCATTACAGCACTTTTGAATGTCAAAAATACAAATAGTATATCAGATATTTTCGCCAGTTTTTTTTTTTAATAAAAAAAAAATCTGGCGTAAATATCTACTTAATCGAATATCTGGCTTGCTTTCTATAAGAGACAGAGAAACATGCGCACGCCGCACGGCTTACAATAGCTTACTATAGCAAAAAGTGTCGTTACAACTTTTCGTCTTAATTTTTTCCGTCTACGCGATAAGGAACTTCGTTCCAAAAAAAAAGCAAAGCTACAGTCCCAGTCACAAGGCATAGCGGCAGCGGCCACTACCGGCGGCAGCTTTGATATGGCTGTCGACTTGCACCAAGGGTCGGCTCTAAGCTTCTTTTGCAGTCCTCGTTCATACATCTAGTCATACACGCAGGCCGGTTGCGAGTACTACGCTTATTATGGTTTATTCTAAACCAAAAATATGTTATTTTGTACGCCATCGATAGCAAAACATGCAGAACTACCTGTTATTTAAGACCTTGCACAATTATTGATGTATACTCATGTTTTTACAATAAAAATCTATTCAATTCTATTCCATACGCCCCTGACTTTTTTTGTTGACTGAATTATGATTTTTCACAGTATTAGAGAAGTATGGAAGAAGAAGAGATGCTGCGCCGACCACAAATGAATTGAGATAAGGACAGGAGAGTGATGATGAGGAATTAAGATTTTTCAGATCACATTGCTTTTTGTCACAAGTCAATTTACATGTGTGTGTTTTCTTTTATTAAGTTGCTTCTGTGAAAGCCTGAAAAAGCACAATTTATGTAGTGTACTCATGAATTATGCTTTTTTACTTACCTACACAAAATCATCATACTGATCTGATGGCCAAGACACATATTTTGACTAAGGTGTAGAGTTAGACATTGTAGAGTTAGGGCGTGTAGAGTCAGAAGCTTGGCTCTACACGAGATCAGCAGGCCTAGCCAAGTTACAAACGATTCGTATCGATTCTCTTTCTACAATCGTAAACGTTAAGTCACGTGGTCAAAACAAGCAAATAAAAACTTTGTAGACAAGTTTACATCGGTTAAGATGATAGAATGAAATGTATTCGTTTCTACAATCGTGATCGCTACATCCCATATAAATCGTACCCAATTTACAGTTTTGACTGAACTTGTTCCTATTCGTTTGTTTCGACCACGTGACTTAACGTTGTAATGATGTCATTCCCATACATTTGGGTAGTTTTCTACTAGCGTTAACGATTGTAGATTGTCAACTTGGCTAAGCCTACTGATAACTTTATGACAGTGCGAGTCATATTATGGTCTCGTCTTGGCAACATTTTACATGAAAATGTGTTTGATGGGTTTCTTTTTACCCGATTACGTTAAAACTAGAGTACCTAGACAGTGGTTAACTGTGTCACAAACCCATGCCATAATATTTTGTACAATGCAAGAATATTACCTACAGAATATCCTCCTTTTCAAAATCTACCTGTCACCGAAAAAAACAAAAGGCAGTGCCAAGTTTTTAACCTGCGAATGTCCAGCCCATCTCAACGACCGGGATTAGGCTGTGCCGAACATAAGGCGAGGGGCTGCCCTAATTACCAACACGTCAACCTGAAGTGGGTATAATGCGTAATTAGCTTTGAGGAACCCCCTACTATCGGTTAGGATTTGAAGGAGTGAAGTGTGTTCGAGTTTCGACAAAATGTGAGAGGAAATCGAACGACGACCGAGTATTTTTTTATACGTCGTTGAAGTAGATAGCATTCAAGCGGATGGGAAAGCGATGTTCAAGCGTTTTTGCCATACCCATTATTAAATATCGCTGGACATTACACACAGCGCCATCTAGCGCCTGACTAAGCAACGAGGCTTGTGTCGTGGACACCAGATAGTTGATATACTACATAGATACTTTTTGTTTGTAAATACATACTTATTATACATATAAACATCCATGACTCGAAAACGAATGTCCATGCTCATCACACAAACATTTTCTCCTACCGGGATTCGTACCCGGGACCCAACGAACGTAAGGCAGCCTCACTACCGCTGTGCTATCGTATTGGAATCAAATATAACAGCTCACAACTTAAGACCAAACCCACTAATGGTAATATTTATCCGTGCAACTGGGCTTATCCCAGTTGTAAACGTCCGTTTGTGCCTGTTGGCATAGAATCATCATAGACCTCATCCATCGCTTTCTATCACGCGTGATCGAGGTGAAGAGCAGCGGGCCTACCATGACGTCTTAAAGCAGGATCGTTTTAATTGCGTGCGAGTGAGGGAAAGAAACGGAGCTATAGAGGACGTCTAGCGCCATCTCTTTCCCTCACTCGCACGCAATTAAAACGATCCTGCTTTAAGACGTCATGGTAGGCCCGCAGGCCTATTTTGTAATAAAAAAAATAAAAGTTGGCCTTGTTTTATTCTGTCTCTGCTTTCAGTTTAACTAGATGCAACTACACACGAGTATTTTACATGTAGCGACAGCCAATCTGACCTCTAAAATCCAGTTTACTCAAAAGCTCCACGAACAAACAAACAAATATTAAACTCGAAATCAATTCGAGTTAGAATAGTACGTGCTCAGGTGTATTCGTCGCTCCCCGGCCGTATTCGGCGATCAGTCAGGAAGAAAGCCGAGATACGGTAACCATGGCAACCAGCCATCCGTTCCCGAGAGAGAACAAAATATTGGATATCTACGTTACTCTATTATAGGTATCGGTAGCGAAATTATTTATGGGAAGATACTGGCTTTGTGGTGGAATGTTTTTTGAAAGCTACAACGTTACCAAGGTGTGTCGCATAATCGCATATCCGGGTTACAGGTTTGTGGAGTGGAAGTCATATTGGCAGATGTCCTACATTGTTGAAAAGTAGTTGAAAAACAGCGTCAGGCACTAGTTGTCCGGCATTTTTCTGAACTGGGCCTATTTGGTGCAGCCGCGAGACACATAGTACTACATTTCTTGTTTTAGTTTTTAGGGTTCCGCACCTCAATGGGTAAAAAAAGGAACCCATAAAAGATCACTTTCTTGTCCGTCTGTCCGTCTGTCACCACCGATTGTCTCAGGTACGCTAGGTCCACACCTAGCAAGTTGAAATTTATACCAGATACTGAAGTCTATAGTCTCTATTAGGTGAACAAAACTGAAAGTCCTGAGTCAACACGATAAAAAGATATGGGCAATTTAGTACCAAAATTTATCTTAATTTACTACTTTTTTATTTTTCGAAATTTTCCCTTCACTTGTGCTGTTAGACCAAAATTGACAATTCTAGGCCAACCGGAAGTACCCTATAGGTTTTGGGTCGAAAACCTATATGGTAGTTTCCGTAGACCTAGAATCACGAAATTTGGCACAAAGATAGGTCATACAGCACATGTAAAGGGAAACATCTGAAAACCGTAAATATGTAGTTATATAACAATAAAAAAGCTATTTTACTATTACACACTTTTAATTTGCGGTTGGTGCAATAGCCGTTTCTAGAGATCGAACAGCAAAGTTAAGTTTGTCCTTTAAAATGTTTGTACGGAACCCTCGGTGCGTGAGTCCGGCTCGCTCTTGGCCGGTTTTTTTTTCTTAAAATATTTTTGTTTATATTGTGTACGTGCACTTGTGGCATGTGCCAAATAAACGGACGGATTTTTTTTTTCTTTTTTTTTGGAGCCAAACGTGTTATTTTTCAGCCATACTAAAATCATATGCGAAGTAAACTCAGTATGTCCGTCGGTATGTTAGTCTCTATTAATTGTCTCAGTACCTAATCACCACTTCCATCATCTGCCTAGCCTTTTCCTAACTAGGTTGGGGTCAGCTTCCAGTCTAACCGGATGCACCTGAGTACCAGTATTTTACATGGACCGATTGCCTATCCAGACCTCCACAACCCAGTTAGTACTGAGTAATACGATACCCATTGATAAGACTCACCCTCTATCATGGGGTTTAGGTTTCCGCACTTAGTCCTTAAAGTGGACCATTGTGCGTGAGCCATGGTGGCCGTTACTCCAACCAGCTCACCTCCCTCCAGAAGCAGATCAATCTTCCCGGTCTTCTCAGGGCATCCGTAAGGGATTTTGGTGTTCCAAGGGTCTCCTCGCGAATCTTGGTAACGCCGGTGCACTCAAGGAGCACATGCGCCACCGTTTCCTCGCCTCCTTGCTGGCTCAGCACAGGGGACTGTCGGTGATTCCTAGGGTGTGAAAGTGTTTATTCAGTGAACAGTGTCCAGTGATGGTCCCAGCCACCAGTCATTGGCTATCTCTGTCCAGGCGCAGAAGGCGCAGGGTCAGCTTTGTGTCCAGGGAAGACTCACCCTCTTTCTTACCATACAATTGTCACTCTTTCAAGCATCCCATCCATTATTTGAGTCCGCGTAACACTGGTCAGTTTCCCTCACTCGTCAGTTTTATTCTCCTACTCATAGAGGTATCCAAAACTCCACATTCACACTCAAGATTTTCCTCTCGACATGTTTCCGTGACCGTGGGGCATTATTTCACTCTGGGCCCTATTAGAATACCAGCGCTGTGACGTTTTCTTTTAATGTTACAGCACCATGCTGAGATAGGGGCCTTTTGGCCGCGTACAGGACCAATTTTTTTTTATCTGTTTAATTTATATTAGTTGATAATTTGGCTTTTTCTTTCTTTCTTTATTCTGCTTTCACAACACAACTGAATACCAGAAAGTCATCAACTTGTCTGGCATTGGCCATTGTGTACAAGTGCCTTGACCAACATGGGCCATCATTTCCCACATTACATGGGGTTCTGATCAGGCAGTCAAACCATGTCTCAATATGCAAAATGTAAGAGGATTTTGTTTGTTCATCCGTCTGCAATTATGGTAATATCTATCGGTCAGCGTGGTTTGTGCTGACGACGCGTCTACGACTTAAAATAATTGAGTGGTTTGGATGGGAAATTGTTGATAGAAAAGTATGTATAGTTGGTGCCAGTTAAGATCGCAAAAGCGGTCATTGACCCACCTACATTTATTAAAGTTCTTAACTTTAAAATCCAAAAATAAGCCTGTTCAAGTCTTGAATCGTCATCTATCGTGATCTTCAACATTTTTTGTAATGAAAAACAATACATGTTTCATTTGTTTTGTTTCGTAGGAAGATATATTAGGGAAAGGGCAATGACCGCTATTATTACGATCTTAACTGGCACCAACTATAGGAGTTGGTTTGAAAATGGGTTTTGAGGAGGAAAAATATATTTGTGACTGCATCGTTGATCTAGTAGTCGCAAGCGCGACCGCTGAGAATAAGGTCTTTTTTTTTTTTTTTATGATGGGAAATCATCAAATGACTTCTCCCGCTCTGGGCGGAGCGGGAGTGTCAGACTTTTACTGACTAAAACCCATCCATGTTCCTTCCTCGCCCTTTGTGTTCCGGGGCCACGGTATCTCTTTCGAATAGTCCCGCAGCCCCGGCAGGAGAATAAGGTCCTGGGTTCGATTCCCGGGTCGGGCAAAGTGTTATTGGGTTTTTTCATCAGGCATTTTTCAGTAGCAGCCACGGAATTGTGCCCGGTTGATGGCAATAGGCTCGCCTTCTATGGGTGTACTATAATGTACAGTCGTGGTCTTTTCCGCCTGATCAGTTAAACATTATTTCGCTTACATCATGCGGAGGCGCCGAGCCACGCCCCCTTAAAGTTTAGACCTATTAGGAAAGCGTCAATTTGGCGCGCATTATAACAATAACTCTCGTTTGGCGTGCGCCGTCAGTGCGCTCAGACGGTATTATCTTTCATTCATTATTTCCATACAAAGTCAACGGGGCGGGGCTAGAGAGCGTTTCTATATTGCGAGTGCAAGCAAAAATTTGCTTAATGGTGATCAGGCGGGAGTATCCACGATAGTACACGTCTGACTAACCAACTAAACCGTAAAGCGATGATAAAGTACTCAGGTGCGCAAGTTTTGGTCACCCATTTCACTCCGAAGCTGTCAACTTTAGGGATTATATCCGGTGGATAGACAGCAGCATCCGGGCCTTGTCTGTCACTAACTTACATCTTGTGTTCTGTAGTGACACATTACATTACATCACGCTTGTATTTACCAAAAGGGTTGTACAGAGGTGTTGTACCCCAGGGTATAGAATTTTTAAATGCCACCTGAAGGGAAAATACTCTAAATACTTGAGACTGCAAATTTTACTCAAAGGAAACATGACTTTATTTTTAAAAAGAATCTGCATTCACAGATTTTCAAAAATCATGTTTTGTGGCAGAACACAATGTAACGCACGTGCTGATGGATGAATTGAATAGTACGGGGGTCGTGGAGGTGCTTAAGGTGGATGCTCCAGGGTAGACCGCGAAATTCAAATTTTCGTACGTTTTTTGCAATTTGCAGGTCAGTGTCAGGTTGTATGTTGATTAAAATACGATTCGCGGCTGTAACACGTATGTAGTTACAGAATTATAATCATTAAAATCATCAATACAACCCTCCAAGCGCATAAAGGTGCAGGAATGACTTTTTTAAGGTCAAATTCATTCCTGCACCTTTATGCGCGTAAGAAAATTTGAATTTCGGGGGCACCCTGGAGCATCCACCTTAAAGTAAAAATCTTACAATAAAAACTTGTATTTAAAAAAAAAATACGTATTACAATAGACAAATCCAAGCTATTGCACAGTCAAAAGAAACATATTTACAATAAGGAATGATAAAAATCCTACTAATCCTACTTACTAATAAATGCGAAAGTTTGTAAGGATGGATGCATGGATAGATGTTTACTACAACTACAGAACAGACTTGGATGAAATTTAGCACACAGATAATTTATAACCTGGATTAACACATACTTTTTATCCCGCTAGTACGTTCCTGTGGGACATAACCGAACTTCACGCGGGCGAAGCCGCGGGAATAAGCTAAATAAAATAATTCAAAATAACGCGGAAAACTCATCCTTCATGTATCCGTGTCACAGAACCAGCACAACAAAAACTCGTATTTAATTCTCTCGCAGAAACTGATAATAAGCTTGTGTCCTGAAAAAAATCTAATTAGTCCGTCAGTTAGATTATGAAAAAATATTTGACACATATTTTTTCTTTTGTTACGTAAACCAAAATTGACGAAGATACGACGCTTTTAAAATTCTCAATACGTCACGCTGTGCTATAATTTTTAGTGCGTTGTGACGTCACGAGCCCCCACTGTAGAGTTTAGATGCGTTTTATCTTTGTCAATATTCATTGATTTACAATAACAAAAAAGACGTGTCCATTATTTTCCAATACTCTAACTGACGGACTAAATAGATTTGCAATTTATTGATAGTGGAAACTATAAGCCTATTGAATAACCAATCAATCTGCCATGCCCAATAGAATTTCCATATTAACCATACACACCCCTTTTAAACCACATCAAAGCTTTGAAAAGTCTAATATGAATCCATAAAGTCGATAACTCCCCTAGACAAACAAATCTTTCTCTAACTGCACGACCCGGCTTCGAAGCCCCGTACCGCGGGTTCACAGTCGCGTCTCATAAATAAATCCCTCTAACGACCAAAATCAATACGCATGAGATGGGGAGGGGAGGCTGGGGATGAAGTGGTGAGTTCTGTACTGCGCTGAGAGAATACACCCTTAAATAATTTTGAATGCTGTTTTTTTTTGCTATTCGATAGCGGACTTATTTTGAGTTGGTATAATATGTAAAAGGTATTAGTTATACTTAAAATGTCACTTACGGGATATCTTCCGTGATTATTTATTGTTTTCGAGCTCCCAATATTTCGACGCTGTTGCAAGCGCCATCAACGCGGGTCTACTGGTAGGTATTAGTTAGTTATTAGGTGTGAAATAAAAGGCTTTTTTATTTTATTTTATAATATTGATGATTTTGCCGCCATTATTAGGAATAGATGTGCATCTCTGATGAGTCGTGTTCGCGGCAGCACCAACAGTATTCTTAGTGTATTCGCAGATCGGTGGGATTCCCCGATGGTGCGGAGGTGGATGCGGCTCCACGCTGAATTTTAATTATATATTTTCATCTGTGTCTTTATATTTCTATTATGAGTATTTAATTTCTGAAAGGCCGAGGCAATTGGATCCTATCGTTGTGCACTATTAATTCTGGTAAGATTAATTGGAACGGAACTAACAATAAGATTAAAATCAAATATTCTTATTCGTCCCATGTATTTTTCATGATCTGACTTAGGAAAATAAACAAATTCATCCAAAAACAAGGGTTAAAAAATTTGTTCGTTTGTTCATGCTATAATTTTTAGTGCGTTCTGACGTCACGAGCCCCCACTCTCGAGTTTTGATGCGTTTTATCTTTGTCAATATTCATTGATTTACAAAAACAAAAAATACGGGTCCATTAATTTCCAATACTCTAACTGACGGACTAAATAGATTTGCAATTTTTTGATACTGTCGTCACGCCTATTCTAGACAGGGTCGACTCACTCGGCCCCAAGTGAACCCCACCCCGCAACCAAGAGACGCCTGTGTCATTTACCTGTCCTCATTTACCTACCTACTTACCTTTATGTACATATAATATTGTACCTCCATACCTCTAATATTTGCCCTAAAATATTACGTGAAATTAATTGTTAATCTTCTTAGAATATTATAATTATGACTGGAATTAAATGGCGGTCGGTTTTTCTGATTTGACTTGTAATCTGATTGGAGAGTTGAATGTAGCATTGTGTGAGGTTAAGCTGCTGTAGTTGCGGTCATATTTTGGATGGGAGTCCAGTTTTTTACAAGCTGTTATTTAACTTGCAATGTTTGTATGTTTGTTTGTTTAGGTTCAATCTCAGAATTTAATTTCAAAAGAGGTACCCCAATCGATTGAACTGTTTTGCATAAACGTTTAGTTTGGATAGCAAGGCATGGTTAGTTATGTGATGTCATTCTAAATCCAATATTGCGGACGGACACTAAGATGGCGAACTAGTTATTTTTTTTTGCACCCCCATGATATTAAAGGTATCAATTAAAATGGTTTGATGTTAAGAATACGAAAAATACGTCGCACCAACATCATCTGCCTAGTCTTTTCCCAACTATGTTGGGGTCTGCTTCCAGTCTAACCGGATTCCGCTGAATCGGATAGGAAGCGCCGCTCGCGAACAACCAAGAACCTTTGTGGCAAGGCTCCTGCGGACCCTAAAGTGAGCCTGCGTGCTGCCAAACCGAATACACCGGTGTACAGTCGTGGTCTTTTCCGCCTGATCAGTTAAACATTTTTTCGCTTAAATCATGCGGAGGCGCCGAGCCACTCCACCTTAAACTTTAGGCCTATTAGGAAAGCGTCAACTTTGGCGCGCAAAATAACAAAAACTCTCGTTTGGCATGTGTCGCCGATCGGTATTTTTTTCATTAATTATTTATTATAAAGTCAACGGGGCGGGGATAGAGAGCGTTTCTATGTTTTAAGTGCAAGCAAAAATTAGCTTAGTGGTGATCAGGCGGGAGTGTCCTCGATAGTACATTTCCCGCTTGCATTACACCACTAAAGCGGAGGACATCGTGGAGTACGTGCGCCAAAAGACGAGGTACACACCGAGGGTGCAGTTACTGGAGTCGCGCCGCAACGTCAACTTCAAGGCGTTCGTGGTTCGAATACCGAATTGTTATCTGCCCATGGTGATGAAGGAAGACTTTTGGCCGCAGGACGTGGTGTTCCGTCGCTTCCGCGGACAAGTTCCACTGGACAGCCAACACGAGTGAAGTGTGACTAAGTGAAGTGCTACTAACATAGTTTTTAAGTCTTATTTATTAACACAACTCTTGTATTTACTTTATATATGTTAGTTTATAAGGTACCTATATATTTATGGGCCATTGTAGCCTGAAATAAATATATGTTGTTGTTGTTGTTGAATCTCAGTATTTTTACATGGAGCGACTGCCTATCTGACCTCCACAGCCAAGTTAGTACTGTACGAAACCCCTTGGTAAGACTGGTTGACCTGTAACGACTGTCAAAGATCTGCAAATGGCAGCCGGGACCAACGGCTTAACGTGCTTTCCGAGGCACGGAGGGAACTCGGTATGCAAGGGTGGTAACCCATCCACAGATCAACCTAGGCCAGCACGGCTTAACCTAAAGATCGACCCGAGCGGCTGTTATTATTTTGCCATGGGCTCCTGAATCGCACCAATAAGCTTATTTAAGAGTTGTGATACTCTTGAAATATATTACCGACAGTTAATGTTGAGAGATAGTCCACCAGTGGTTGGTGATAGGTCTTAGTCCAGATGCCAGCAAATCAAGCAAGCATTTTCAGCTTTATCGCTAATGTAATAGTTTCAAGTTTGATTGGCAAAATTTGACAGTTTCGGGTAGCTTGATTTGTTGGCGTAGACGTACTTAGATTGAAAGGGAATCAACTGAAATGATTGTCAATCAGTCCTAGCAAGGAACTGGGTTGTGGAGGTCAGATAGGCAGTCGCTCCATGTAAAATACTGGTATTCAGCTGCATCCGGTTAGACTGGAAGCCGAACCCAACGTAGTTACCACTGGGCCACTGTCTACCTGTCACGACTGTCAAAGATCTACAACTGACAGTGCGTGAACGTGCTTTCCGAGGCACGGAGGGAACTCGGTATGTAATGGGTGGTCACCCATCCACAGACCAACCTAGGCAAGCACGGTTTAACCTAAAGTTCGACCCGAGCGGCTGTCGTTATTTAGCCACGGGCTCCCCTCCCAGACTCATAACAATCATTATCCAATAAGATTTAATAGAAGACTCCCTCATAAACTAAACTATTATAGTTGACGGACGCTTATAGTTTACTGCAATCATTTTATCTATTCAAGTACTCATTTCCTTTCAAAATCCAATTTCAGTTTTTTAATCTAAATTCTCCAAAGATCTTATTAGAACGGGATAAGGTTCCAAATACATTAAAGTGGATAATAAAGATATTAATATAAGGAAATTTTGGACGTTTAAGAGGAATTAAGAGACCATTAGTTTTATTTTTTATTATCAAGATCGTAAGTTAAATGAAAGCGTTATTTGGTTCGTTTTCGGCCTTATGTTAGAGGATTCAGGAAGAATTTTAAAATATTCCTACACAATAGGCATGACGACAGTATCAAAAAATTGCAAATCTATTTAGTCCGTCAGTTAGAGTATTGGAAATTAATGGATACGTATTTTTTGTTTTTGTTAATAAATGAATATTGACAAAAGATAAAACGCATCAAAACTCGGGAGTGGGGGCTCGTGACGTCAGTACTAGCTTAAAATTATACCTAGGCGTGACGTGTTGAGAATTTTAAAAGCGCCATATCTACGTCAATTTTGGTTTACGTAAAAAAAATATTTTTTGATAATCTAACTGTCGGACTAATTAGTTTTTTTTTGTCGTCTCGCCTATACTACGGTAGGCTTTACACGTCATAATGGTTGTAAAAGGACCATTTAAAAAGCCCAAAAATACTACACACTTGTTCTCCCCGTCATTGCGATTATTTTTTGTTGTAAACCATACCTGGGAACCTTCTAGTTACGGAGATATTGGTGGTCAAAGTTCCAACTTTTCGACCAGCTCCGAAACAAAGAGAGCGCTTCTAAAAAAAAAAAATTTCAAAATTTTGTAAACAACCCTGACACACATTTAATTTTAACTGCAAAAACAGACGCTTCTTCAAGTACCTACGAAAGGGGTAACCCACCCTTAAACAACTCGATAGACTTCCCCTTAAGTCTCAAGTATGTTATTATTTATTACACCAACTTAAAAGCTTTTAAAAGATATGTAACTTTCACTTTCGTGAACTTTAGATGGCGCCAGGGATGATTTAAAAGTTTAATTTTGTCTTTATGGTTTTAGGGCTAAACACAAGGTCTGGAATCCCAATGGTCCTGTCCTGTGTTGTCTTTATAAAGGTCAGCCGTGTGATTCTGTAAGATCTCATTCTAAACTTCGAATCTGAATTCGCTGTGAGTTTCTTGATTGGCATTCTAAAAACTCGGTTGATAATTCAAATTTACACTAGCGCCACCCTTGCGCGCGTGCCAGCGAGTTGAACTAAATTAACAGGGAGATTTTGACAGATAAAGTATGAAATGACGTTAGAAGTGGCATTGGTCGCTTCGGAGCTTACTTCACTTCGCAAGTGACTAGGTGATGCTTACAGAATGCAAAATCAAGGTCATTTTGAACCTTATGCGAAGTGAGAGTGAATAGCGAATAGCACCCCAAAGGTGCGAGTTGTTGTTTGAATTTTACAGAATCAACCTACAGGTGTGTAGTAGGTACTTGCAATCAGCGTGCCTGTATGACCAGAGGCTCTAGCACGTACGCACGGAGTATCACCATCTCCTTCCTGCTCTTATTCCATTCTACTCGGGGTCGGCGGAACACGTTTTCTTCTAACAACGGCTTTCACGGTTCATAACAAGGTATACTTAAAATGTCACTGTCACTGTCACTGATTATTGTTTGCCATAGCTGAACACCTACTGCAGTCAGGGCCCAATCACTGGATTGAATTCCACAAGCCACGTATTTTGTCAACAGACAAACATTACTTTCCAAGGCTGACAATAGAAGTAATTGAAATAAGGAAACACAAAAATTTCAATCGAGAGGATTGCTTCAAATTGTTAAGTACGTGGAATCCAGTATTGAGTATGCTCAAAAGTAGCAGCCAGCAACATAATAGGGACTCCACAGATGATACTGTGAGTGCGTTTTGCCGTGACTTAGTGTCGAGTTCCAATAGTGCGCGTAGCAAAAGACAAAGAAAGAGCATGGCGCTTGCAACAGCGTCGAAATATCGGGAGCTCAAAAATAAACAATAATCACGGAACATATCCCGTAAGTGACATTTTAAATACGTTTTCTTCTTCCATTCTCCCCTGTCAGACGCCACGGCATCGTTTCCTTTCTCTTTCATATCATTCCTCAAACAATCCATCTTTTCTTTGGCCTTCGTAACGTAAATACGATGATTTGTTCAAAATTTCAGTTCAATTGGTTGGGGGTGACTGGTTTGAAAATCAGTTGCAAGAGTTGACCAATTCTTACTAACTAACAAGGTAAGTTAATTAAAGGTTAAAAAAATAAAAAATAAACTCCGTTTAATCGTACACAAGGACAAAATAATAAACGGCACCGGTCTATTACAGCACATTTGGGCTCTAATATGATAATAATATCGTCTTAAAATGACTCCGGCAGCCATTTTGTAATAAAATAATAATTATGTGAAGTTACCCGTATCGTGTGTAATTTTGATTCGCGATCAAAATGCAATTTCGTTTGGAGGTAAGGGCGATGGTACTGTGAAAGCGATGCTGCGCTATGCTACGATGACCGTTGTAGGTAATTTATTACCCGATCACGGCAAAGCCAAAAGGAATGCCTTTATTTGTGAATGAGTGAACATTGTAGGCTTTGTAGATTCCCAGATGCTTGTCTGTTTTACGCTTTTTGTATTGTAAGCAACGACCTATTGTCGGGCCTACGCTGTCCCCCCATACTTAGTACCAATGCTGTAACAAAATAATATTGTAATACCAATTGATTTGAAAAGAGTAACCATGGAGTTTCTTGCCGGTTCTTCTCCATGGAAACGACCAACGCGAACCGTGCACCTTTTTCGACGTTTTATAAGTGCCCATCTAGGCCTATGTGAAATAAAATATTTTGATTTTGATTTTGATTTAAGAAGGGTTATGATTTTAGCAGTCTCTGTATGTATTTACGTATGTTCCTCCGTAGCACTTAAACTATTCATCCGATTTTGATGAAAAGTGTCAATCGATTCGTTATTATAGCCCGGGTAACAAAGGCTACATTTTAACCGCCTTCAACAATAGGAGGAGTCGATTTTATCTTTGAAACCCCGATTTTAATTATAGCCTGATTTTTCAGTAGTCGGATTTTTTAGTTGGAGTTTACAACACAAAACATACCTATTTCAAACATACATAGACTGCTAAAATCATAACCCTTTCTTTGGCTTTGCCATAGTCGGGTAAAAATATGTTTATCATAGCTTTCAGTACAGCCGCGCCTTAAATCTATATTAAGTAATGAAATGAAGCGTATAATTTCACGTCATTACTCTCATTACGGACTACTTTGTAGCAAGCATCGGGTTTATATCTCAACTTCAAGTGAATGTCATTACGAGATGACGAGCGAGGAAATGCCATGATGTGAGATTTTACGGTGATTTGTAGGGCTACCGCACACTATAAACAAGACTGTCTTTAGACAGTCAATTACCCTACTAGTGCGAGCGAGAATACATAGTCTGTCTCGCTCGCACTACAAAGACAGTCTTGTCTATAGTGTGCAGTAGCCCTAATTGTCTGTCTAAAGACAGTCTTGTCTATAGTGTGCAGTAGCCCTAATTGTCTGTCTAAAGACAGTCTTGTCTATAGTCTGCAATACAAACAAAACAAAACAAAACAAAACCAAAAAACAAAACATCGTGCAAGTGAAGTGCTACTAACATAGTTTTAGGTTGCATATACTAGCAAAAATTGTTATTAGTATGTATTATTAGGTTAAGGTATTTATGTATGGGTCTTTGTTACCTGAAATAAATGGATTATTATTATTATTTAATAGCCCTTACACTCACTCAACAAATTCAACATTTCAGAATGATCGGTTCAGTGGTTTTGGGCTACCGCACAATATAGACAGAACTGTCTTTAGACAGACCCTGCGAGCGAGACAGACTATGTATTCTCGCTCGCACTAGTAGGGTAATTGTGTCTAAAGACAGTCTTGTCTATAGTGTGCGGTAGCCCTTAGGGTATGATTTTTTCTTTTGTTTTTTGGTGTGCCATTAATGGTGGTGGTGTCGTTTTAAATAGTTTTTTTTCTCATAATGTCGTACTAACATAGCTCCTAAGTACTCGCTACTAACCCATAAGGACCCTTGTTCGAAATAAAGTTTTTGATTTGATTTGATTTGATTAATGGTATTTTGAAGGATGGAATTGACAAAGATAGAGTGTTTTTTGGCGATGGGATAATAAGGTGAAAACGTCAGGCTAGCCCGCTAAATTCAAATTTTCTTACGTTTTTTGCTATTTGTAGAAAGTCGAGGAACGACTTTTTCAAGGTCAAAATAATTCCTCGACCTTTATGAACTCGGAGGGTTGTATTGATGATTTTGATGATTATAATTCTGTAACTACATACGTCTTACAGTCGCGAACAATATTTTAATCAACATACAACCTAGCACTGGTCTACAAATTGCAAAAAACGTAAGAAAATTTGAATCGCGCCTAATGATCTCTGAAGGATGGACGAAGATTTTATTGGTATGTCAAAAGACCCGTGTGAACTTAATTTTGTATAATTTAATATATGTTATAACTTTCTCTTTTAGTTACTGTAATTAGTTTGAAACAACCTTTTTACTTTAATAAATAAACTATTTTGCTGATCATGAAATTGGTTTTGATTCCCAGGTGGGCCCTTAGTGATATTACGTATTTCTATTAAGAATTTCTCGACTCTGAAATGAAGGTGGCGAGAAACTTGAACATTAAAGAACTTAAATGGTATGCGCTCCGGGGCTGCGGGATCCCGGGGCTGCGGGACTGTTCGCAAGAGATACCGTGCCCCCGGTACACAAAGGGCGATGAAGGAACATGGATGGGTTTTAGTCAGTAAAAGTCTGACACTCCCTCCTGCTCCGCCCAGAGCGGGCGGAGTCATTTGATGATTTCCCATTCGAAAAAAAAAACAAAAAAAAAAAGTGGTATGCGCTAAGGAAGCCCGCAAAATTCAAATTCTCTAACGTTTTTAGGGTTCCGTACCTCAAAAGGTCAGACGAACAAGAAAGTGATCTTATAAGGGTTGCTCCTTATAAGATCACCTTCTTGTCCGTCTGTCCGTCTGACACCACCAATTTTCTCAGGAACGGGTGGACCTAGCAAGTTGAAATTTATACGAGATACTGAGGTCTATAGTCCCTATTAGGTGTATAAAAATCAAGGTCCTGAGTCAACATCATAAAAAGATATGGGAAAATTTAGATTTTGGCGAAAACTTGTAAGTAACAAAATTTACCTTAATTTTCAACTTTTATTTTTATTTTTCGGACTTTCCCCTTTACTTGTGCTGTTAGACCTTGCTTTTAACCAAAATTGACAATTCTAGGTGATCCGGAAGTACCCTATAGGTTTTGGGTCGAAAACCACCTGTATTGTAGTTCCCGTTGACCTAGAATCACGAAATTTGGCGAGAAGCAATGTCTTGCAGCACAAGTATAGAAAAAATCTGAAAACCGGAAAAATGTAGTTTAATAACAAAAAAAAAAGCAATTTATACTATTACAAACCTATTATTTGCGGTTGGTGCAATAGCCGTTTCATGGGATCGAACAGCAAAGTTAAGTTTGTCCTTTAATAAGTTTGTACGGAACCCTCGGTGCGCGAGTCCGACTCGCTCTTGGCCGGTTTTTGCATTTTGCAGGTCAGTATCAGGTTGTATGTTGTTTGGAAAATGATTGAACGATCGTAACAAATTTAGCTTTACGGAGTACATCATCGGCCTAGCCTTTTTCCAGCTATGTTGTGGTTAGCTTGCAGTCTAACCGGATGCAGCTGAATACCAGTATTTACATGGATTTTACATGGAGTTATAATATTAAAATCATCACTACAACACTCAACTTAAAGTACTTACGGGATAATAAGTATCCGTGATTTCCCGCATACCTCTTCAGTATTCCCGCGATCATGATGCTTGCGACAGCGTCGAAATATCTGGAGCTTATAGAAACAAAAGAAGAGCTGTTGAAACCCACGACATAACCTATACTCTCATACAGGCATACATAACACACAAATACACACACACATACACACACACACACTCTCACACACACAAACTATACTTATGCCAATCTTGTCTACTTACCTATGATAAATATGTTATTAAAAATTTCTTTCTTTTGTTATGGAAGAGCGGAATCTTCTAATACAGGCATTGTTTGCTTAAAAGAAGGCTTCAATCACAAACTATTTGTTATAATATTGTTTAAGAAATAAACAATTTTGAATTGAATTTTTTTGAAAGAAAATCACGGATACTATCCCGTAAGTACTTTAAGTGTAGTGAAAAACCGTGAAAGTCTAAAACAATGCACAACACTCTGAGTTCATTTAATCCTATAGAACGACGTTTTCATGAAATAATCATTTAATAAGTTCACACATTTGTAGTCCCAAAATGCTCTAGTACTGCTTACTAAGGCATACTTCAAATTGACTTCATTATTTACGACATATTAGGCATACGAGTAATAGCACCCAATATTACGGCAACATCCCACTCATAAATAACAGCATCCATCCATCCATCCATACTCGTCCACCTAACTACCACTATAAACTATTTATCACAAAACTAAATATACCGCTTCGTTGCGCAGGAGTCGATTGAGTCGCTCACGAACGACGCGCTAAAGAGGCGCGGACAGACGGCTTGTTCAATACATTAGGAGCTAGCCGTTTAGGAGATGGATGGTACAGACGGATGGAATTTTTTTGGTGGTTAATAAATAGAAGAAAAATATTCTATTTTTCTTCGAAGTATAACTCACGGTTGTCACCCGCATTTCGCCAATATAAGTAAATGATGTTTATTTTGCAAAATACAAATACTATTTTTTTCTTTTAAACTAGCTTTTGTGGTCGGTGTTTCGTACCAAATACTTTGAAAAGTACCAGAAGAAACAATAGGCGAGACGACAAAAAAATCTAATTAGTCCGTCAGTTAGATTATCAAAAAATATTTGACCCGTGTATTTTCTTTTATTACGTAAACCAAAATTGACGAAGATATGACGCTTTTAAAATTCTCAATACGTCACGCCTAGGTATAATTTTTAGCTAGTTCTGACGTCACGAGCCCCCCACTCCCGAGTTTTGATGCGTATTATCTTTTGTCAATATTCATTGATTTACAAAAACAAAAAATACGTGTCCATTAATTTCCAATACTCTAACTGACGGACTAAATAGATATGCAATTTTTTGATACTGTCGTCATGCCTATTTCATTAAGTTCTAAAAGTGTTTCTCCTTTATCGTGTGGTTAGTGTCTAACCTGGTGTCAGAGTTTTTATGCCGCCCATGGGCCTCTGACTTGGCTTTACATGCCGTCAAGAAATATCTCTCAGGCATGCTGGTTTGGTTTCCTCACGATGTTTTCTTTGCAAAAAAGCACGCACATGAATCAGAGGTGCATGCCTTGGGTTCGAACTCGAGATCTATGACTTGGCAGCCCGACGTTCACACAACTAGGCTATCACTGCTTCTATGTAACATAATATTATGATGAAAACAAATCATCACACTTAATATTAAAGGCGAAAGTTTGTATGCGTGTATGTTTGTTACTCTCACGTAAAAACTACTGAACGGATTAGGATGACATTTAGCACACAGATAGTTTATAACCTGGATTAACACATAGGATACTTTTTATCCCTGTAGTATGATTCCGTGGGACAATTAACAACCTCCACGCGGGCGAAGTCGCGGTGCATAAGCTAGTCCAAGAGGTAAGCACACTTTTGTATCCATCCTCACATAGTTGGTCAAAAGTAAATACCTTGGGAGTCAGCGCAAAGGCCGGTGTTTGGCTTAAACCTATTGTTTGCGAGTTTCACCCGTCTTTGCAAGCTTTGAAAGGGAAGATTAAGGGATGTCTACGTCTGAATGTAAAGGAGAATACATGCAAATCGGATTTTAGATATACAAAAGTGGAGAAAATGCGTGATCAGCGTGTCATGATGGTACCTGCAATTGTGTCACGCGGGGCAATAACCTCTTCTCTTATAAGAAACTAGCGGACGTCACGCGGTTTCACCCGCGTAGTCCCCGTTCCCGTGGGAGTACGGGGATAAAATAAAGCCTATGTTACTCAGTAAAGACGTGGCTTTCTAATAGTGAAAGAATTTTTTAAATCCGTCGAGAAGTTTTTGAGTTTATTCATTACAAACATACACACACACAAAAATACAAATCTTTCCTCTTTACTCTTTACAATATTAGTGTAGATAGCATTGACACCACTCCTGAAACATAACATATCATCACGGCTGTAATCCCCAAAGGGTTAAGCTGAGGTACCTAATAGTACACCCACATTTCGCTAGTTATGTTTAAGTCCCATGTAATAGGGGGCGAACCTTTTGCCATCAACCGTGCACAAAACCAATGCGTACGTGCATATTCCGAATTTTACAAATAAATAAATAAATATCGCTGGACATTACACACAGCGCCATCTAGTACCACACTAAGCAACGAGGCTTGTGTCGTGGACAACAGATAGTTGATATACTACATAGATACTTTTTGTATGTAAATACATACTTATTATTACATGACACGGAAACAAATGTCCATGCTCATCACACAAACATTTGCTCCTACCGGGATTCGAACCCTCCGAAATCTTTTGTATTTAAACTTTTAGAAATATTCTAGAACGGAATAATGTAATTTTAAAACAGGAATTCTAACAAATCATATAGTGTGCACTGCTCCTACCTCTAAGGGCGTTTGCACACTCAATTAGTACATCTAATAGCTCTCTACGGTAAGTGACATGGCGTTTACGTAACTCGTAACATTCTTCAGAAAATGCCCTAAACGGCTACTTCATTTGTACCTACTGGAATAACGTGCTAAACGATGTCATTGGAGAAAGTAGAGTAACTATAGGAACTAAACGCGTTTGAACTCGTTTAGAGAAGTTATGTGTTAACAAGGGGGCCAGAGTATAAAGGGTGTAAAACACCTCTTAACGAAGCCAAAAGGCACTTGTTCTCCTCGTCATTGCGATCATTTTTTTGTTCTACACCATACCTGGGAACCTTCTAGTTACGGAGATATTGGGAGTCAAAGTTCCAACATTTTTTTTAAATACAAGTTTTTAATGTAAGATTTTTACTTTAAACACCTCCACGACCCCCGTATTTTTCAATACATCCATCTGCATAATGTTTTGAGCGCGTAACATTGAGACCACAAAACATGATTTTTCACCCTAAAAAAAAAGTCGTTTCCCAGCAATAATTTTTGCGTAAAGTTACTTAGTTTGATGTACAGAATGCTTGGTTGACAACTTCGTGATGAGGTGGTTTACACCCTGTATACATATATACCACTATGGATCAGTGGTGGTCTAGCCGTAACGGCCCCGACTTGTGTGTTGTCTTGGGTTCGAAACAGACAGTCATCTTACAGTGTTGAAGTAAAACATCGACATCAACTACAGCAGCTTAATTTGCTGATTATATTTGTACCAGTTCACCCTCATTTTATCGGTTATGTTTCATTCCCAGGTAATAAGGGGCGAGCCTATTGCCATAAACCTTTCACAAATCCAGACTCCTTGGTTGCTACTGAGAAAATCTTAAGAATGAAAAACTTAATAACACTTTACCCGACCCGGGACTCAAACCCAGGACCTCATGCTCAGTACTCGGGCTTGCGACCACTGGACCAAAGAGTCGTCTATAAATATATTTGTTTCAATGTCTTAGCAGAGGCTTCGAGTTTTAAAATGTAAGTTTTATGGGTTTCTTTCTGATACAAAGTTCTCATTTAAATTCGAATCTGAATTTACGTCCAGCTAAAGTACTATGAACGTTCCAAATGACTTTGGCGAAAACTGGCAAAATTTGGGGAAAATTGGTCACACAATTCTGTTTCCCTTAATGTATGTATGACGGTGTAAAAAGACTCTTAATTTGTTCTCCCCGTCATTGCGACATTTTTTTTGTTTTAGCTAGACCACACCTGGGAACCTTCTAGTTACAGAGATATTGGGGGTCAAAGTTCCAACTTTTTCACAAGTTTTGTTTTTATTTTAATACATGTTTTTAATGTAAGATTTTTACTTTAAACACCTTCACGACCCCCGTACTATACAAACCATCCATCAGCACTATGTTTAGAGTGCGTAACATTGAGTTTTACGGTAAAATTTTTCACCCCAAAAAAAAAAGTAGTTTCTCAGCAATAATTTTTGCGCAGAGTTACTCAGTTTGATGTACAGAATTTGGTTGACGGCTTCGTGAAGGGTCTGCTTACACCCTGTATGGTCGCAATGTTATGCTTCTGTAATATAAATCGTTTATAAGTAAACATCGAATTGAAAAAACTCTTTTTCTGAAGTCGGTTAAAACCACTATGATATTCGCTTCACAGAAAACCTTCCATTTAAATCCAGTTACGTTCATTTTATTCCCAAAAAGACAGTTGGAACCAGATTTCTAAGGCAGTATGACTATAATTCATAGAGGGAGATAGATCTGTAGTTATTTATAACTGTTCGTTATGTAGGCCTTCTTAGGTTTTGTATGAGCTGATGGTAAGCACGATATCAAATAGGGATGGGACTGTAAAAGTTTACTTTGAAAGTTTTTAAAAGTCCAAAGGAAGTTCAAATTGTAAATCAATTTCTTAAAAAAATAGTGAACATGGTAAATATGCTGTTTTCAGTGTTAATGATAATTTCATAAAGACTTGACAAAATGACATTCTTTTAGCAATAACTATGACAGAAAAGCGGTAGTCAGTTCTCTAGACCCTTTTTTTTTTTTTTTTTTTTCGGATGGGAAATCATCAAATGACTTCTCCCGCTCTGGGCTGAGCAGGAGGGAGTGTCAGACTTTTACTGACTAAAACCCATCCATGTTCCTTCATCGCCCTTTGTGTTCCGGGGCCACGGTATCTCTTTCGAATAGTCCCGCAGCCCCGGCAGGCTTCGGTCCTTGCGGACCCCTTCACTGTTGCTGACTCTCTTTGAGGCGCGCGTGGAACACGAACGCGCCGTCGACACGGCCTGTCGTCATGAGACGTACGGACGGCGAGCTAGCCCATAGCTCCCCGTCCACAGGCCCGCGCCTACGGTGGCCGGAAGCCACCACGTGGCCCCCGACGCCCGGGGCGTCTCCCGCGGCGGCCGGGACGTGAGGATCTCTCCCTGTCCTGTTCCGCCACCTCCTTCGCTAGCATGACTGCTTCGCAGAAGGAGGTGACGGCGTCCCATTCCGTCTCGCTCCGGACCATGGATTGAACCAAGGCCGGGAGCGAGAGGTCGCCGCCGCCAATCGCCGTTACGAGGACACGGCGGTGCTCCGCCCAAGCGGGGCACACCTCCACCGTGTGCTCCACCGTGTCCTCCGGTCGATCCTCACAATGGTGACACCCGGGCGTCTCCTCCCGCCCGATTCGGTGCAGGAACTTACCGAAGCATCCGTGTCCGGTAAGAACCTGCGTCAGGCGGAAGGTGAGGACGCCGTGGCGTCTCTCCAGCCACTCCTCAAAGAGGGGACTTACCGCCACTATTGTGGCGTGCCCTGCACGGGGTTGCGAAAGTCGCTCTCTCCATGTCGCCATGAGATCACGCCGGAAGTCCGTCCGCTGAGCGACAATTTGCCGCGGCAGCGGAGTTTCCCTCCGGCGTAGCGCCTCCGCGCGCCACTCATGTAGGCGCGCGAGGACTATCGCCTCCAGATCCCATGGCGGCAATCCGGCAAGGAGGCTCGCCGCCTCGCGGGAGATCGTGCGGTACCCCCGGACCAGCCTTACGGCTACCACCTTTTGGGGCGCGTTCAAATAGTTGGCGGCTCGCTGCCTCAATGAACGCGCCCACACCGGGGCCCCGTAAAGGGCCATGGACCGCACGACTCCCGCGTAGAGCCTCCGGCAGGAGGCGTTTGGCCCCCCCAGGTTGGGTAGGAGCCGCCTGAAGGCAGCCCCTGTCCGCTCCAGTTTGGGGGCCAAACGTCGGAAATGCTCCACGAAGTTCCACCGGCTGTCGAGGACAAGTCCCAGGTACTTCAGCGTCGACTCGACGCCGATGGAAACCCCTCCTGCCATCACGGCGGATCCCGGAGGTGGCGCATTCCGAGGCCCATGAAAGCACATGGCCTCGGACTTGTGCAGTGCCACCTCGAGACCCAGTTGCCGGATCCTCTCCACGACTATCGCAACCCCGCGTGTCATGTTTTCGGCCGCCACCTCGTGCGACCTCCCCTGTGCCAGCACCAGCGTGTCGTCCGCATAGCAGACAACGCTGACGCCGCTAGGGAGGTCGGCGCGCAGCACCCAGTCGTACCCGATGTTCCACAAGGACGGCCCCAGAACCGATCCCTGTGGAACACCGCACGACATCTCTCGCCGGTTCCAGTCTCCGCTGCGACCGGGGTAGATGACGGGTTCTCTAGACCCTCTGGTTTCTAATAACTATGGGCGATCAGGACAATAGGTAATTTAAGTTATGCATGTCTTCATGGCAAAATTAAAAATATCCAAATTATAGCTATGTCTAAAATAAAGGGTGTAAAAAAACCTCTTAACGATGCAACATGTCTTGGAGAAATATTATAGGGATGTTTCTAGATAACTTGGCAAGAAAGGAGTTGTCTGATGAGATGACGAGTAATAGAGAAGTATGGAAGAAGAAGACATGCTGCGCCGACCACAAATGAATTGGGATAAGGGCAAGAGAACGATGACGATGGTTATCAATAACATGGTGACTGGAGTTTTGACTGAGACATATACTAATCATTTCCCAACGGTGTTGGGGTCGACTTCCAGTCTAACCGGATACAGCTGAATACCAGTATTTTACATGAAGCCACTGCCTATCTGACCTCCAAATCCCAGTACGATATTCTTGTGTGTCACGGTTTTTATGCCGCCCTTGGGCCTCTGACTTCGCTTAACATGCCGTCGAGAAATATCTCTCAGGCATGCTGGTTTCCTCACGATGTTTTCCATCACTGAAGCAAGTGATAATAGGCATGACGACGGTATCAAAAAAATGCAAATCTGTTTAGTCCGTCAGTTAGAGTATTGGAAATTAATGGACACGTATTTTTTGTTTTTGTAAATCAATGAATATTGACAAAAGTTAAATCGCATCAAAACTCGGGAGTGGGGGCTCGTGACGTCAGAACTGGCTAAAAATTATACCAAGGCGTGACGTATTGAGAATTTAAAAACCGTCATATCTTCGTCAATTTTGGTTTACGTAACAAAAGAAAAAACACGGGTCAAATATTTTTTGATAATATAACTGACGGACAACTCGCCTATTATAAAATACGATATTCGATATACGATATTTGACGACTCGAATGGCGCAGCGGTACTGAGGCTGCCTTATGTTCTTAGGGTCCCGGGTTCGAATCCCGGTAGGAGCAAATGTCTGTGTGATGAACATAGACATTTGTTTCCGAGTCATGGATGTCTATATGTATAATAAGTATATGTATTCACAAACAAAAAGTATCTATGTAGTATATCAACTATCTGGTGTCCACGACACAAGCCTCGTTGCTTAGTGTGGCACTAGATGGCGCTGTGTGTAATGTCCAGCGATATTTATTTATTTAATACGCGCTTATGAATGAAACAAATCAGAGTTGCGTGTCTTGGGTTCGAACTCGAGACCTATGACTTAGTAGTCCAACGGTCACACCACTAGGTTATCATTATTTGGTGAAACTGATGGTTTTCCTAATAATCATAAGTTTGTTTACTACAGGTACAGGCTCAACTCTACCGGAGGCAATATGCCGCAAAATGTGAACTAATACGACATGATTCTCAGATAGTTAAGTCTGAGATATGCTGCTATGGTCACTGCGCTGTCCACAGACACCATGTTTTGGGGAAATATTGGGATATAACAGGATGCTGAAGATTTGGCTTAGAGCTATAGGAAAATAATGATGATGGTGACAGTGACTTCCGTTTCTAGATTTTCGCGAAAACTTGTAAGTACCAAAATTTTACCTTAATTTTCAACTTTTTTTACTTTTCGGAATTTTCCCTTTACTTGTGCTGTAAGACCTTGCTTTTAAGGCCCCTCAACCTTTTTGGCCTTTCAACCCTCCAAGCTCATAAAGGTGCAGGAATGACTTTGACCTTGAAAAAGTAATTCCTGCACTGTATTGATGATTTTGATGATTATAATTCTATAACTACATACGTGTTACAGCCGCAAATCATATTTTAATCAACATACAACCTGACACTGACCTGCAAATTGCAAAAAACGTAAGAAAACTTGAATTTCGCGGGCTACCCTGGAACATCCACGTACCTTAACCAAAATTGACAATTCTACCTCTATAAGGAGTGCTAACAATAATGTTACTACTAACTTGGTTGTGGAGGCAGTGGAGGTCAGATAGGCAGTCGTTCCATGTAAAATACTGGTATTCAGCTGCATCCGGTTAGACTGGAAGCCGACCCCAACATAGTTAGGAAAAGGCTAGGCAGATGATGAAGTATTGTGTTTTCAAAAATCCATAGAACTCAAGTTCGTTAAAAAGAACACTTATTGGTTAATATTTTATATCTCCGGACCCAGCTGTTTTAGCTATGCGCTATCTGTTAGTGAGTGAATTAGAGATTTTTATTAAGTAGATCTATAATCCTCACGATTCTTTCCATAAGTAGTCATTCAACTTCGTGCAAATCATTATAGAAGATCATTCTGTTCAAATAAAACCGTGTCATTACTCGAGTGTCGTTTAGGGACTTGTCCAATTTTTCTAACACAATACTGTTCTACTGATGTTTTGAGTAATGCTTTCTGGGTGTGCCGTCGTTGCAGGGACACAATATTTCAACTAGCCACTACATCTTTCAGTAGGTTTTTGATGTGAAACATGAAACAAAAAACAAATAAAAATTCGTGGCGAGCGTGGCGATCGAACCCGGCACGAACAATCCCGAACATCACCGACCTGTTGAAGCAGCATAAGATCTACATATTCGCCACGATTTACAACAAGCTAGGTGGTCTCGGGGCACAGAGCGCTGGCTTACTATCTCGTGACCTCGAGTTCGATTCTAGGATAAGGGTTTTCTTTTTGTGAATCGAGTAATTTTCTTTTATTTTATTTTATGTGTTCCTTTGTTTTTAAATTGACTTTTTTTAAGCATATTACTTGTACAAAATAATTTCGATGTTTCACATCTGCCGGGCGCCCCGCAACGGCTCAGTTTTTTGTGGCGGTGAACACTTTCCATAATATAAAAACAAAATAGTAATGTTTAAATTCCTAAAATATCCAAAACTCATGCGCAACCTAAGTATTCACCATTCAATGCGCTTGCGCGGCAGCGTGCGTTCGAAATTCAAAAATTCAAATCAGTCTCTGTCCGTCTCTCGTCGAGTGCGCACGCCTGTCAGCATTTACATACACGTTTTGTATGTAAAGACCCATACATTTATCTGTCTTTTATTTTTTTATGTTCTTATTTTACTGTATAAAACTTACATTTTCTGCCTAACGATGTCGTTTTACCATTTTAGTAGGTTACAGGCCATATACGTCGGGGTTCATGACCTAAAGAAATGTAGACTTCAATCAAGAAGACGGGATTTTGCATTGAATTTTAATGATGGCAACACTTGGGTAGAATTCGAATGGTTTTTCTTTTAAATATATTTTGCTTTTCGGTGGAATCTTTACATGACTTTTATGATAACAAGAGAGTTCGTGGGGCAAAGGCGCCTACAGAATAGGCATGACGACAGTATCAAAAAATTGCAAATCTATTTAGTCCGTCAGTTAGAGTATTGGAAATTAATGGACACGTGTTTTTTGTTTTTGTAAATCAATGAATATAGACAAAGATCATCGCATCAAAACTTCGGAGTGGGGGCTTTTGACGTCAGAACTAGCTAAAATTATACCATGGCGTGACGTATTGAGAATTTTAAAAGCGTCATATCTTCGTCAATTTTGGTTGACGTAACAAAAGAAAAAACACGGGTCAAATATTTTTTGATAATCTAAGTGACGGACTAATTAGATTTTTTTTGTCGTCTCGCCTATTCGCTAATGATGTTTACTAAACGCCAGCATGCTAGAATAGAGTTGTACGTTTACGTATAGTTCCTCTTCTGTATGTATGTGATTCCCTTCCTAAATAATAACATAACATCAATCCTGTAATCCCCGAAGAGTAAGGCAGAGGTATATACCTAATAGTACACCAACAGTTCGCCAGCAGGCTATGTTTAAGTCCCATATAATAGGGGGCGAGCCGATTGTCATCAACCGGCCACAAATTCAGACTCCGTGGCGGCTACTGAAAAATTTCTGGTGGGAAAAAGCCCAATAACAATTTTCCCGACACGGGAATCGAACCCAGGACTTCATGCTCACCAGTCGCGTTTGCAACCACTTGATCAATGAGGCAGTCTAATAGAAGCATGCTAAATAATAAGCATATAAATATCTACTCCTCCAGTGATGGTCAATACTGCCTATCATACATCTGTAAAACCAGAGGCATCGCAGATGCGTTTTCTTTCCAAAGACAATGCAGGAATTACAAAGGCATAAAGTCTCGCTTTCTTCTACTTTTTCTCTCTAAATGTAAAGGTTAGCAAAATGAGGATTTCCTAAAGTTTTGGTCAAACCTGTGTGGTGATACTGAGAACCGGCCACGTACTATCGCGGACACTCCCGCCTGATCACCACTAAGCTAATTTTTGCTTGCTCTTAAAACATAGAAACGCTCTCTATCCCCGCCCCGTTAACTTTATATATAAATAATTAATGAAAAGATACCGATCGGCGACACATGCCAAACGAGAGTTATTGTTATTTTGCGCGCCAAAGTTGACGCTTTCCTAATAGGCCTAAAGTTTAAGGTGGAGTGGCTCGGCGCCTCCGCATGATTTAAGCGAAAAAAAAATTAACTGATCAGGCGGAAAAGACCACGACTGTACATTGGCAGATACTATAGTACAGTTATCAATCTGTTACATAAACTAAGCCGTGATTATTTATTATCATCAATAATCTATAGTCTGCGCCAAAAAGTAGGAAATAAAAGTCATTAACCCGCATACATTTATTCAAATACATGATTCCGAAAACAGAAATAATGACATACACTTGTCCGGAAACTACCTTTATCGTGATCCTTGACTTTATCTAGTAATAAAAAACGATTCATAGTGTATTGTCGGGGTCAAAATCAAAGCATTTATTTCAAGTAGGCCAGTTACAGGCACTTTTGAATTGTCGAAACAAAGATGAAAATTAAATGTAGAAGTCCCAGTCACAAGGCATATAAAACTGTGAAAGTACTGTAGTTGGGTACCTACGCAGAGAAATTAAGGAAAGAGCAATGACCTTTAATTCCTACTTATCTGGCGCAGACTATAGTCAATTAAGCTCTCAATGATGACGATTTTGTTCCAGACTTTGACAAGTCAAGCCTATGGCCTATCCTTATTAAAGCTTGATTTGATAAAACTTTGTAAATTATTTCGTCGGTACTTATCTATCACGGTGACATATAAATGCTTAATAATTTCATCAACAAATTGTCTCGGCGGTGTTCTTTCTCCAAATGTTTTTGAAGCCATAAAATGTTGATGATTAAGTTCAAAATCGAATGAGAAAATTTTGATAGTTTGTAGAAAGTTGATGCACTGGCGACTGTACATCGTCTGTCTATTTGCCCGTATTAAATAAATAAATATAAATATCGCTGGACACTACACACAGCGCCATCTAGTGCAACACTAAGCAACGAGGCTTGTGCCGTGGACACCAGATAGTTGATGTACTACATGGATACTTTTTGTTTGTAAATACATTTTTATTATACATATAAACATCCATGACTCGGAAACATGTTCATGCTCATCACACAAACACTTGCTCCTACCGGGATTCGAACCCGGGACCTTAAGAACGTAAGGAGCCTCACTACCGCTGCACCATTCGGGTCGACGAATCTATTCACAGAACCTCTATGGATGCAACGCTGTACTATTAGAAGACCCACATTTTGCTATAGTTATTTTAAATATCCACTCCAATGTTTAGGCGAGCCATCAACCGGACACTGCTTTGACCGGCCTCGAAATAGAACCCAGCTGATCATGCTCAGCAATAGAATAGAATAGAATAGATGGCCTTTATTAACCATCTTATAAATCATGATCTGTCAACGGAGCGATTTGTTCGAGACTCAATTGATTAACTATTGTGTCTACTTCGTGGACAGATCAAGGGTCTAGTTAGACGTATTATTTACTTAATAAGAAAAATAAATTGTTCTTCAGACATCGGTTTCCGAAGATTGTTTTCATAGCATAGGCCTCCCCCATATTCTTCCACGTTTCACGATCTTGAGTTTGCCTCTTCTACATTGACCCCGCTGTCGCTTTGAGATCGTCGTCCCACCTTCGTGTCGGGCGTCCCCTGTTCCTTTTCCCCTCTCTTGGATACCACTCAGCTACTAATTTAGCCCATTTCTCCTTTTTATCTCTTATTAGGTAACCCGCCCATTTCCATTTCAGCCTTTTTATCTTGCGTGATACGTCCTCAATTTTTGTGTTCCCTCTAATGTGTTTAAGGCTTAATTTGTCCTTTCTTTTAACATTACCAGCTCGGCAATAACCCAGTAAATATATGACAAGGTGACGGAGCTGACTCCGCTACCGGGTGGTAGCGTACGAGACCAAAAAGCCAGTTAGTCAGCAGGGTTGCTGACTAACTGGCTTTTTGGTCTCGTACGGGACCAATTTAGTTTAGGAACTAAAAATGAACTAATCACATTATTAGGAACTGATCACATTGACGGGAAGAACAAGTGCCTCTCGTTATCTACACCCTTTATTATTGTTTACGCCCCATGTAATAAGAGGCGTGCCTATTGCCATCAACCGGGCACGAATCTAGACTTCGGCCTGCTACTGAAAAACTCCTGATAGAAAATCCCAATAGCTTTATGATAATGATAATTTTGTTTGTATAAAGAAAGAAGAAAGAAAGAAAGAAAAAGTATTTATTAAACTCACACAGGACATAATAGAAACAAAAATATAGAACTAAGTATGACACAATTACTTAAAAAAGTAAACATGCGAAACATAACGAACTATTAAATTTGATTAGTCCTGTGCAAGGTCAAAAGGCTCCTATCTCAGCAAGGTGCTGTGACTGGCTGTGACATTTAAAAAAAAAAGTCACAGCGCTGGTATTCTGATAGGGCCCAAAGTGATGTCACGGTACTATTAAACAAATATAAATATTTAATGTGTACTAAATACAGGTTGAAGAATAAAAAATATCATAATTTTATCTGCACCCAACGTCCGTCGCCACAGTTGTCTATGCATGGCAACACTGACAGAGACGCGGGCGCAGACATTCATTTGAGTCAGTGAAGAAAAACCAAAACAATGAATCATAATAATTAGATAATGTGCAGTGGTGGGTCAGAGCCCATTCGTCCCCTTGATCGTGTAACATAATTTCTCTTGTGCCTATCAACAAAATATTAAGTATTATTGGACATAAAATAATTATTATTACAGGCAGTACCTACGTAAGTTACCAAAGGGAAAAAAGAGTGATGCTATTTTTATATATATAACACAAAATTAAAGAGGGTATAACTGAAACATAACTTACTCCGTTTATCATTTCATGCGATAGAGCCATAGGAACTGAATTTACCAGTTTAAAAAAAACGCGTCAAAGCTTAATGATCACTATCCGTTTATGATTGAATGTAATGTGAATATTATCAAACCTAAAGTTACAACCAGTCCAAATACTTTCAATTATATAAAATGGGGACTTAGGGACAATAATCAAATACAAGAATATACTAGTTACTGTAATTTAAGATTTAAGCAGATTGACTTCCCATCTGAGTGCTGTAATTGTGCAGATGTAATGTGTAGTGATCAGAACCATAAAATGATAATAAATAGGATGTATAATGAAATTGTAAATATTTTGACTGAAGCCGCTAAGAGAAGCTGCATTGCACCTAAGCGCAACAATTTTAGGTATGTATAAACGGGGTGGAACAGGCATGTTAGTGACGCTCACCGGAGGGCCAGGCTTTGTTTTCAGACGTGGGTGTCTTATGGGCGTCCTAGGTCTGGGCATGATTATAATAATATGTGTGAGTCTAGAAAACTGTTTAAAGAAAAATTAAAGTACGGCAGTACTTTAATAATGAAAGTCAAATAAAGATGGGCATCATTGCGGAACATCATGGAAATAAAAAGTTTTGTGATTTTTGGAAAAATACCCAGAAACTGAATCCAAGGTCGGGCTCTCCGGCGAGTGTTGGTGGTGCGCATGAGCCGCGGGACATAGCCTGCGCCTTTCAGCGGCACTTTAGTGTGGTATCACCGCTCGGGTCCGCGTCGCAGGTGCTCGATGCTGAGGATCGCCCTGAGCACGTTAACATTAGATTCTCCGCCAAGGATGTGGCCCAAATTATACAGAAGATGGTGAGAGGCAAGTCCCCAGGTCACGATAGTCTTAGCATCGAGCACTTGAAGTACGCGGGCGTACACCTGCCAAGAGTCCTTGCACTATTATTTAACTTGTGTATTAGTCATGGTTATTTACCCGATGATTTAATGCACACAGTCGTAGTGCCAATTGTTAAGGATAAGACGGGTGACTCATCGGATCTGTCTAATTACAGACCGATCTCGCTTGCGACTGTCATAGCTAAGGTACTGGATAGTTTGCTTGACCGACAGTTGGAGAAGCATCTCCACTTGCATGACGCACAGTTTGGGTTCAGACCCGGTTTGTCAACTGAGAGTGCTATCCTCTGTCTCAAGCAGACTGTTCAGTACTACACGGACAGAAACACACCAGTGTATGCATGTTTTTTAGATCTTTCAAGAGCTTTTGATCTGGTGTGTTATGACAAGCTGTGGCAGAAGCTAAAACGTGAAACAGATGTGCCACATGACATTGTGTCCTTGCTGCGGTACTGGTACAGTAAACAGCAGAATGCTGTTAGATGGGCGGGAGCTCGGTCGGACGTGTATAGGCTGGAATGCGGGGTGAGGCAAGGGGGCTTATCCTACCCTCGCCTTTTTAACCTGTACATGAATCGGCTGATCGGTGAGCTCAGCAGCACTAATATTGGATGTTCCATAGATGGAGTGTGTATAAACAACATTAGTTACGCGGATGATATGGTGTTGCTGAGCCCATCTATCGGTGCGTTACGTAAACTTTTGCGTACTTGTGAGACGTATGCGGAGGCCCATGGGCTCAGTTACAATGCTCAAAAAAGTGAATTCATGATCTTTAAAGCCGGTACCAAATGTTACTCTTCTGTACCTCCCGTCACTCTTTGCGGGATTCCTTTAAAAAGAGTGCAGCATTTCAAGTACCTGGGCCACTGGGTCTCTGACGACTTGTGTGACAATCTGGACATTGAGAGGGAGCGCAGGGCGCTGTCTGTCCGGTGTAATATGTTGGCTCGCAGGTTTGCGCGATGTACTAGACCTGTGAAGGTGACTTTATTTAAGGCATATTGTCAGTCGTTCTACACGTGCAGCCTGTGGACCAACTTTACGCAGCGGGCGTACAGCGCACTGCGCGTGCAGTACAACAATGCTTTCAGGATACTGTTAGGGCTTCCGCGGTTTTGTAGTGCTTCGACTATGTTTGCTAAGGCGCGGACCGATGATTTTTTCGCGATCATGAGGAAGCGGAGCGCTTCACTATTAAGTCGCCTACGAAGCAGCTCGAACAGTCTCCTGAGGGTTTTGTCCGAGCGGTGGGACCTGCCCCTGATACAGAGGTGGATGCAGCTTCATGTTAGCGCCTCTCCTCGTTTTATTTGACATGCGTGTATTATTAATTTTTGTTTTAATGTGTACTATTTTAATTTATATTTAATTTATTTCAATTGTATTGTATGTGTAATTTTATTTTTATTGATTATGTTATTTTAATGTACATGTGTTTTTAAATTTTTATATACTGTATTGAATTATGGACCATGTCTGAAATAAATGAATTTATTATTAATGAGAAATGGGGAAACGCATATTCTCAAATAATGTACTGGTTGAAAGTGAAAATATAAATCTCAGTTATAAGAGCAGTTTCAATGAGAAACCTTGTCAGGAAAACGCGAAAACATGTCAGGGCCTTTCAATGTGAAGATGGAGCAGGAATACTTTAGTGAGAGCTTGATCTCGTGAATCAGAATTATTTCTATCTGAGTTGTTTCTACACAATACTGTTTGTTTACGTTAAATTATCTGTCGCGTTATATGAATCTCAAAAATAAATTGTTTTGAAGCAAAAAAAAATGTTTATATATATATATTTTTTTTCTTAACATAATATAACATCAATCCTTATAATCTGCAGTTAGGCAAAGTTTACATAAGTAATAGTACACTCACATTTACGTCAGTTATATGTTTAAATCCCATGTAATACCCCGGACGCGCCTATTGTCATCAACCGGGCACAAAACCAGTCTCATTTTTTACTGAAATGTGACGTCACAAGCTTTTTTTTTTTGGATGGGAAATCATCAAATGACTCCTCCCGCTCTTTGCGGAGCAGGAGGGAGTGTCAGATTTTTACTGACTAAAACCCATCCATGTTCCTTCATCGCCCTTTGTGTTCCGGGGCCACGGTTTCTCTTTCGAACAGTCCCGCAGCCCCGGCAGGCTTCGGCCCTTGCGGACCCCTTCCGTTTTGCTGACCTCTTTGAGGTGCGCGTGGAACACTCCTGCGCCGTCGACACGGCCTGTCGTGATGAGACGGACGGATGGCGAGCTAGCCCATAGCTCACCGTCCACAGGACGTCAAGAGCCCCTCATAATCTTTGACACGTTTTAACTTCGTCAATTTTATTAATTTGATGAAACAAAAAACACGTACTTATCCAATATTTTTCAATAATCTAACTGACGGACTAAACAGAATCTTATTTTTTTAGTTTGGAATCATCCCTATTCTTGTTTGCCTTTTCTTAGTGCGTGTCGATACAAGAAGCAGTAGACTTGTAAATAAAATACGACTAATCTAACACCAACACGAAATGCACTGCGCACCTTTTATATTTCTATTTCAAGATACCCTGAAGCTCAAGAGTTTACCTTAGAAGGATTCAATCGTGAGATATATATCATGTCCCTTATGTATCCAAAGATATATATTGAAACTGTAGTCACTTGTGTCTGTACATTGAAAATGTTGATAAGTAAATTACTGAGTTGAGTTCAGAAAATGCTATTTTTTTATTTTGTTCCAGCCTAAATAGGCATGACGACAGTATCAAAAAATTGCAAATCTATTTAGTCCGTCAGTTAGAGTATTGGAAATGAATGGACACGTATTTTTTGTTTTTGTAAATCAACGAATATTGACAAAGATAAAACGCATCAAAACTCGGGAGTGGGGGCTCGTGACGTCAGAACTAGCTAAGAAGCGATTGAGATCAAGAAGTATCCTAAGTTCAATCGCGAAGACGGCTTCAGACTCTTCCGCTTGGAATCCAGTGATCACTAAGTGTAGGTACTCGTCAAGTGAAATCATCTCAGTATGCGGACACTGTTAGTGTAGTGTGCTGTCCTAGTGTGAACCGGCCCTAAATAACATTTATGAAGATCATGTGAGGGTAGTTGAATAAACACCTTCGCTTTGCTGTGGCGGCACCTCCAACAGTCTTCCCGCGACCACGGCTGGTGCAGTCCGGTCGAAACGTCGGGCTTATCGCGATACATACAACAACAGAATAAAATAAAATAAAATAAAATAATAACCCGTTTCCATATGTTTTATTATTCAGAATTGAGTTAACCAAATTGACAATACACTGACCTTTCGTAAAAATAGTAACTAATATCAGGATTATTGAAATGTAAGACAGATTCTTTTGAAGTTCGCAGAAAAAATATTTTTCCAATTTGCCCGTGACAAGTATTATTTATTACTGTTTCACTGAAGTAAGTCCATGAACTAAGAAAGTCGCAAATATTAACTAAATTTGCAGCTTTCATAACCCCCCCCCCCCCTAAGGGTCTCTTATTTCACCAATTTCAATATAGTAATGTATCTCATTACGTACTTGTGCTGTAAAGTTAAATGCATGGTTTATATATTTTTTAATCTTAGCAAAGCGTTTTTATGTCAGAAAAGTGGTCAACATTTTATGAATAAAATTAACTTTGGGAGATGAAATATAATAAATAAACATTTACTTCTTTAATTTAATTAATTTTGACAGTAAATTACAACCATTTATCAGTAAAAAAAACACAAAAATATTAATTTACTAGTAATACTGTTTTGTGTCTGCCTTAAAAAAAAGCACTGATGCGCGCGCCTCGCTAATTTGTGAACAAGTAAAAATTATTCCGCGCGCTTTTTCTTTTCGCTGTATTGTTTTTATTTGTTTTATTTATTTCCTCGCAAATATGTTATAAAACGTCGTATCACATACGTGCGCTTTGATAATTACAGCCTCTGCTTTTTTATCGCCCTCGCCTACGGCTCGGGCAAGCAATATCGCCTCGGCTGTAATTTTCAACTTACCGCACTTATATCATAATGTACTATTACATTCGTATCTGTAATTTTTATGGTGTACAGAATAAAAAATATTCTATTCTATTCTATAATCCATATTTTCGCAAGCAAAGTCACGTTAACAGCCAGTATAAACACCACTAGCAGACCTCGACGGAACCAAACTACACAATGATTTAGCTGACATGTGGTAGCCGGCAGAATGTATAAATTATTAGCCATATACCATTTTCCATAGCTTGATGAATAAGTCAGTTGCAAAGTCGTGGGATTGGCTTGTCTTTATTTTGTGGTATAGTTTTGTATTGAATTCAGTGAAATTTATATAAAGAATTACAATTCATCGTGACTTTCGTTTTGTATAACTTTTAAGTTTCATTGTAAGCATATACAAGGTGTTAACAGAGCCTTCTCGAAGCCGTCAACCAAGCATTCTGTACATCAAACTAAGTAACTCAACGCAAAAATTATTACGACTTGTTTTGGGGTGATCTGAAATAACACCTTATACGGTAAAACTTAATGTAACGCACTCATAACATTGTGCTTATGGACGTATTTAATAGTAAACGGGTTATGGAGGAATTTAAAGTCAAGTTATGACCTTGAAAACTAGTAGTAGTTGAAAAAAAAAACTTGTGAAAAAGTTGGAACTTTGACCCCCAACATCTCCGTAAGTAAAAGGTTCCCGCGGGACTATTCGAAAGAGATACCGTGGCCCCGGAACACAAAGGGCGAGGATGGATGGGTTTTAGTCAGTAAAAGTCTGACACTCCCTCCTGCTCCGCCCAGAGCGCGAGGAGTCATTTGATGATTTCCCATCCGAAAAACAAAAAGGTATGGTGTAGAACAAAAAAAATATTGCAATGATGAGGAGAACAAGTGCCTTTCAGTTTTGTTAAGGGCTTATTTACACCTTTGGTAGAGCATTTATATCTTAGTCTTACCAAGAGGTATTTTAATATCCAGTCACTGGGTTGTGGGGGTCAGATAAGCAGTCGCTCCATGTATAATGCTGGTATCCAGCTGCATCCGGTTAGACTGGAAGCCGACCCCAACATAGTAGGAAAAGCCTAGGCAAATTATGGTGATGGATGACTCTCAAAACGCTATAAAACAACATCGTTGGCAAACCGACTCGTCCTAGAACTAAAAAATCGAAGATTTGTGACACGCGGCCATGGTGGATAAAGGCCCGCTCTCTCTCACAAATAAGATGCCATGCCAGTATCCCAGGCATTATGGCGCTTTCGATAATTGGTGGTTTAGAACTTCCTACCACTTTTATGGACAAATGAGTCGGGAAAAGGCACCATTTTTCTGAAACTGCTTTCTGTGGGCCTACAATGACGTCTTAAAGCAGGATCGTTTTAATTTCGTGCCAGTGTGGGAAAGAGATGGCGCTAGACGTCCTCTATATCTCCGTCTCTTACCCACACTGGAACGCGATTAAAACGATCCTGCTTTAAGACGTCATGGTAGGCCACCAGGTGGCGCAGAAGCGGCAAACATTTATAAGGTGGCAAAGTTGAAATTCGCAAAGACTACATCAGAATCAATAAAGTTACTCCTTTTCCAAAATTACCGAATTTTTAGTGTTCCGTACCTACCCCAAAATTAAAAAATAGAACTCTTAAAGGATCACTTTGTTGGCCGTCCGTCCGTCCATCCGTACGTCCGTCTGTCTGACAAGACCTTTTATCCCGGGAATGCGTTAAGGTATCAAGTTGAAAAATAAAACTTCTAAGTTAACGTAAAAAAAAGATACGACCGTTTATGCCGCAAAAAACGTATTTTTCGACACTCTCAAGGAAATCGAAATTTATAGGGTACTTCCCGTTGACCTAGAATCATGAAATTTGGCGAGAAGCAATGTCTTACAGCACGTCATGTAGAGGGAATAATCTGAACACCGTAAATATGTAGTTTAATAACAAAATACCTGCAAGATTATACGGAACCCTCGGTGCGCGAGTCCAACTAGCACATGGCCGGTTTTTTTTAGAACCACATGACTACTATTTCGTATTTCTACAACAATTACTTACAACGCGGTAGTAAAGTCAATCCGAATATGTTCTAGATTTTTCCAAAATCATTATCACAGATAGAATGTCACTTGGGTTAGCTCTTCTAGTTTATTTTCAGCTTATTTACCACCAATAACAATGAATATAGGCGAGACCACAAAAAAAAATATAATTAGTCCGTCAGTTAGATTATCAAAAAATAATTGACCCGTCTTTTTTCTTTTGTCACGTAAACCAAAATTGACGAAGATATGACGCTTTTAAAATTCTCAATATGTCACGCCATGGTATAATTTTTAGCTAGTTCTGACGTCACGAGCCCCCCACTCCCGAGTTTTGATGCGTTTTATCTTTTGTCAATATTCATTGATTTACAAAAACAAAAAATACGTGTCCATTAATTTCCAATACTCTAACTGACGGACTAAATAGATTTGCAATATTTTGATACTGTCGTCATACCTATTATCAAGTTAAGTATTCTTTTCAACAAACACTTCTTTGTTTCAAAGTAAATAAAAGTTATAAAATAAAGACTCTCATCATACCATTTTAAATACACCCCCAATATTATTGCTACTAAGTGAGTATAATGTATGCGTTACCCCCTGTTTCACCCCCATTTCACCCCCTGTTTACTTTCATTGCACTTTGCAATGAAAACGATCGAGCTTTTAACTGTGTTGCTAGATGCAAGTAGAAAATTTTAACCTGTTTTAGTAATTTTGAGCTTGTTCACAGTATTTTTACCCAGTGTAAAAACTATTATCTATCTATGTAAATCTATCTATGTTTACAAAAGCATATAAGCACTCAGTTCCCTTAGTTTAATATTAGTAGTTTTACAAAATTTCTTTAGTAAAAAAAACATTAATTCAGAAATCACGCAAGAACTTAAAGTTATGAAAAGAAACATCATAATTTCAGTAAATTTTCCAAACTCCAGTATATCTAGCTAATTAAAATCTTTATATTACTTTGTAAAACAAACGAAAACCTTCAAATTCTGCTGAAAAGTTACCCCTAAGTTAATATTACCATATAATGTCGAAGTTCATTTTATCCCTAAAGTCGGGGTAAATATTTTCGGTTGGCAACATAGGGGACTTGGCTCCACGGCTGTGTTATTAGAGCAAATAAGTTGAAGAATTATTAAACAATTGTACTTTACGTTTTCAGTCAATTTTGGGGGTAGGCAGACGAGTGAGTTGTCTTAAATGTTACCTGTTGAAAATAATTATTGACACAAAAAAAATGGAAAAGAAAATATGCTAGCTTTATTATTGTAATTTTGTGTGCAGTAAAGAATAAGAATTGTGACTGCTTCGTTGGTCGCAATAGGAGAGACGAAAAAAAAAATCTAATTAGTCCGTCACTTAAATTATCAAAAAATATTTGACCCGTGTTTTTTCTTTTGTGACGTAAACCAAAATTGACGAAGATACGACGCTTTTAAAATTCTCAATACATCACGCCATGGTATAATTTTTAGCTAGTTCAGACGTCACGAGCCCCCACTCCCGAGTTTCGATGCGTTTTATCTTTGTCAATGTTCATTGATTTACAAAAACAAAAAATACGTGTCCATTAATTTCCAATACTCTAACTGACGGACTAAATAGATTTGCAATTTTTTGATACTGTCGTCATGCCTATTGCGACTGCTGAGCATATTGTCCTGGATTCGATTCCCAGGTCGAACAGAGTGTTATTGGGTTTTTCCATCAAGAATTACTCAGTAGCAGCCTCGGAATCTGAACTTGAGCCCAGTTAATGGCATTAGGCTCACCCCATATTACATGGGACTTAAACAGGCGAAAAGTGGGTGTACTATTAGGAACACCTCTGCTGACCTGCTACCTGATTACAGGCGTAATGTTATGTTATGTTATGTAACAATAAAATTATTATGGGGTTAACGTGAACACACACCTATACATACATCTCTCTCTCGTAACAACATTCTCAAATCATTCACAAATAACATTCAAAACTCACACAAAGAGCTTTCCTTCATTCCTCATGCCAAATATAGAATAATATTTAGTATATATTTTTAGGGCGCTGCCAATTAAGCATACGCGCAATATTAGTGAAATCTTGGAAAGCTCACAATTCATAAACTCCTACAGTTTGTTCCCTTAATTATCAAAATATAACATTGAGCTGTTTAGGGATGAGGGAAGCGAGACAGGTATTAGTGTCGATAGATTTTATCGATATTTTTATTGAATATTAATGATTTATATATTTATTTATGATTTAAATGATACGATATGATTTGTGTATTTTTCTATGCAAAAATTGTACCAAACTTTTTTTGGGGTTAAAAATCAGTTTTTACGGTAGAACACTATGTAACGCAATGAAAACATTGTGCTGATGGGTGCATTGAATAGTGCCGAGGTCATGGAGATATTGGTTATAACAATAAAAACTTGTGAAAAAGTTGGAACTTTGGGCTTTAGACCATAGTCTAGATTTCTAGAACAAACAAATTATCGCATTAACGGCGAGAATAAGTACCTTTCAGCTTTGTTAAGGGTTTTTTAACACCGATTAGGTGGATAAGAACCAAAGTTACCGACGTAACCCGAAGAATTGCCAAACTTAAGTGGCAGTGGGCAGGGCACATTGCTCGCAGAACGGATGGCCGATGGGGCCGAAAAGTTCTGGCTGGAGTGGCGACCGCGAACTGGAAGACGTTGCGTTGGAAGGCCTCCCACTAGGTGGACCGATGACCTGTGAAGACTGGATCCGCTGGATGCGAGTTGCACAGGACCGGTCAATGTAGCGACACTTGGGGGAGGCCTATGTCCAGCAGTGGACGTCTTGCGACTGAAATGATGATGATGAGGTAGATAGGTGGTGGTTAGCTAGATGTAGATATCTTATTACTAAACGGACTTTTGATAACCGGAACATCAAAGTTCGGAATAAAATATTACGGAGTATTTGAGTGTTCCCGTTTCAAAACCATCGATATCGACAACTCCCCTAAAGGCACATCACTACCCGCTGGATCCATACACCGTCCGTTACTAGGGCTACAGACGACGCCCGCCCATGCCGGGAAAAAGCATACAACGGTACCACCTGACAGTATTACTTGCTAAATTCAACCCCCGTGGATGAAATTGTATATCAAAATGGAGGAGGGATGTGTTGTGAGCAGCTCAGGGAATGTCTTTGTGGGAAGTTTAATGGTTTGGTGTGGCCAGATAAAAATGATTAGACAGGTAGGTATTTGACCTTTTTGGTGCTTGGAATCTATTTTTACCAGACTGCGGTGAAGCAAAAGGAAGGATTATGATTTTAACAGTCCATGTATGTATGTTTGTATGATCCTCCGTAGCGCCTAAACTTTTCATCCAATTTGGATGAATAAGGTGTCAATCGATTAATTATTATGGTAACATAGGCTACATTTTAGCCGACTTTAACAATATGAGTTGATTTTACCTTGTAAACCCCGAATTTACTTAGATCGTGATTTTACAGTAGTCGGGTTTTTTAGTTGTAGTCTAGTACACACATTTTTCTTAGTCTTGTTATTGCTAGAAATGATAGCTAATTTTTGGCAAGGAGAATTAGAAAAAAAGAAAAAAAAACGCCATTCTCATCAAAACTAAGTAGGAATAAGTATAGGGGAAATAATTATGCACAATTGAAGCAGATAAGGTGTTAAGCAGACCCCAAGTACCCAACATGAATCAAGATTAGAAAGATGATAATGACAAAAAACAGGCAAAATGTTTTGGATGATGGTCGGGGCATATTTATGTCATGCATCTGGGCAGATGGGCTAGGATCATCATGCAGGTGTTGTCTGCATGAAGACTGGTGTTACGTTGAAAGCTTTCCATCACACAATGACTTTCAATATCAGCATAAGTTCATACATTTTCCATAATCGTTATAGCTAATAGAATGTCACTTTACCAAGGTCCTCAGGGCTAAAAATCTTTTTCTTTAGGTACTGCTTACTAAGGTAGTCCAGGGGTGGATAAGGGACGCACAGAACAGAGACGAGAGGCAGAAGAAAGGGGAGGCCTATACCCAACAGTAAGTGATTCCAGGCTGAAATGATGATGTTGAGGGCAGTCAAGGTAGAGAAACCTTTGTTTAGCAGTGAACGTCTTTCGCATGTAATGATGACGATGAAGACAGACAAAGTAACTATCGTGAGGATTTCTGATAAAATTGGTGCTGACTACGGGCACGGTAATATTATAATACAGTAGTGTAACTCGGCCGCATGATAGAAATAAATGCCTACAGCCGCGCGGTACGTGAACATGCGTTAGGGCTGCCCGTCTCCAGCATTTTAATTACATTTGCCTACTTTCTGTTTCTATTTAGTTTTGTGATTGTAAATATCCTTTTTATATAAATAAATGAAATACTTTGTATATTGAATAGGAAGTGTTCAATAAAAATGCGTGTTGTTTTTTGATTGGTACAATTGATACGTCTTTACTTTGAATTATGCAAACTAACAAAACACACATGCACCGAAGTTTTAACACAAGCGTAAGTAGGTAGGTACCTACCGTATCATGAGTCATTCAGAACGGCATATAACTACCTATTTCACTCGTCTCAATAACTTTCCGTTACTCTATTCGCTTTATGTATTAATCCAAACACCTTTTTTTTCGTGAGATAAATCGAAATACTTATCCATTAAAAAGACACACATTATGTACCTACCTACTAGTAAGTAAAATTATTTTATAGTCTTACCTTTCAGAGTTTCTAGGTAATTTAAAAGAACTTATGTCTGGATGCGTTATTGACGAATTCATACAACCAAAAACAGCACAATATTTCCTACTCCTCATATTAACTGATTTTTAGAGAAAAAATTGCGCGGTTATTGTTAAAAAAACAACACACCGTCCGTTGGACACTGCGGTACAGCCGTGACTGTCTGCGCCCCGAGCGCACCCCCAGATCGAGGCGCGTAGGTATAGCTCGCGTTTCGTCCGTTTGTATGAAGTTGGAGTACTGTATTATAATATTACCGTGCTACGGTTTCTTTTTTTTGTGTTTTTATTAGCTGTACGTCCTCCATGTAAGTACGTACTAAATAAATAAATCACACTTATATTATAAACTAGCTGACCCGCGCAACTTCGTCTGCGTCACATAAGAGAGAGAGAGAGATGGTTAGACAGAGTGTGAGACACCCTTAAAAGATAGACATAATAATGGTATCGCGGATTTTTATAGAACTTTTTAAGAGGAACAATTCCGTCATACACGATTGTTTCCAAACAAACTCTTCAGCTTTATAATATTATAGTATAGATTCAAGTAGGTAACAATTTAATTTCTCTTAAATGTTTGCATTAATCGCTAAAATATTTCCTATTTTCTAAATAAGGGCTTCCCTCGCCAGCCTCCTCAGCCTTACGTTATCATCCTTAGACACTCGATGATAGTCATACTCCAGCTAGGTCAAAAGTTCTCATCAAGGTGCATAAAATGAGCCCAACATGATATAGATGCTGTAAACTCTTGATAACCTCTTGCAACTGCCTTCCGTCTCCATCTTCGACCTTCGATGAAAGTCATACTCTAGCTTAGTTTAAAGTTCTCATCAAGGTCCATGAAATGAGCCCAAACACAATATAGCTGCTGCAAACTGTTGCGGACCTCTTGCAACTGACTTTTGTCTCCATCGTCAGACCTTCGATCACAGTCCAGGCAGGTCTAAAATTCTCACCAAGGTGCATGGAATCAGGCCAATAACAATATAGCTGTAAATGTAATCTACGTAAACTGCGTATTGATTATTGCGAATAGCACAGCACAGTTCTTGCACGGCAAGAACACGTGTATTTATCAGGCTTCTGATTTTCGCTATACTCTTTTTTGGAGAAATCATCATCATCATACTCCTGCCCTTACCACAATTTATTTGGAATTCATTCTTCCATACTTCTCTATTACTTTTTGGAAAAATATTTCACGAAAAAACATAAAAAATATAGAAATGCAAACAATTTAAATGCAAAAAGAAATATAGGAAATCACACAGCACCAAAACAAAAAACAAATCACAAAAAGTGAAAATAATGTTGGGGGGGGTTCTGAACCTGCAACCACGTAGTTTACAGAGCAGTCATGAAACTGCTAGGCTATGTACTTCGTTGCCATAAGCTACAAATAGCCGTTCTCATGTACTTACGTCATGACTGAAACGTCAAACAGTTGAAGTCTAAGGACATAATGCAAAATTGCCTACCCCCTTAAGGAAGTAGCGTGATAATAATTATATAGCCTAAATATTGAAGAAGCCTATGCAGTAGTTTTGACGTGATGCGCGCACAAACATTTCGTACCAACTACTTAAACCGAGGAAAGCTGATTTTCTTGAGTTCCGCTATTTTGTGCGTATTCAACTCAAAAATCAAATTTAAAGAAAACTGAGAAATTATATTTACCTGTATTAGATATGAAGTATATGTAGCAACTTTAAAAGGTTACACTTCATTGGTTTTGATTGTATAGGTGTTTCAAGTTTACTAATTTTAAACACAAAACCCTCTTTTTCGCGTCTCTGAATGAGATTTAAAAAAAAACGCTAAAACTGGTATTTCTTTATTTTGATTAATAAGTATTTATTCTGAGTTTCATGATTCTAGAACAATCTAAAAAAAATTTTTCATACAAACTTTACCCCCCCTTTTCACCCCCTTTTCCAAAAAAATCCAAAATTTCTATAGTCTTAATGTTATTCTGAATGTATTTAAATAGATTTGTGAACATTTCAACAATATCGGTTAAGTAGTTTTTACGTGATGCGCGGTCAAACAAACAAACAAACAAACAATTTTTTTTTAAATAGTTTTAATATGTTCAGTTACTTATTTTAAGTCACCCTGACTGGTTTTTTTTTTTAAATCTTCAATGTACAGATTTTTTTGGTCTCAACGATTTTATTATATGTATAGATATAGATGCGAAAGTTTGTATGTGTGTATGTTTGTTACTCTTTCACGCAAAAACTATTGAACGGATTTGGATGAAATTTAGCACACAGATGGTTTAAAACCTGGATTAACACATAGGATACTTTTTATCTCGGTAGTATAATCCCGTGGGACAATTATAGAACTCGACACGGGCGAAGCGGGTAAATAACTAAACTAAACACCAGCGATCTACGAACGACCGAATAATCAAACAAATTAACCTAAACACCCCAAATAATCTTTATTTCAACCCCAAGCTCACTAATCTAACCCCTATGAAAATCAAAGCCTATCAAATCACCCTGCCATGTCAAAAATAACACACACACACATACTAGCAAGCACACACGTTTAAGTTGAATAGAACGTGTAGTTTAATAATTCACACGAATGACCGGCATAGTCTAGACTGATTTAGCGTTCAGTTCGGACTGGAAGCTAGAAAATTATGGACATGGTATCCACTTAATCAATAAGCAACCTAAACTCACGCTTGTAATCCCCGAAGGGTTAGGCAGAGGTGTTTCTAATAGTACACTCACATTTATATTTAGTTTTTTTTTTTTTTTTCGAAATAGCATCTCGCAGTTCAACCATAGAGGTTGTCGTCTGCTTAACCGGACTGCTTTCCTGTGGGTGCCTTAAGTGTAAGGCCTCCAGCCAGCCAAAAAACTTACAAACTAAGCGACTACACGCTAAGGGCACCCCCTGCAGAGTACGGGCCTCGGCTTAGGGCGTCGCTGGGGGAGGACAGCAAGGGGACAGGCTGGATCGGAGTGGTGTCATTATTTAGGGACTGACTTTGGACTACAGCCTCAGCAACGCGGGCTAGCACGAGCAAGGGACGGGTTTTATATTCAGTCATGGATGTTTATATTTATAATAAGTAAAAAAAAATATCTATGTAGTTTATCAACTATCTGTTGTCCACGATACAAGCCTCGTTGCTTAGTGTGGCATTAGAATGATGGCGCTGTGTGTAATGTCCAGCGCTGTTTATTTATTTCGCCAGTTATGTTTATTCCCCATGTAATAAGGGGCAAGCCTTTTACCACCAACCGGGCACAAATCCAGACTCCATCCAGAAAGATAGAGATATTCCTAATGGAAAAACCCAATAACTATTTCCACGACTTATGAATCCAATCAAGGTCTTCACGCTCGCACTTGAAAATTAACGGTATATATTATGTCAAAATTAAGTCTTCAAATAAAAATGAAAATTTATCCAATTTTCTTCGAAATCAAATGAGTTTGCTTTACCAGCTGCTCCTAGGTATGACCGGCTAGAACTACTGATAACCGTACTCCAGCATTAAGCCGTAACATAGTTACTTTTCGAACTTTACCCAAAAAGTTTGGGTAATACTAAGTTTACCCGGGTAAACTTAGGTTTACTTAATCTTCTAGCATTACCCGTAACATATAACTGTTATGAATTTGAAATAAAGCAACTTATAAGAATTAAACAACCACAGATATACTCTTGAAAACTTATGAAAAAGTTTTATGACTTAACTTTCAATCAAATAGAACTAAAACTGACTCATAAAATGTTAGGTTTGAACTTTTATTGCGATTTTATGAGTTTTTTAGTGTCCTTTATTCACGAACATGAGCAAGTTGGCATTGACAGTTCAATGACAATGTATCGATATCGATAATATAGATGCTATCGAATGAGCACATCTCTATTGACGATTTTCCATAAATTATCTCTTAAACTGCTAGTTTTGTAAGTTACATCCGTCATTTACCTGTCAACCGATAATGAAAACCATGCTGGATTATTGCCAATGGAAACTTACTAATAATTATTATAATTTTAAGCGAAAAAAATAATAAACCGCAAAATTATATTTTAATCATCAACCGGGACCAAATCCAGATTCCGTGGCTTCAACTGAGAAATTCCTAATCGAAACACTATAAACACTTTGCCCGACCAGGGAATCGAACCCAGGGCTTCGTGCTCCGCGGGCCTGTGGACGGTGAGCTATGGGCTAGCTCGCCGTGTCGACGGCGCAGGAGTGTTCCACGCGCGCCTCAAAGAGAGTCAGCAATAAGGAAGGGGTCCGCAAGGGCCGTAGCCTGCCGGGGCTGCGGGACTGTTCGCAAGAGATACCGTGGCCCCGGAACACAAAGGGCGATGAAGGAACATGGATGGGTTTTAGTCAGTAAAAGTCTGACACTCCCTCCTGCTCCGCCCAGAGCGGGAGGAGTCGTTTGATGATTGGGCTTCGTGCTCAGGAGCCGCGTTTACCTACACCAACGAGGTAGTCAATATAACTTAGTTGGTTGAAATACTACTCTTTTAAAAAATTTTGAAAGACAAAGGCTATTTTGGCCATATTTCCACGATTTACAAAAACATGCGCCACATCAAAAAATCGTCATTCTCACATCAGCTCGTATATAATCAGTTCAGTCTGGATTTAAACCAACTACACTTAGATTCGAAACTGGTTGAGTTTGATCCTAATCAAATTCCGTTTATTCCAATATGCATTACAGTTTTTCAGTTGTAGACTAGCATCTGATCCAACATTGCATAGTTTTTTATCACAGAATCGATCGTGTATTTGTCTGATAGAGAAAACAGGCAATGCATGTGTAGTTTTGCCTGTACAGTCAAATAGGCATGACGACAGTATGAAAAAATTGCAAATCTATTTAGCCCGTCAGTTAGAGTATTGGAAATTAATGGACACGTATTTTTTGTTTTTGTAAATCAATGAATTTTGACAAAAGATAAAACGCATCAAAACTCGGGAGTGGGGGCTCGTGACGTCAGAACTAACTATAAATTATACCTAGGCGTGACGTATTGAGAATTTTAAAAGCGTCGTATCTTCGTCAATTTTCGTTTATGTAACAAAAGAAAAAACACGGGTCAAATATTTTTTGATAATCTAAGTGACGGACTAATTAGTTTTTTTTTGTCGTAACAGTTATCATGGCCAGTACATGGATGATTGTTTACGCTTGCAATCGTATACCACGACTGCGCAGGCATAACCGAGCGTACTTAAGTCCCATGCACGGCTCAGGGTGGTTTTCTATTTTTTACACAAAATAACATCACGACTGTAATTCCCGAAGTATTGGGCAGAGTTGTACCTAAGGGTCAATCAGCGGCCAGCAGCGTCAATCTCTTTGCTGTAATACACCGCTTTGACGGGCCGCGTGACGCGAACAGTTAGAAGTAGTCCATTCCCTCTCATATAAAGGACGCTTACAGCCCAGCTGTGGGAACACTATGGGCTGATCTATACTAATATTATAAGAGGTAAAATTTGTTTTTAGAGTGTAAAAAAACTCCTAACGAAGCCGAAAGGCACTTGTTCTCCCCGTCATTGCGATCATTTTTTAGTTCTACACCATACCTTCTAGTTACGGAGATATTGGGGGTCAAAGTTCCAACTTTTTGACAAGTTTTTTTTTTTAATACAAGTTTTTAATGTAAGATTTTTACTATAAACACCTCCACGACCCCCGTATTATTCAATACATCCATCAGCATAATGTTTTGAGCGCGTAACATTGAGACCACAAAACATATTGATTTTTCACCCCAAAAAAAAACTCATTTCCCAGCAATAATTTTTGCGTAAAGTTACTAAGTTTGATGTACTAAATGCTTGGTTGACGGCTTCGTGATGAGGGGGTAATCTTCGGAACCACTGATTCGATTCTGAAAATTCTTTCAATAACGGGAAGCTACATTATCCCTGAGTGCTATAGGCTACATTGAAAACTTTCCCGTGTGTTAATTTCCTTATAAAACGGGAGCGAAGAAGCAAGCAAGAGCTAGTATATGTCTGAGTACCGGTCTCTTCTTATGTGGTTGCCCATACCACCTTGTTTTCTTTTCTCGTTTCACCCACTTCCCCTAGTTACCTTGCTCCCCACTTTCAGTACATTTGTGCCAACCATAACAGGAGTCTGCGATCGTCGCAAAACCGTGTTCTTCACTGTCCCTCTCACCGCACTGACTTCATTCATCGTTCATTCTTTGTACAATCTATTTCTCTGTGGAATGCGCTTCCCCAGGAAATCAGGATGGCAACCAATCGTTTGGCTTTCAAAATTAAAGTTCGAGAGTACATTCGCAAGAAGCTGGCAGTTTCATCACAACGGTAATGTTTTCTCTATTGTTTGTCTTTTATTTTAGTAAATCCGTTTATATATCTATTTACAGTTATAAATAGTTTAATATATATTTATAGTATTAATTTATATTTATAGTATTTTATATATCCTTCTAATTTACCTTAGTTTTAATTAAATTATTTTCAGATGTACACCTACCACTGCTTGTCTCTGCATCACCCAAAGGTTGACTGGTAGAAAATGCCTACGGCATTAAGTCCGCATCTGTACTTTGTGCTTAAAGTGTTAAATAAATAAATAAATATATTACATAAACTTGAGTGAAGCTCGTAGCTAAATAATTACAGGGTGACCGACCACCCACCACGTCATACCTAGTTTCCTCCGTACCTACTCGACATGCGACTGCGACTTGCGACTGCGACTTACGACTGCGACTTGCGACTGCGATTTGCGACTGCGACTTGCGACAGCAACCCACGACTGTGACTTGTGACTGCGACTTGCGACTGCGATTTGCGACAATGACTCCGGGTAGTACAAATTTAAGGAAAGCATGCACCGTGACGCAACTTGCTTAGCAACGATCCTCACGTGAAAGAAACAAATGACGAGAACCCCTGACGCATTAAAAGTCGCATCAAACGAGGTGTAAAGACAGTTGATAATGAATCGATTCTCCGGCTGTCTGTCAACGAATACCGCACAGACAGCTACAGTACGGTCATTACTTACAACTCTTTGTAGTTTCGTGTCTGATACCGGCTGGGTTCACAGGAAAGATGCGTTGAGGCTGGATAAGGATTTTTGAACTCATTTAAATGAGAGGGGAGATCTTGTGATCGCCAGACCTATGTCAATTATTTAGAAAGAATGAAAAAGTATTTATTAAACTCTCACAGGACATAATAGAAACAAAAAGATAGAATTATGACAAAATTATTTAAAAAACGAATCATGTGAAAAATAAAAAACAATCAAATTTTATTGGTCCTGTGCAAGGTCAAAAGGCTCATAGCTCAGCAAGGTGCTGTGACATTTAAAAAAAAAAAACTTAAACCTAGCCTAACCTTAAGTACTTTACTGTATGATCCCTTGTTAGACCATACATTACTTTTAGATGATGGGTGAATGGAATGAAAGAAAATAAAGTTAAAACACTACTGTATTGTCCCAAAGGTGATTAAAGTAAAATGAGCATAAAAGCGGACTGATGGTGTGGAAATGAAGTGAGTGACGCGGCGAGACGCGGACGAGAACGCCTGGCTGGCTTGATTACTTGATAGTTCAACGCGAACTGAACTAATTATTATGAGTTGAAACGAATAAGGCGTAAACTGCTGATTTGCAAGAAGGTGCACTTGCATTGTACACTTATTATAGGTAAGAACAATGATTGGACATTATGAAAAGTCGGGCTTAGACAGATATCAGGTAACAAAGGTGTGCTAAATAGCTGCTAAGTTACGCTGTATAAACACATATAAATAATAATACCAGCCTATTACAGTCCCACTGCTGGGCAAAGGCCTCTCCTCATACAGAGAAGGCACGAGCATTGATCACCACGCTTGCTCAAGACGGGTTGGTGATTTCAGACTTAAATGAATTATAAGTCCAGGTTTCCTCACGATGTTTTCCTTCACCGATGTCTGTGAAGTCCAAGATAAACGTTGTTACGCTGTGAGCGTGAGTTTTTGATATTCCATAAAGGCTAAAATGATTCACCTCCTCCACTGCCAGAAACTTTGTGTGGAGAAAAACTCTCGCCAGACACCTTAAGAGTATGTAAATTTTTAAGTGAACGTGAGCTACTACGGACAACAGCGACTACGCGTAAAACAAAATTGAAACAATCATGCCATGAGTCACTGCGCTTGACGTTGACGGTACCTACCTACTGATGCTAAGGAAACGTGTGACGCGTCGCAAATCGCATCACCAGATACCATGAACTAGGCGTTACAGATCACCCTGCACCTGCAGCTAAAAGCAGTGAGGGCTACCACACACTTTAGACAAGACTGTCTTTAGACAGACAATTACCCTACTAGTGCGAGCGAGACAGACTATGTATACTCGATCGTACTAGTAGGGTAATATGCGAGACGACAAAAAAAAACTAATTAGTCCGTCAGTTAGATTATCAAAAAATATTTGACCCGTGTTTTTTCTTTTGTTACGTAAACCAAAATTGACGAAGATACGACGCTTTTAAAATTCTCAATACGTCACGCCATGGTATAATTTTTAGCTAGTTCTGACGTCACAAGCCCCCACTCCCGAGTTTTGATGCGTTTTATCTTTGTCAATATTCATTGATTTACAAAAACAAAAAAAAACGTGTCCATTAATTTCCAATACTCTAACTGACGGACTAAATAGATTTGCATTTTTTTGATACTGTCGTCATGCCTATTACCCTACTAGTGCGAGAGAGACAGACTATGTATACTCGCTCGCACTATAATAGTAGGGTAATTGTCTGTCTAAAGACAGAGAAAGTAAGACTAGAAAAGAGTAATGATGATGGATTTAACAATGTGGCTTGCAAGTTTAATTTTTGGAATGAAGCCACGGCGACGCCTATTTTTTTTGCGTTTAAGGCGATTATAGGAGCTAAATTCAACTCTGACAACTTGCAACTCAAACGTGGTGGTTCCAACTTCGTTTGAAATTCTGTTAGAATGAAGTTCTAATCAGCTTGCACTACAAAGTGGTTGATAAGTCAGTCACTGCGGGCCAAATAGTGCGAAATGAGTGTTTTTTTTTGCGATTTACAAACAATCTATTGATTGAACTAAAAAATAAAACACTATGATGCTAATATGTTGCTTGTAGAATTATGTGCCAAAAAAACAGAATGATCGCATGTATTTTAGTATGGGTTTTACTCGTTAAAAGCAATTTTTAGAGATAAGTTCATGATTTTTTTCTATCGAGTATAATTAGTTGCATACTAGCATAATTATATCCTGAAGAATATCATATATTTTTCTGGTTTTGTTTATTGCAGTGAATCATATGCTTTTTTGCATTATAAAATTCGCGTTTAGCTCCTGTAGTCCCCTTAAATAAAATATCAATTTAATTAGGAATGTGTGTCACCGGATACTCGTTTTAAAAAACACTTATTTCTATCAACTGTTTAATTTCACGGCTTTTGACTAGTTTAGTCATTGCTATACGCATTTCTTAGTAATTGTAACTAAAAATAGTCTCAGTATGATAAAACACTGAACTTCTTTGTCCTCTAACACTAAACGAACAAAAGCTCCTAAATCTATTAAATATCTCAACAGGTCTTTACCGACATCAAATACCACTACATCAAATCATTCAATACCACACAATTAATTCGAAACCTATAAAAACCCATTATTTTCATCAATACGATTAACCGCAAACCGCAGAACTCAATTAAAACAATGACAAACAAATATAAAATTGTAATCCTAACTTGAATTAATGATATCCTAATATTAGTAAAAAAAATAATAAAACAGTTTGTATGTTTGTCACGTCTTCACGAATTAACGGTTCAATGGATTATGATGAAATTTGACACACAGAGAGATGATAATGTGTTAACCTCCATTTTGGCGGTTTAGGCAAATTAAAAGCATGTTTTTATAAGTATCTTCCTGAGCAATGAGTTTCTTTGCCCTGCGTTATCTCACTGTGAATATAAACTACATTATTACCTATTTTAGTATTACCTAGTTTTAGTTATTTCAAATTGTTTTAATTTAGTTTTAACATAGTTTGTTTTAATTTAGTTATTTTATTTAAATCTAGTTAAATTTGTTTTAACTTAGTTTAATTTATTTTAATTTTGTTTTTCTGTTTTAATTTAGTTTAAAAGTCTGTTTATTTCTATCTTTTTTGTTAATAACGACAACGTTTTGTGTGCATGCACAGTTTACCTGTAAGTGATTGTTACACTTTATTCTGATTTGTTACTTCTGTTTTATTTCCTTGTATTAGTGTAAACAATTGTTGGTGAACCAAATAAATAAATAAAATAAATAAATAAACATAGAGTACTTTTTATTCCAACTCTGAATTGATAGAATTTCATCTACCAATTCTATCAATTACTAGTTTTATCCGCGGTTTTGCTGGCGTTATTTTCGAAAATCATGCCACGGGAACCTTTTAAGTAATGCCTAGAAGCATCCGGTAGGACTGGAAGCCGACTCAAACATAGTTGAGAAAAGGTTCGACCGTAGATGATAAAATAATGCCCATAACACCTGGGGATAATTTATCTTCATAATAGTAAAAGCATTGTCGGAATTGGACCAGACATTCCTCTTACATCCGAACCTCAGACCGAGTAAAAAACCAAGACAGCGCTGCGAACAATAAAGTGAGGCCAGCGTAAATTACGACTCGCTCTGTTTATACACGCTCACACGCACACATTTACATCAAACAACAATTAAACTATGCCTCAATAAATGCACAACATGTTTACGAAACCGGCCTCACTTCTCAGTTCGCAGAGTTCCGTATTAACTTTTTTTTTTGGTCTGAGTGTACACTGCGAGACGTAATTTTGACGGCCTCACTTTGCTGTTCGTAGAGTTCCGCCTTTACCTTTTTATTTGGTCTGAGATCCGAACTTACAAAAAATAATCTTGTACTCAAAATTATCCTCCACAAGATCGCTTCCACGGTATGGTATAATGTCCAAAATCCACGCAGGCAAAGCTGCGGATAATAGCTAGTGAGACAGAAAACGTACGAATATTTCTTATCCAGTCATCGTATAATCCGTGACGGTCAGATCGCAAATGGCATCATCATTGAATGCTGCGTCATTTGACTTCGGCTGGCTTTAGAATCAAATAGAATAGGACGATCATTTGCAGGGACATGGTCTTTTTGATGTAATATAAGCGCACAGAGTCAGTTGTTAGGTAGAAAGACAAAGTAACATTGACAGGAATAAATACTTACACAGTACTTAGAATGTTTTTGTTTTGCTAGTTGTTGTTTTCTAATGTGTTTGTTGCATAGGTTGATCCGCGGATGGGAGACCACCCATTACATACCGAGTTTCCTCCGTGCCTCGGTAAGCACGATAAGCTGTTGGTCCCGGCTGTCATTTATAGATCTTTGACAAGCGTTACAGGTAGTCAGTGACCCGAAAGACGGTCAACCTGCAGTCTTACCAAGAGGTATTGGATTGCCCAGTACTAACTGGGTTCTGGAGGTCAGATAGGTAATCGCTCCATGTAAAATACTGATATTCAGCTGCATCCGGTTAGACTGAAATCTGCCCCAAAATATTGGGAAAACGCAAGGCAGATGATGAATCCATGAAGTCTTCTCTAAACATTCATAATCACAAAACTACCTAAAACATCAGAACTGACCGCGTATATTTTAACAATAGCAATTACTGTACCCTGCCCGATAGCATCGGTTCCGAATCGATATTATATCGACAAGTATCGATTCGAAATCGAGAAGTACCGATATTATCGATACGATGACAAGTGTGGCCGCTATTGTTCTATTTTGACGATGAATGTTCTTTTTTTGAATGTTTGAAACAGACATAATTTGTGTAAAGAATGATATGGCAAGAAAGGAGGTGTCTGATGAGATGACGAGTAATAGAGAAGTAATTATGGAAGAAGAAGACATGCTGTGCCGACCACAAATGAATTGGGATAAGGGCAGGAGAATCATGACCATAATGTGTAATAATGTTGACGGCACAGTGATTCCGTTTAGTTCTGACGTCAAGGTTTGTAGGTTGACACTTGCCTTGACTGGCGTAAGCAGGTCGCGATTGTGAGCAAGAGAGTCACCGGGATGTTGCAGTCGCTCTATCGGTTGAAAAACATTCTCCCATCCCACATAAAGGTAATGCTGGTTCAGTCCCTTATCTTTCCCATACTTGACTATGGTGATGTGTGTTACTACTACCTGAATGCAGATCTCCTCAATAAACTTGACCAACTTCTAAATAACTGCATTTGATTCGTATTTAATCTACAGAACTAAGAGCCTCGTAATTTTCAGTGTTACAAACAAATGATAACAACAATTGACTGAGAATTAACCTGACTACATCGTTGGCCCAGTGGTCGCAAGCGTGACTGCTGAGGTCCTGGGTTCGATTCCCAGGAGGGGCAAAGTGATGTTGGGTTTTTCCATCAAGCATTTATCAGTAGGAACCACGGAGCATGGATTTGTGAACAGTTGATGGCCTGGCCCTGGATGGTCGCTTACTATTACATGCGAGTTAATCATAATAGGGAATATGCATGAAAAACAAAACCCTTTTTATTAATGAAAAATGCTTTGTATTGGCGCATAAAAACATTGTGGTACACTTGTTTAAGTTTCTAATACATCACTTATTTTACAATTTACTGTTTTATGTAGCATGTTTTTGGTGAAACGGAACGCACTGTCAATACACAACGTCCTCGATAACGCTGGTATTGACGTCAAAGTTCATTGTGTTAAAAAAAAAAACTTTTATTTGAAAACTTTTTTATAATATTGTTATTGCAATTTTTACTTGTATAAAGCACCTAAAATTGGTAGAATTATTTTATTAAGGCCAAAAAATTAGATGTACGATTGTGGATAATGACGTAACATCATGGCCGCGACAGCTACGGACGTTTGAACTGACGTAGAAAGTAGCAGGAGTATATATTATTTATGAGCGACAAGCAGTAGTTGAACTTAAATTTTAATACTTTTCTTGGGTTGATAGTACTGTATTTTATTGATTTAAGTGAAGGTAAAAATACGTGCGTATTCCCTATAAACTGGCAAAATGTGGTACCTCTCTGCCTAACCCTTCGGAGATTACAGGCGTGATGTTATGTATACCGGAGATCCGTTAATTTCTGATTTTAAGGTTAGATTGCCTTATGAAAGCGAGCGGATTGTCAAACAAAATATAGGTGGTTTGGTTTGGTTGGCTGGATCTTTTGACTAGAAAACCACCATATTAGAAAACAGCAAGATAAAAACTATTCACATGAGGAAAACAAAAGAATTCAGTCCCCGAATAATTCTGACTAATGATTTCTTCAAATTAATAACAAACCGCATGTTTTTTCTGTGAATCAAATATTTATCAAAGGAAATAATAGTTTTTAGATTAATTATGAATGTAGCGATCCATCCCGCTGTGCAAATACTGTGGGTGATGTAGGGTGTATGCACCAGTTTTCACCTGTCATAAAAGTGATTAAATTTGTTTGTAAACATACATATTTATTTCTAGCTCATAATAGGTAATCTAACAAAATCCTTATTAGTCTGTGTCATTTGACTTTGATCTGGGTAAAATTACCATTTATTTATTTATTCAAAAATACATTCTAAGCTACATTGCTATAATTCATCTGTGCAGTTTTTACCAAAACGCTTAAATGCTAACATCAATCATATTAAAATGTCAAACAGTATCTTGTAATCACAATAATTCATCTGTACGGTTGCAAAAAAAAAGAAGAATAAAGTGAAATACCCAAACGAAGATGACTAGACAAATTGAATGCCTTTATGAGACATTAGACCATAACAGCCGTGAGAAATGGAGAGAGTGGAGACAGGCCTTTCACCCAACAATGAGACAGTGTGGGCTGATATAATAATAATGGGATTGCTGATTTAATCATATCGAAACCGTAAATAATAATTAATCATGAAAAAAGTGATTTACATTCACAATCCATGCTAATTCTACCCTTTCACTACATATTTAATCAACAAAAAGAAACTAAACCAAGTTTAAACTAATCTGGGATTAAAAGCAAAACATTTAGTCAACTGTTTAATATACTAAATAAACTGACGCGTGTTAGTTTAGGCAGTGAATTAAGTTTGACGCGCGTTTGATTCTAAACCGCGGCCTTCTAAACACGAGCCTAAATCAATGGACTGACAGTTTATTGAGCTTCTAATGTTTTGAATTTGGCATCTATTCATTTATATTGAATGTACAGTCGCCCGCGCTTCTATAGTTACCACAAACTGTCAAAGTTTCTCATTCGATTTTGAACCATTGCACCATCATTTGGAGAAATTTTACTGTACAATTTTGGTAAATAGGCGGACTTAAGGCGCAAACCCACCGCGGTGCACGCGGCTCAGCGTGGATTCATTTGCTTTACAACGTAGGCCTACATTTCCAGTATACACGTGCGTGGCCCACCGCGGCGCACGGAAAGGCTACACACGTGTTTTTACCAAGAGTTTACGTGTATAGCATGTACCGCATGCACAGTGTGCATGTCTTTGAGGGCGTTGAGCTATGTGAGCACCTTATTCGAGCAAGCCACGCATGTACTAATGACGTCAATTCATGAATAGCATGTCCGTGGTTTGCCCACCTCCTGTCCTGCCTATCCTGCACAACCTCTTGCACCTATCAAGATCTAATGAAAGCAATGATAGAGCTGTGCAGGTGGCTACCAAATGGTCTAACACAATTGGATATCATCGACACGTAAAGAAGAAGAAGTGGACACAATCACATACATTTTCTTGCAAAGCGAAGATTAACACACGTGCGTAGTCTCTCCGTGCACAGCGGTGGGTATGCGCCTTTTATGCTACAAGCGCCACTCTACCAGTCAAACCTTTGGGTTAAATAGGTCAACATTTTGAGAAAGTAAAAAAATATATAATGATCAGAGAAATAAATGAATTATTTATTTCGTTTTCACTCTGTAGTAATCAAAATTGCTTTACAAAATTCTATTCGCCAAGATCCGTACACTTTTTCTGCAATATAAAAAAAACGCAATCATCAAGACTTTAAAACAATCTAATGACATCAAAGAGGCTCAATTCAAACCGATTTTTTTATTTTATTTAAATTACAATCCCACTAAGTAAAATGAGTTGCCGACAACAGGGCGGTTCACCTGACATCCGTCTTTTTTTGCGAAATGTTTTGTGATTCATACTGAGTCATAGCTCTCGGATACGCTGTTATTGATATTTATATCGCTTCAGAGTATTAAAAAGATCAGCTGTACGTACAAAACAACCGTTTTACGCAAAATGATTCACTCTATTATAGGGACTAAGTGCGGAAACCTAAACCCCATAATAGAATAGAAATTCGAGATATTTTTGTCCATTTCTTGAGAGTTGACCACAGTCTCGAATTGTAAAGGTACTGTTATAAGGCAGACCGCGTTAGTCTTTTAAAAAAAAATCCACTTTCACAAACCACTTATTTAGTTACAATTTTTTTAAATTGATTTTTTACTACCTACCATAGTTTTACCCAAAAACACACCAACAAATTATAACTTTCTATGATCCCTTGTATCTCTCGAGATGGAGTTTTTCCAAGGTAGGTTTACGCGACGGCGTGCGGCGTCCATAATCTAACTGGATAACTTAGTATTCAAATTCAGCCAATGTGCGATTATTGCAATTCAGCGTTTACTTTTGAAATAAAAAATGAGACGCGGACTATAGAGTGTCTGCACTCTATAGTCCGCGTCTCACTGTCAACTTTACTACCCTGTAATAAGGGTTGTAACAGTACGAAGACGAAGCCATAGAGAAGATAAGAAGAAATCAGACAAGAAGAGAGAATAGTTTATTGCTAATTGTGGAGGCTTGTAAATGGCTTCTCAAAAAATTTGCTAACTACACTCGCACTATATGGCATTTGTCACAATTTAACGTTGACGCTGCCTGCTACATAATAATGACAGGTTGAAAGACATTTTTGTTTCGTAGGAAGACAAGGCATCTGTGATGCCTCTAGTCCATAATTATGAAATGTTAAAAAAAATATTAGGTAGGCCGTCGCGACGGCTTGTTTTAAACCCATAAAGCAAAAAAGATATCTTTTTTTAATAGTTATTGTTAACATCCATACTTGTGACATCCTACCAAAGAGATAATTTCCTAACAAATATGGATACCCCGCCCACAGAAGCCGCCCGAGTCATGGCGTTGCTGGATCCAGGGCATAGTCAGCGTGTTGTGGCTGCACGATTGCATCTTAGCCTCTCTGCTGTCAATAGAGTGTATCAGCGTTATCGGGAGACTAGGCCGGCAGTCTCGACAGAGATAACGACAAAATCGCTAAGTTTCGACCGCTGATTACTAACGAATAAATTCGGTTGCAATAATCATGCTTGCGAGAAACGCATCTTGGATGTAAAGACTTGCTTTACTCGCTAGCATCATTATTACACCCGAATTTATTTGTTAGTAATTAGAAGCGATTAGCCCAGGTATGTTTACTCGTCGTCCAGGATCTGGTAGATATCGATAAAAAAGAAAAAAATAACGGTTAGAATAACTCATTCGTTCGCCACATTTGCAAAATTCCAATCATTTGTACCTTAACATCGAACCTTGTAACATCCATACTCTCAGTGTATCAATATTAATGTTACACTGCAAGTAACAATCAGTTATGCTAATTCTGATCATTGGCATTTCCTAGTATTTATGTTTCGATCTCTAATCTGTCTCCAATGACCTAGGAATGTCATGTTTATTTGGCATTTTGTCTTGTCGGTAGGTTGTGAGAATTTTAGATCGAGTGGTATGTTGTTCTACTAATGGACTAATTAATTAAAACCATATTCTTATTCACTGATTTACGATTTGGAGTTCGTGGGGCACTTTAGCAAAAGCGTATAAGTATGTCCATTGCTGGATTATAGGCCTACTTTTTGTAGAGGATGTGGGCCATACCGTATTCCACCTAGTGGCCTAGTGTGGATGTCTTCGATTTTTTGACCTAGGAAATGATTCTTGATTTTCTTTTACCGATCTCAACATCGCGTGGTAACCGACATGTATGTGCTACGACAGTCAAAAATACGGGTGACGACTCGTGGTCCCACTGGGATTGTACCACTATTACTCGTGGTCCCACTATCCCTGAAATCATGGGTTCGTGGTTCCACTGCTTAGTGGGACTACCAGTCATAGTTAAAATCGTAGGTTCGTGGCCCCACTGCATCAAGTTTATACGTAGAGTAAATACTTGAATTAAAGTGAGTTCTTCAGGTACTGGCCACTTGAGATACTGATAAACCAGGAGATCACAAAGACTAGTGGCATCCACCAATCACACGGGACTCACCATCATTCTCTTGCCCATATCCCAATTCATTTGGGGTCGGCGCAGCATGTTGTCTTCTTCGTCCATATTTCTCTTTTAAGCGTGTGCCAGACTAGAGGTGCGTCAACAGTGCGTGCTGTTGTAAACCGCTGGTGGAGACCGATGTGGAGGTGTGTGCGAGGGTTTGTTTACAACAGTCTGGCACACGCTTTACTCGCCATCTCATCAGATACCAATCACACGGGACTCGTGTAGCGGTTTTTGGTGATGATTTTCTATTCATTTCCTGTTTGTTTTCTGTGGTTATGTTTTGATTTAATTGGTTTTAATTGTATTTTTTTTTTTTTGTATTATACGACATTGTACTAATTGATTTTAATTTAGTTTAATGTAATTGTGTTTGTGTTTTAAGTGTGCGAATTGATTGTAATTTAATGTATTTTATGGATTATAATAATCTGAAATAAATGGATTAATAATAATTAATAGTTACTAGGTTAGGGCGCATCACAAATCAACGGTCAGTACTTGCTAATCAACGCAGTCTATCACAGTCGACAGCTGGATATAGAACTATCCCAAGCTGTACTACAACAACTAGCCAACGCCTCCCGGATCCGGTCTGTTCCAGCCACCTTTTAAGGCCTGCAATCCATCTAGCTGGGGCGTCATACTACGCTATCTTCATGAGTAGATTTTTCGTAAATCAACATATAAATTACAAACACTGCCCGTGACTTTAAAAAAAAAAGAATACCAGCCTATTACTGTCCCACTGCTGGGCAAAGGCCTCTTCTCATACAGAGAAGGCACGAGCATTGATCACCACGCTTGCTCAAGACGGGTTGGTGATTTCAGACTTGTATTAATTACAAGTCCAGGTTTCCTCTAGATGTTTTCCTTCACCGCTGTCTGTGATGTCCAAGATAAGCTTAGAAAAGTACATATGAATTGAAAAAGTCACATTGGTACTTGCCCGGATTTGAACCCACAACCTCTTGCAAGGGAAGCGAGGCCTTAACTCTGGGCCATCACGTGACTTCCGCAAAAATCGTGATAGCTCGGCTAAAATGCATGATATCCATGTAATTTATAGCCTATAGCACCCACGAAAAATTGTGTCTTTTCACCAGTGAAAAGACATTCTACATACAAACTAAAACTAACAATCTAACAAGCAAACACCTCTATAATATTAGTATAGATTTGGCTATTGATTAAATCATACTCTAACATATTGTATCGGAATTATTTACATTCCGGCCAAAATATTGAGAATCTTAGAAGATTTATAGCCAAAGTGTCGGCTTCATTTGTCAAACTTAGATTTCCACGTATTATCCTAGTATTAAATACATAATTTACATAAGATATCGACACCAACACTTTAACTTAACAACATAATATTTGACTACTACAAATGTATCGAAATAAAAAATATGTTGACATTTTCGTTAATGTTGTCGCATTAGCCCCGAAAAGATTAATATTTGTAATATGTCAAGTGTCATTTATTAATGTTATTATGACATTTGGTGAATTCCTGTTGATGTCAAAGGTAGGAATGGGTTTTTTTAGAAAACCGGTCGCAAACTCAAATCAATCAATGTTTTTTAGGGTTCCGTTACTTTAAAAGGTAAAAAAGGATCACTTTCTTGTCCGTATGTCTGTCTGTCCGTCTGACCGTCTGTCACCACCGATTTTCTCACTAACGGGTGGATCTAGCAAGTTGAAATTTATACCAGATACTGAGGTCTACAGTTCCTATTAGGTGTATAAAAATCAAGGTCCTGAGTCAACACCATAAAAAAATATAGGCAACTTTAGATTTTGGCAAAAACTTGTAAGTACCAAAATTTACCTTAATTTTCGAGTCCGACTCGCTCTTGGCCGGTTTTTTATTTATTTAATGGTAGATAATATAGTAAACCTGTGTTAACAAGTGAGTACCAATCCAGTACCAATGTGACTTTTTCAATTCATATGCACTTAGTTTATCTTGGACATCACAGACATCGGTGAAGGAAAACATCGTGAGGAAACCTGGACTTATAATTAATATAAGTCTGAAATCGCCAACCCGTCTTGAGCAAGCGTGGTGATCAATGATCGTGCCTTCTCTGTATGAGAAGAGGCCTTTGCCCAGCAGAGGGACAGTAATAGGCTGGTTTTATTTAAGGGCAGGGGAATGATGATTCTAGTTAAAATGACTTTCTACTTAGAAACGTTGAAAGAGCAAACAAAAGTCCCATACAGCCAACGTTCATAATTATCGTTGGTTACAGCGACAGATCGACAAAGTGAAGTAATATACACGCGCTATGTGCTGTGTGTTATATACAAGTAAGTGGTGACAAGTGGAAATATTAGGTGGACGAGCCGTAAAGGGGAGTGGGTCTCCGTTGTGCTACGAGAAAAAAACTGCCAACGAAAAAAAAAACACCAAAAAGTGAAAAATAACTGCAGTCAAAAAACAAAATTCCCGACTTCTGAAGCTACAGTTATTTTTCACTGTTTTTTTTTAGTTGTAATATCCTATCCATTTTTTTCCTGTGCATGAATTTTACATTTTTAACAATAGGTACAAGGCTTCACCAAAATAAAGCAAACCTGGTTAAACTGGTTTAATTGGGGGTATTTAACACCCCTTCCAAACATACAGGCGTAATTTTATGTCATAAAATTGTGTAAAATATACATATCCAAACGATTACAACAATTACGACAGACTTGCTGTCTATTATTGAAGAGTTCCATTGTATATTTCCAAAGATCAGCATCAGATCTTTACCAAATTTAAACGGGACAACCGCCTAATAATATTCTTCTAAATAAAAGCAGAAACATAAAAATCGGTTCATAATTGGCGAAGATATCGCAGAACATACACACAAAAAAACCTCCACCTTTTGGGAGTTGGTTATCAAGCTACGGGAACGTAATGCACAGAAGATGTATCCATCCTCCATCATTATCTGCCTATCTGACCTCCACAACCCAGTTCATCATCATCATCATTTCAGCCGAAAGACGTCCACTGCTGGACATAGGCCTCCCCCAAGTGTCGCCACATTGACCGGTCCCATACGACTCGCATCCAGCGGACTCCCGCAACCTTCACCAGGTCATCGGTCCACCTAGTGGGAGGTCTTCCAACGCAACGTCTTCCGGTTCGCGGTCGCCACTCCAGAACTTTTCGGCCCCATCGGCCATCCGTTCTGCGAGCAATGTGACCTACCCAATGCCACTTAAGTTTGGCAATTCTTCGGGCTACGTCGGTAACCTTGGTTCTCTTGCGGATGTCTTCATTTCTGATTCGATCGCGCAAGGAAACTCCGAGCATAGCCCTCTCCATTGCCCTTTGGGTGACTTTAAGCCTTCTGATGAGGCCCATTGTGAGCGACCACGTTTCGGTCCCGTATGTAATCACTGGCAACACACACTGGTCATAGACTTTCGTCTTGAGACACTGCGGTAAGTTGGACGAGAAGATACCGCGCAACTTTCCGAACGCTGCCCAGCCGAGTCGGATTCGACGATTGACCTCTTTCTCGAAGTTAGACCTACCTAACAACCCAGTTAGTACTGGGTAATCTTCGTCTTCTTCGTGTCGATGATTCCCATGATTATTTAAATTTGTTTCGACCAGAACTCAACCACGTCGACGGCATTGATGGTGGCTTTGGACAGGTCCCTTAGAGTGCAAGTAGAGTTGCACAAAGAGCAGGTCAGGAGGTGGGCCATGGTTTGGGATAAGGCTCCGCAGTCGCACTCAGCTGCATCGGAATACCCGCACCGGACCTAGCTGTACCTGCAGCGGCCCACCTGGCTTCGAAATCGGTTTAGAGTTCAGGTTGGCCATGGCAGTTGGTGACCCGGGTAATACAATACCACTTGGTAAGACTGGTGGTAATAGGTACGTTCGTCTCCCTTCTAAATCATATCACTCCTGAAAATTATTTAAATACACCCGTTGTCGAGGCCCTGTAAATAAATTAACAATGAGTGAAAAGTGAAATACGAAAACGTTGCATTCAGATGCGATTAACTATTAATGCCTTCTTACATGATATTCCACTTTAACTCGTTTCAATATGAACTTAATTTGCCTTTATTTTGGGGTGCACGAAAAGGTTTTAAAAATAAGTTTGCGCAACACGACTGTATTCCTCTACGGAGTAGACAGAAGTAAACCTTAAGTAAATCTAAAGGGTGTAAAAACCTCTTAACGAAGCCGAAAGGCACTTGTTCTCCCCGTCATTGTGATATTTTTTTTGTTTAACACCATACCTGAGAACCTTCTAGTTACGGAGATATTGGGGGTCAAAGTTCCAACTTTTTGACAGGTTTTTTTTTAAATAGAAGTTTTTAATGTAATATTTTTATATATAATCACCTCCACGACCCTCGTATTATTCAATCCATCCATCAGCACATTGTTTTGAGCGCGTAACATTGAGTTTTACCACAAAACATGATTTTTCTCCCCAAAAAAAAGTAGTTTTCCAGCAATAATTTTTGCGTCTAGTCACTTAGTTTGATGTACAGAATGCTTGGTTAACGGCTTCGTGATGAGGTTGTTTACACCCTGTATATGCGTTTACTGCTACTGAGGCAAATATCTGACCTCTTCAACTCAGTTACTGGGTATTAAATCAGTGATAGCCTAGTGGTGTGACCATGGGACTGTCAAGACATAGGTCTCAAGTTCGAACCCAAGACACGCACCTCTGATTTTTCTGATTCATATGCGTATTGTTTAATTATCGTATGCTTCGGTGAAGGAAAACATCGTGAGGATACCAGCATGCCTGAGAGATATTTCTCGACGATATGTAACGCCAAGTCAGAGGCCCATGGGTGGCATAAAAACTCTGACACTAGGTTAGGCCCTAACTACAGAAGACTGGATATTAAAACTCCCCTTGTAGTGACTTAAAAATATACTATTTATCACATGCCTCGTTGCTTAGTGTGGCACTAGATGGCGGTGTGTGTAATTTCCAGCTATATTTATTTATTTATGTGTACTCTATTGATCTTATTTTTTTTTTAATCTCTTAAATAATGCAATCCGTGAAAATACCACTACAAAAAAAAAAAATCGTACCGTCGTCGCAATGGAAACGTACAAAAACCAGTTGTGACCAGTTAATCGTCCATAGGATCTATTAGCTTGAAATATTCACAACATTAGCATAACTTATTCCCCTGTCTCTGCCCATTTGACATCTCTATCTTACTTAACTTTAAAAAATAGATGTCATCTAATATCTATGCTTTAAAAAAGTTGGTATGCAAAATGTCTTTGGTATTTTTCTTTGGGTATTGTAATCGGATGTGTAACGTGTTTATGGCAGGGTATTTTTTCGGCTAGTTTTTTTTTGTGATTAGTTGATTTGTGTAGTTTCTAAGTGGACTTGACATTTTTGCAGGCATTAACTAGCTGAAGAGCTCGTAGCTAAACAATAACAGCTGCTCGCATTAATTTTAAGGTTAAGCCGCCCTTGCCTAGGTTGGTCTATGGATGGGTGACCACCTATTACATTTCCTCCGTGCCTCGGAAAGCACGTTAAGCCGTTGGTCCCAGCTGTCAATTGTAGATCTTTGTCAGTCGTTACAGGTAGTCAGTGGCCTGAAAGTCTGACAACCAGTCTTACCAAAGAGTATCGTATTACCCAGTACTAACTGGGTTGTGGAGGTCAGATAGGCAGTCGCTCCATGTAAAATACTGGTATCCAGCTGCATCCGGTTAGACTCGAAGCCGACCTCAACATAGTTGAGAAAAGGCTAGGCAGATGATGATGAACTAGCTGTTCCATCTGATAGTACGGTAAGAGCCACATCAGTGGTAATCAATCCAGTATAAGCTGGTTTATTATTCTATCGAGACTCCGTACTACGCTAGGTCAACCTAAGGTTACAAATTACCATTGCCGTGCAACCTTCTGTATTTAAATACTTACATATGATACTTCTGACGGCACGGTTGGCCCAGTGGTTGAGCGATTGACTGCTGCGCTGCGTGTCACGGGTTCGACTCGCGCACCGAACAAATATTTGTCGGTATTGCTATCAGATAGTTGTTTGAGTATGAATGTGGATGGGTATAAGAGTAGAGGAAGACCAAAGAAACGATGGATGGACTGTGTGAAGGATGATATGGGAAGAAAAGAAGTGTCTGATGAGATGACGAGTATGGAAGAAGAAGACATGTTGCGCCGACCACAAATTAATTGATATAAGAGCAAAAGAATGATGACGACGATGTAGCTGTTCCGGGTCTGTCTGTTTGTGTATGTGCGTTATGTTTTTGTAAACGCTTTCACGATACAGGAGGGACTCCTAGAGGGGGTTGCCCCACTCTCACACTGTCTGGCGAATAAGGGCACAGTCAGTCACTGCTGGGCAAAGGCCTCTTCCCATGACTTCCAAATTCTTCGATCCAGGGCCAATGTGGGCCACTGGTCGTTGGTTTTGTCCAGCTCGTCACCTTCTGGCTGTGTCAGGGCTCTACGTCGTGGTTATTTTGGCCCACAGCTCGTCGGGCATGCGGCAGACATGGCCAGCCCAGCCCCACTTTAGCTTCGCGGCTTTTTACCTCTCCATGACAAATACAAATAATTCAGAAGATTAATAGGAAACTCAAAAACACACAAAACCTAGTTGAATTCGCCTCGCTAAATACATCACAAAATGTAATCAATTAGCAATGTAGTCGTACATCAAACGGCGAGCGTCGTGTTACAGACTGTAAAACGAACAGACAGACAGATCGCGCAATATTGTGCCACGCCCGCTTCCGATGGACAACACTAGTGCTACTGTAGAGTGGGGAAGGGGTTTAGACTTGGCGCTTTCAGTTTTGTAAGAGTGAGGAGTAGTATTGAGGAACTCGTGGCTAAAGTGAGGAGATCGTGGCTAAAGTGGGGAGCTCGTGGCTAAAGTAAGGAGCTCGTGGCTAAAGTGTGGAGATCATGGCTAAAGTAAGGAGCTCGTGGCTAAAGTGAGGAGATCGTGGCTAAAGTGGAGAGATCGTGGCTAAAGTGAGGAGATCGTGGCTAAAGTGAGGAGATCGTGGCTAAAGTGGAGAGATCGTGGCTAAAGTGAGGAGATCGTGGCTAAAGTGGGGAGATCGTGGCTAAAGTGTGGAGATCGTGGCTAAAGTGAGGAGATCGTGGCTAAAGTGTGGAGATCGTGGCTAAAGTGGGGAGATCGTGGCTAAAGTAGGGAGATCGTGGCTAAAGTGAGGAGCTCGTAGCTAGAGTGAGGAGATCGTGGCTAAAATTATAACAACCGCTCGGGTCAATCTTTAGGTTAAGCCGTGCTTGCCTAGGTTGGATGGGTGCCCACCCTTACATACCGAGTTTCCTGACGGCCTCGGAATGTACATTAAGCTGTTGGTCCCGGCTGACGTTTGTAGACCTATCGTCGTTACAGGTAGTCAGTGGCCCAAAAAGTCTCACAACCAGTCTTACCAAGTAGTATCGTATTACCCAGTACTAACTGGGTTGTGGAGGTCAGATAGGCAGTCCATGTAAAATACTGATATTTGATATTCAGCTGCATCCGGTTAGACCGGAAGCCGACCCCAACATAGTTGGTAAAAGGCTCGGCAGAAGATGCTTTCAGTTTTGTAAGAGAAGCAATAACTTTTAGTAGACTGCCTCGTTGGTGTAGTGGTTGCGACTGCTGAACATGCGGTCCTGGGTTCGATTGCCGGGTCGGGCAAAGTGTTATTGGTTTTTTCCATCAGGAATTTCTCAGTAGCAACCACGGAGTCTGGATTTGCGCCCGGTTGATGGCAATAGGCTCGCCCCCTCTTACATGGGACTTAAACATAACTGGCGAAGAGAATGAAGGCATTTCTGCCTATCCCTACAGATATAACTGGCATAATTTTATGTGATTATAGTATTGTAAACTACTATAATTTATGCTTCATCGCAGAGTAGTGGCTTCACAGAAACGGTCTTTCGCAGTAACGTGCATCGCAAGTTTGTAGCATAGTATAAGCATTTATTGATATTTTGTGCATGGAGATTCCGTGTTCTACTCTTCTAGATCTTATAATTTACTAGCGACGCGCCCCGCCTTCGCACGGGTGCAACATGTACATATAAACCTTCCTCTTGAATCACTCTATCTATTGTTGAAAACTGCATTAAAATCCGTTGCGCAGTTTAAAAGATCTAAGCGTACTAGCGACTTTGTTTTGTACTATGTAAAGATACGTGCGTGACGATAAACCAAAATATCGTCTAATGGATTAATTCCTGTATGCATTCACACACTACACACATGCACACGACACACTTATAATTAATTTTATACCTTCACTTTAGCTTTTTACTACTGCTCTAGAAATGCATATTTTTTCTGTAGCCTAAAAATCATACCTGTACGTTGCTATTGTATAATACGCCTTACCTCCTATTTATTTATTTTTTTGTAAGACGAAGGAGACTAGTCTCCACGACACAGGGAATCGTAGTATGGAGGCTAGTGATATCTAAACTTGTGCAATGTGCTCTTGAACAATAAAGCTTTTTATTATTTTTAGTATTATTCGTTGTCTGTCTCCTCTTTCTGTGCATTCCTAGCTCTACAACTAAACGCTGATGCCTCGAAATGGGTGCTTCCGGTGGCGAGCAAAGATGGCGGCCATGACTACCGGTGCACGTCAAACTTTGCCCAAAGCCAGCGTTTGATGTGCCATTGGTGTTTTTCTTCTATTATTTATATTATATATCAATGGTTTACTAAGAATTTGAGATATTTTTAGCAACTACCTGAATATTTCTTACTTGCTTTTGCCCGTGGATTGGCAGGCTGATCGGTAGTTATCGCACGGGAACGTTTTATATATAGTCTATGACACTCAGGGATTATGTAGGCTCCCATTTGTGAAAGAATTTTCAGAATCACATAAGTAGTTCCGAAGAATACTTACATCCAAGCATACTTTACTTGTCTTAAAATATACTAGCACTTCGACCACGACTTTGTCCGCAAAAATTGTGATAGCACGACTAATATGCATGATATAATTATAGTTTATAGCTAATAGTACCCACGAATAATGTAGCTTTCTGCCCGTGAAATAATTTTTAGAATTGGATTATTAGTAAAAAAAAAAAGTATCTATGTAGTATATCAACTATCTGTTGTCCACGACACAAGCTTCGTTGCTTAGTGTGGGACTTGATCGCGCTGTGTGTAATGTCCAGGGATGTTTTTTTTATTTATTGATTCCAGAGATTACAAACTTTCAAACCAACAAACAAATTTTAACTCTTTCTAATATTATACTTAGACTAGTTTGCTTGGGTGCGCGAGCTGCGCGCAGCTCGCGTGTTTGGTGCTTTTGGGAAGTATAACTTACCCTTATAAAATTTTGAGAATCTATAGGCACCCCTAAATGAATTGGAAAATCCGTTAGAATTACCCCTAAAACAGTATGAAAACCCCTACGGACCCCTAATAAAACCTTATTTAAAAACTCAGACCTTTTCCAATAAAAAATATTACCCTAAAGTTTGCTGAGTTACGCTTCACCCACTCAACCTTCGTTACGCTACGGAGGTCGGCGGCTCGCTTCGCTCGCCACCTCCCCCCTTCGCTCCACTCGGTCTTGCAGGTTCGCTCCGCTCAGGACCTACCTACCACCGGACAGGTTTCGACGCCTACTATAATATTTGTTCAAACACCTGATGGCTACCGCTAACCGTTATGAAGTTACAGCCCTTTCAATTTTAGGGGAGGTTGGGGAGGGGCGCTTCACCTACTCAACCTTCGTTACGCTACGGAGGTCGCCGGCTCGCTTCGCTCGCCACCTCCCCCCTTCGCTCTACTCGGTCTCGCAGGTTCGCTCCACTCTGGACTTTTAGGGGAGGTTGGGGAGGGGAGGGTATAAAAATTTCAACGCCCCCCAATAATAAAGTATAGTAAAAATCAAAATTCCGCTACGTGTCCTAGTTCCCGAGATACGATGGGGGGAGGGGTGAAGGGGGGAGAGTGGGGAGTTTTGAAAAATGATTTCGACTAATGCATTGCCCCTTCTTACGAATCTGAAAAAAAAAATGTTCCAAGTCTCTTAACTTCCGAGATCCGCCTAAAGGGGGGGAGAAGGGGAGAAAGGGGGACAACTTTGAAAACTGGTTTTTACTTTTCCGAGCCTCCTCTATACGATCCCGTAAAAAACAAAAAATACGGGTCCCTTAGTTTCCGAGATACGATAGAGAGGGGGAGGAAGGGGAGCAAAAAGGGGAGGTTTGGCACTTTTCCCAAACTCGCGGGAGTTACTTGTTTACGAATCTGTCAAAAAATACCCACGTCCCCATCCACCATCTGGGAGAACAATTATGTCAATGAGTCAGTGAGTCAGTGGTAATTCAGCTTTATATAATATAACTAGTTTGCTTGGGTGCGCGAGCTGCGCGCAGCTCGCGTGTTTGGTGTTTTTGAGAAGTATTACTTACCCTTATAAAATTTTGAGAATCTATAGGCACCCCTAAATGAATTGAAAAATCCGTTAGAATTACCCCTAAAACAGTATGAAAACCCCTACGGCCCCTAATAAAACCTTATTTAAAAACTCAGACCTTTTCCCATAAAAAACATTACCCTAAAGTTTGCTGAGTTACGCTTCACCCACTCAACCTTCGTTACGCTACGGAGGTCAGCGGCAACTCCACTCGGTCTTGCAGGTTCGCTCCGCTCAGGACCTACCTACCACCGGACAGGTATCGACGCCTACTATAATATTTGTTCAAACACCTGATGGCTACCTCTAACCGTTATGAAGTTACAGCCCTTTGAATATTAGGGGAGGTTGGGGAGGGGAGCTTCACCCACTCAACCTTCGTTACGCTACGGAGGTCGCCGGCTCGCTGCGCTCGCCACCTCCCCCCTTCGCTCCACTCGGTCTCCCAGGTTCGCTCCACTCAGGACCTACCTACCACCGGAAAGGGGAGGTTGGGGAGGGGAGGGTATAAAAATTCAACGCTCCTCAATAATAAAGTATAGTCAAAATTAAAATGCCGCTGCGTGTCCTAGTTTCCGAGATACGATGGGGGTAGGGGTGAAGGGGGGGAGAGTGGGGAGTTTTGAAAAATGATTTCGACTAATGCATTGCCCCTTTATACGAATCTGAAAAAAAAAATGTTCCAAGTCTCTTAACTTTCGAGATCCGCCTAAAGGGGGGGAGAAGGGGGGAAAGGGGGCCAACTCTGAAAACTGGTTTTTACTTTTCCCAGCCTCCTCTATACGAATCTGAAAAAAAAAATGTTCCAAGTCTCTTGGTTTCCGAGATACGATAGGGAGGGGTGAGAAGGGGGGCGAAAAGGGGAGGTTTGGGATTTTTCCCATAGGTTTTAGAGTTAGTTGTTTACGAATCTGTCAAAATATACCCACCTCCCCATCCACCATCCGGGAGAACAATTCTGTCAATCAGTGAGTGAGTCAGTGGTAATTCAGCTTTATATAGTATAATAACTAGTTTGCTTGGGTGCGCGAGCTGCGCGCAGCTCGCGTGTTGGTGTTTTTGAGAAGTATTACTTACCCTTATAAAATTTTGAGAATCTATAGGCACCCCTAAATGAATTGGAAAATCCTTTAGAATTACCCCTAAAAAGTATGAAAACCCCTACGGACCCCTAATAAAACCTTATTTAAAAACTGAGACTTTTTCCATACAAAATATTACCCTAAAGTTTGCTGAGTTACGCTTCACCCACTCAACCATCGTTAAGCTACGGAGGTCGCCGGCTCGCTTCGCTCGCCACCTCCCCCCTTCGCTCCACTCAGGACCTACCTACCACCGGACAGGTTTCGACACCTACTATAATATTTGTTCAAACACCTGATGGCTATCTCTAACCGTTATGAAGTTACAGCCCTTTCAATTTTAGGGGAGGTTGGGGAGGGGAGCTTCACCCACTCAACCTTCGTTACGCTACGGAGGTCGCCGACTCGCTTTGCTCGCCACCTCCCCCCTTCGCTCCACTCGGTGTCGCAAGTTCGCTCCACTCAGGACCTACCTACCACCGGAAAGGGGAGGTTGGGGAGGGGAGGGTATGAAAATTTTAACGCTCCTCAATAATAAAGCATAGTCAAAATCAAAATGCCGCTACGTGTCCTAGTTTCCGAGATACGATGGGGGGAGAGGTGAAGGGGGGGAGAGGGGGGAGTTTTGAAAAATGATTTTGACCAACTTTTTGCCCCTTCTTACGAATCTGAAAAAAAAAATGTTCCAAGTCTCTTAACCTCCGAGATCTGCCTAAAGGGGGGGAGAAGGGGGGAAAGGGGGCCAACTCTGAAAAGTGGTTTTTACTTTTCCGAGCCTCCTCTATACGAATCTGAAAAAAAAATGATCCAAGTCTCATGTTTTCCGAGATACGATAGGGAGGGGGGTGAAGGGGGGCGAAAAGGGGAGGTTTGGCACTTTTCCCATAGGTTTTAGAGTTAGTTGTTTACGAATCTGCAAAAATATACCCCCCTCCCCATCCACCATCAGGGAGAACAATTCTGTCAGTGAGTGAGTGAGTGGTAATTGAGCTTTATATAATATAACTAGTTTGCTTGGGTGCGCGAGCTGCGCGCAGCTCGCGTGTTTGGTGTTTTTGAGAAGTATTACTTACCCTTATAAAATTATGAGAATCAATGGGCACCCCAAAATGAATTGAAAAATCCGTTAGAATTACCCCTAAAACAGTATGAAAACCCCTACGGACCCCTAATAAAACCTTATTTAAAAAACTCTTCCTCCCTTTTCCCATAAAAATCATTACCCTAAAGTTTGCTGAGTTACGCTTCACCCACTCAATCATCGTTACGCTACGGAGGTCGCCACCTCCCGCCTTCGCTCCACTCAGGACCTAGCTACCACCGGACAGGTTTCGACACCTACTATAATATTTGTTCAAACACCTGATGGCTAGCTCTAACCGTTATGAAGTTACAGCCCTTTCAATTTTAGGGGAGGTTGGGGAGGGGAGCTTCACCCACTCAACCTTCGTTACGCTACGGAGGTCGCTGGCTCGCTTCGCTCGCCACCTCCCCCCTTCGCTCCACTCGGTCTCGCAGGTTCGCTCCACTCAGGACCTATCTACCACCGGAAAGGGGAGGTTGGGGAAGGGAGGGTATAAAAATTGTAACGCTCCTCAATAATAAAGTACAGTCAAAATCAAAATGCCGCTACGTGTCCTAGTTTCCGAGATACGATGGGGGGAGGGGTGAAGGCGGGGAGAGGGGGGAGTTTTGAAAAATGATTTTGACCAACTCTTTGCCCCTTCTTACGAATCTGAAAAAAAAAATGTTCCAAGTCTCTTAATTTCCGAGATCTGCCTAAAGGGGGGGAGAAGGGGGGAAAGGGGAGCAACTTTTAAAACCGGTTTTTACTTTTCCTAGCCTCCTCTATACGAATCCGTAAAAAACACAAAATACGGGTCTCTTAGTTTCCGAGATACGATGGGGGGAGGGGTGAAGGGGGGAGAGTGGGGAGTTTTGAAAAATGATTTCGACTAATGCATTGCCCCTTTATACGAATCTGAAAAAAAAAATGTTCCAAGTCTCTTAACTTCCGAGATCCGCCTAAAGGGGGGGAGAAGGGGGACAAGGGGGACAACTCTGAAAAGTGGTTTTTACTTTTCCCAGCCTCCTCTATACGAATCTGAAAAAAAAAATGTTCCAAGTCTTTTGGTTTCCGAGATACGATAGGGAGGGGTGAGAAGGGGGGCGAAAAGGGGAGGTTTGGGATTTTTCCCATAGGTTTCAGAGTTAGTTGTTTACGAATCTGTCAAAATATACCCACCTCCCCATCCACCATCTGGGAGAACAATTCTGTCAGTGAGTCAGTGGTAATTCAGCTTTATATAGTATAACTAGTTTGCTTGGGTGCGCGAGCTGCGCGCAGCTCGCGTGTTTGGTGTTTTTGAGAAGTATTACTTACCCTTTTAAAATTTTGAGAATCTATAGGCACCCTTAAATGAATTGGAAAATCCGTTAGAATTACCCCTAAAACAGTATGAAAACCCTTACGAACCCCTAATAAAATCTAAAACCTTATTTAAAAACTCAGACCTTTTCCCATAAAAAACATTACCCTAAAGTTTGCTGAGTTACGCTTCACCCACTCAATCATCGTTACGCTACGGAGGTCGCCGGCTCGCTTCGCTCGCCACCTCCCGCCTTCGTTCCGCTCAGGACCTACCTACCACCGGACAGGTTTCGACACCTACTATAATATTTGTTCAAACACCTGATGGCTATCTCTAACCGTTATGAAGGTACAGCCCTTTCAATTTTAGGGGAGGTTGGGGAGGGGAGCTTCACCCACTCAACCTCCGTTACGCTACGGAGGTCGACGGCTCGCTTCGCTCGCCACCTCCCCCCTTCGCTCCACTCAGGACCTACCTGCCACCGAAAAGGGGAGGTTGGGGAGGGGAGGGTATACAAATTTCAACAACCCTCAACAATAAAGTATAGTCAAAATCAAAATGCCGCTACGTGTCCTAGTTTCCGAGATACGATGGAACGAGGGGTGAAGGGGGGAGAGTGGGGAGTTTTGAAAAATGATTTTGACGAACTCTTTGCCCCTTCTTACGAATCTGAAAAAAAAAATGTTCCAAGTCTCTTAACTTCTGAGATCCGCCTAAAGGGGCGGGGAGAAGGGGGGCAAAGGGGCAACTTTGAAAAATGGTTTTTACTTTTCCAAGCCTCCTCTATACGAATCTGAAAAAAAAAATGTACCAAGTCTCTTGGTTTCCGAGATTCCGAGATACGATAGGGAGGGGTGAGAAGGGGGGTGAAAAGGGGAGGTTTGGCACTTTTCCCATAGGTTTGAGAGTTAGTTGTTTGCGAATCTGTAAAAATATACCTACCTCCCCATCCACCATCTGGGAGATCAATTCTATACGATGGGGGGAGGGGTGAAGAGGGGAGAGTGGGGAGTTTTGAAAAATGATTTTGACCAACTCTTTGCCCCTTCTTACGAATCTGAAAAAAAAAATGTTCCAAGTCTCTTAAGTTCTGAGATCCGCCTAAAGGGGCGGGGAGAAGGGGGGCAAAGGGGCAACTTTGAAAAATGGTTTTTACTTTTCCAAGCCTCCTCTATACGAATCTGAAAAAAAAAATGTACCAAGTCTCTTGGTTTCCGAGATTCCGAGATACGATAGGGAGGGGTGAGAAGGGGGGTGAAAAGGGGAGGTTTGGCACTTTTCCCATAGGTTTGAGAGTTAGTTGTTTGCGAATCTGTAAAAATATACCTACCTCCCCATCCACCATCTGGGAGATCAATTCTATACGATGGGGGGAGGGGTGAAGGGGGGAGAGTGGGGAGTTTTGAAAAATGATTTTGACCAACTCTTTGCCCCTTCTTACGAATCTGAAAAAAAAAATGTTCCAAGTCTCTTAACTTCTGAGATCCGCCTAAAGGGGCGGGGAGAAGGGGGGCAAAGGGGCAACTTTGAAAAATGGTTTTTACTTTTCCAAGCCTCCTCTATACGAATCTGAAAAAAAAAATGTACCAAGTCTCTTGGTTTCCGAGATTCCGAGATACGATAGGGAGGGGTGCGAAGGGGGGTGAAAAGGGGAGGTTTGGCACTTTTCCCATAGGTTTGAGAGTTAGTTGTTTACGAATCTGTAAAAATATACCCCACTCGCCCTCCACCATCTGGGAGAACAATTATGTCAGTGAGTGAGTGGTAATAAACCGGAAATGGCACGGTCGCCATCTTGAATTTTTGAAATGTCACAATTTTCCTAAAGTAACCAGGATACAAGGTACCTGTCAGTAAAAAAACGGTGGCTGTTCGTTGACTTTGGTAAAACAATAGAACTCGCCAAAGTCGGGTCTGACCCGAAAATTCAAGCCCTAATGGCGCTCGGGGTTGCAAGCTGAAAGTGATGAAAATGGTGAAATGTCATTTGGGGGATCCCAAAGTTGCCGGCTTATCAAAGTTTCTATTCAAAATGGCGTTATTTCTACTTTTCACGTTTTTGGGGAAAATCTGGGAAAATACCCTAAAAATTGGGAGAATTTTTGCACCAGGCTATACTCCTCAACAAAACACATAACCCGTTCATACAACACAATCCAGTCGGGGGATGCCAGTCGTGCCATTTATCGCGTCAAAAATTGGGAATTTTCGTCATTTTTACAAGATGGCCGCCACACTGTCCGCCATCTTGTTTTTCTGATATGTCATAATTTTCCTGAAATCTCAAGGATACAGACCACCGACTGGTGTACTTGTTGTTGCCAACTTTTGAGTTTGGTAGAACAAAAGAACTCGCCAAAGTCTGGTCTGACCCGAAATTTCAAGCCAAAATGGTTCTCGGGGTTGCCAGCTGAAAGTGATGAAAATGGTCAAATGTCATTCGGGGGACCCCAATGTTGCCGGCTAGTCAAAGTCTCCATTCAAAATGTAGTTATTTCTACTTTTCATGTTTTTGGGGAAAATCTGGGAAAACTACCTAAAAATGGGGAAAATTTTTGCACCAGGCAACACTCCTCGACTAAATACACAACCGGTTCATACAACACAATCCAGTCGGGGGTTGCCAGCTGTCCCATTTATCGTGTCGAAAATTGGGATTTTTCGTCATTTTTACAAGATGGCCGCCACACTGTCCGCCATCTTGTTTTTCTGAAATGTCATAATTTTCCTGAAATCTCAAGGACACAGGCCACCGACTGGTGTACTTGGTGTTGCCAACTTTTGTGTTTGGTAGAACAAAAGAACTCGCCAAAGTCGGGTCTGACCCGAAAATTCTAGCCCCAATGGCTCTCGGGGTTGCCAGCTAAAAGTGATGAAAATGGTCAAATGTCATTTGGGGGACCACAATGTTGCCAGCTAGTCAAAGTCGCCATTCAAAATGTCGTTATTTCTACTTTTCATGTTTTTGGGGAAAATCTGGGAAAACTCCCTAAAAATGGGGAAAATTTTTGCACCAGGCAACACTCCTCGACTAAATACACAACCGGTTCATACAACACAATCCAGTCGGGGGTTGCCAGCTGTCCCATTTATCGTGTCGAAAATTGGGATTTTTCGTCATTTTTACAAGATGGCCGCCACACTGTCCGCCATCTTGTTTTTCTGAAATGTCATAATTTTCCTGAAATTTCAAGGATATAGGCTACCGATCGGTGTACTTGGTGTTGCCAACTTTTGAGTTTGGTAGAACAAATGAATTCGCCAAAGTCAAAAAGTCCCAAAAATTAAAATATTCAATATTTTTTGGGGTTGCCAACTAAAACGCACCAAAATGGTCAAATGTCATTTGGGCGACCCCAATGCTGCCAGCTAGTCAAAGTCTTCATTCGAATTGTCGTTTTTTCTACTTTTCATGTTTTTGGGGAAAATCTGGGAAAGTACCCTAAAAATGGGGAAATTTATTTTACCAGGCAACACTCGTTGTTGTAACACACAACCGCTCGGTACAACTCGAACCCGTCAGATGTTGCCAACTACACGAAAAATGGATTTGAAAAAAATCGAAAATTCCAACTGTTTACAAAATGGCCGCCACAGCGTCCGCCATGTTGTTTTTTTTAAAAGTCACAATTTTTCTGAAATCTCAAAGATATAGGGCCTCGACTGGTGTACTTGGTGTTGCCAATGTTTGAAATCGGTTTAACAAAACAATTCACCAAAGTTGAGTGAAAAAAGTAGCAATTTTCAAAACGTCCTAGCGCAGCCGCCATCTTGTTTTTTTTTTTTTTTTTACTTTTTTTTTAAATCATTCCAGATCATATACAGGACCTATGAGTCGAAACCCCGCCAAGTCTTTTCCCCACCGAAACCGGAAATGGACTCGGCCGCCATCTTGGATTTGAATCTCCTCTATAATTTTCCTCTACTCACTCTATGGTTTTATACATTATTGCAAAACATACCCCTAACCCATCTCTCACCCATTCCGAGAAACGGCATGTCAATCAGTGAGTGAGTCAGTGGCTTTGTAGTTTTATATAATATAAACTAGTTTGCTTGGGTGCGCGAGCTGCGCGCAGCTCGCGTGTTTTGTGTTTTTGAGAAGTATTCCATATCCTTATAAAATTTTGAGAATTCATAGGAATCCTTAAATGAATTGGAAAATCCGTTAGAATTACCCCTAAAACAGTATGAAAACCCCTACGGACCCCTAATAAAACCTTATTTAAAAACTCAGACCTTTTCCATAAAAAAAATAACTCTAAAGTTTGCTGAGTTACGCTTCATCCATTCAATCATCGTTACGCTACGGAGGTCGCCGACTCGCTTCGCTCGCCACCTCCCCCCTTCGCTCCACTCAGGACCTACCTACCACCGGACAGGTTTCGACACCTACTATAATATTTGTTCAAACACCTGATAGCTATCTCTAACCGTTATTAAGTTACAGCCCTTTTCAATTATAGGGGAGGTTGGGGAGGGGAGCTTCACCCACTCAACCTTCATTACGCTACGGAGGTCGCCGGCTCGCTTCGCTCGCCACCTCCCCCCTTCGCTCCACTCGGTCTCGCAGGTTCGCTCCACTAAGGACTTTTAGGGGAGGGCATAAAAATTTCAACGACCCCAATAATAAAGTGTAGTAAAAATCAAAATTCCGCTACGTGTCCTATTTTCCGAGATACGATGGGGGGAGGGGTGAAGGGGGGGAGAGTGGGGAGTTTTGAAAAATGATTTCGACTAATGCATTGCCCCTTCTTACGAATCTGAAAAAAAAAATGTTCCAAGTATCTTAACTTCCGAGATCCGCCTAAAGGGGGGGAGAAGGGGGGAAAGGGGGCAACTTTGAAAACTGGTTTTTACTTTCCCGAGCCTCCTCTATACGAATCTGAAAAAAAAAATGTTCCAAGTCTCTTAACTTCCGAGATCCGCCTAAAGGGGGGGAGAAGGGGAGAAAGGGGGACAACTTTGAAAACTGGTTTTTACTTTTCCCAGCCTCCTCTATACGAATCCGTAAAAACAAAAAAATACGGGTCCCTTAGTTTCCGAGATACGATAGGGAGGGGGAGGAAGGGGAGCAAAAAGCTCAAGGATACAGGCCACCGACTGGTGTACTTGTTGTTGCCAACTTTTGAGTTTGGTAGAACAAAAGAACTCGCCAAAGTCGGGTCTGACCCGAAACTTCAAGCCAAAATGGTTCTCGGGGTTGCCAGCTGAAAGTGATGAAAATGGTGAAATGTCATTTGGGGGATCCCAAAGTTGCCGGCTAATCAAAGTTTCTATTCAAAATGGCGTTATTTCTACTTTTCATGTTTTTGGGGAAAATCTGGGAAAACTCCCTCAAAATGGGGAAAATTATTGCACCAGGCAACACTCCTCGACTAAATACACAACCGGTTCATACAACACAATCCTGTTGGGGGTTGCCAGCTGTCCCATTTATCGTGTCGAAAATTGGGATTTTTCGTCATTTTTACAAGATGGCCGCCACACTGTCCGCCATCTTGTTTTTCTGATATGTCATAATTTTCCTGAAATCTCAAGGATACAGACCACCGACTGGTGTACTTGGTGTTGCCAATTTTTGAGTTTGGTAGAACAAAAGAACTCGCCAAAGTCGGGTCTGACCCGAAAATTCAAGTCCCAATGGCTCTCGGGGTTGCCAGCTAAAAATGATGAAAATGGTCAAATGTCATTTGGGGGACCACAATGTTGCCAGCTAGTCAAAGTCTCCATTCAAAATGTCGTTATTTCTACTTTTCATGTTTTTGGGGAAAATCTGGGAAAACTCCCTAAAAATGGGGAAAATTATTGCACCAGGCAACACTCTTCAACGTAATACACAACCGGTTCATACAACACAATCCAGTCAGGGGATGCCAGCTGTTCCATTTATCGTGTCGAAAATTGAGATTTATTGTCATTTTTACAAGATGGCCGCCACACTGTCCGCCATCTTGTTTTTCTGAAATGTCATAATTTTCCTGAAATTTCAAGGATACAGGCCACCGACTGGTGTTCTTGGTGTTGCCAACTTTTGAGTTTGGTAGAACAAAAGAACTCGCCAAAGTCGGGTCTGACCCGAAAATTCAAGCCAAAATGGTTCTCAGGGTTGCCAGCTGAAAGTGATGAAAATGGTCAAATATCATTTGGGGGACCCCAATGTTGCCAGCTAGTCAAAGTTTCTATTCAAAATGTCGTTATTTCTACTTTTCATGTTTTCGGGGAAAATCTTGAAAAGTTCCCCAAAAGTGGGGAAAATTTTTGCACCAGGCAACACTCCTCAACGAAATACACAACCGGTGGGTACAACACAATCCAGTCAGGGGTTGCCACCTGTCCCATTTATCGTGTCGAAAATTGGGATTTTTCGTCATTTTTACAAGATGGCCGCCACACTGTCCGCCATCTTGTTTTTCTAAAAAGTCATAATTTTCCTGAAATCTCAAGAATATAGGCTACCGACCGGTGTACTTGGTGTTGCCAACTTTGGAGTTTTGTAGAACAAATGAATTCGCCAAAGTCATAAAGTCCCAAAAATTTAAATATTCAATATTTTTTGGGGTTGCCAACTAAAACGCACCAAAATGGTCAAATGTCATTTGGGGGACCCCAATGCTGCCAGCTAGTCAAAGTCTTCATTCGAATTGTCGTTTTTTCTACTTTTCATGTTTTTGGGGAAAATCTGGGAAAGTACCCTAAAAATGGGGAAATTTATTTCACCAGGCAACACTCGTTGTTGTAACACACAACCGCTCGGTACAACTCGAACCCGTCAGATGTTGCCAACTACACGAAAAATGGATTTGAAAAAAGTCGAAAATTCCAACTGTTCACAAAATGGCCGCCACAGCGACCGCCATCTTGTTTTTTTTAACAGTCACAATTTTTCTAAAATCTCAAGGCTATAGGCCCCCGACTGGTGGACTTGATGTTGCCAACGTTTGAAATCGGTAAAACAAAACAATTCGCCAGAGTCGAGTGAAAAAAGTCGCAATTTTCAAAACGTCCTAGCGCAGCCGCCATCTTGTTTTTTTTTTTTTTTTTACTTTTTTTTAAAATCATTCCAGATCTTATACAAGACCTTTGAGTCGAAACCCCTCCAAGTCTTTTCCCCACCGAAACCGGAAATGGACTCGGCCGCCATCTTGGATTTGAATCTCCTCTATAATTTTCCTCTACTCACTTTATGGTTTTATACATTATTGCAAAACATACCCCCAACCCATCTCTCACCCATTCCGAGAAACGGCATGTCAATCAGTGAGTGAGTGGTCTTGTAGTTTTATATAATATAAACTAGTTTGCTTGGGTGCGCGAGCTGCGCGCAGCTCGCGTGTTTGGTGTTTTTGAGAAGTATTACTTACCCTTTTAAAATTTTGAGAATCTATAGGCACCCTTAAATGAATTGGAAAATCCGTTAGAATTACCCCTAAAACAGTATGAAAACCCTTACGAACCCCTAATAAAATCTAAAACCTTATTTAAAAACTCAGACCTTTTCCCATAAAAAACATTACCCTAAAGTTTGCTTGTCGTACCTACCGCCTTGACCTACCTACCACCCGACAGGTTTCGACGCCTACTATAATATTTGTTCAAACACCTGAAGTCTATCTCTAACCGTTATGAAGTTACAGCCCTTTCAATTTTAGGGGAGATTGGGGAGGGGAGCTTCACCCAATCAACCTTCGTTACGCTACGGAGGTCGCCGGCTCGCTTCGCTCGCCACCTCCCCCCTTCGCTCCACTCGGCCTCAAAGGTTCGCTCCACTTAGAACCTACCTACCCCCGGAAAGCTACTATCTTTCAACTTTAGGGGAGGTTGGGGAGGGGAGGGTATAAAAATTTCAATGCCCTACAAAAATTAAGTATAGTAAAAATCAAAATGCCGCTAAGTGTCCTAGTTTCCGAGATACGATGGGGGGAGGGGTCAAGGGAGGGAGAGGGGGGAGTTTAGAAAAATGATTTTGACCAACAATTAACACCTTTATACGAATCTGAAAAAAAAATGTTCCAAGTCTCTTAACTTCCGAGATCCGCCTAAAGGGGCAGAGAAGGGGGGAAAGGGGGACAACTTGAAAAACTGGTTTTTACTTTTCCAAGCCTCCTCTATACGGATCTGAAAAAAAACTGTACCAAGTCTCTTGGTTTCCGAGATACGATAGGGAGGGTTGAGAAGGGGGGTGAAAAGGGGAGGTTTGGCACTTTTCCCATAGGTTTGAGAGTTAGTTGTTTACGAATCTGTAAAAATATACCCCACTCGCCCTCCACCATCTGGGAGAACAATTATGTCAGTGAGTGAGTGGTAATAAACCGGAAATGGCACGGTCGCCATCTTGAATTTTTGAAATGTCACAATTTTCCTAAAGTAACCAGGATACAAGGTACCTGTCAGTAAAAAAACGGTGGCAGTTCGTTGAGTTTGGTAAAACAAAAGAACTCGCCAAAGTCGGGTCTGACCCGAAAATTCAAGCCCTAATGGCTCTCGGGGTTACCAGCTGAAAGTGATGAAAATGATCAAATGTCATTTGGGGGATCCCAATGTTGCCGGCTAGTTAAAGTCTCTATTCAAAATGTCGTTATTTCTACTTTTCATGTTTTCGGGGAAAATCTGGGAAAACTCCCTCAAAATGGGGAAAATTTTTGCACCAGGCAACACTCCTCGACTAAATACACAACCGGTTCATACAACACAATCCAGTCGGGGGTTGCCAGCTGTCCCATTTATCGTGTCGAAAATTGGGATTTTTCGTCATTTTCACAAGATGAACGCCACACTGTCCGCCATCTTGTTTTTCTGAAATGTCATAATTTTCCTGAAATCTCAAGGATACAGGCCACCGACTGGTTTACTTGATGTTGCCAACTTTTGAGTTTGGTAGAACAAAAGAACTCGCCAAAGTCGGGTCTGACCCGAAAATTCAAGCCCCAATGGCTCTCGGGGTTGCCAGCTAAAAGTGATGAAAATGGTCAAATGTCATTTGGGGGACCACAATGTTGCCACTTAGTCAAAGTCTCCATTCAAAATGTCGTTATTTCTACTTTTCATGTTTTCGGGGAAAATCTGGGAAAACTCCCTCAAAATGGGGAAAATTTTTGCACCAGGCAACACTCCTCGACTAAATACACAACCGGTTCATACAACACAATCCAGTCGGGGGTTGCCAGCTGTCCCATTTATCGTGTCGAAAATTGGGATTTTTCGTCATTTTTACAAGATGACCGCCACACTGTCCGCCATCTTGTTTTTCTGAAAAGTCATAATTTTCCTGAAATCTCAAGGATATAGGCTACCGATCGGTCTACTTGGTGTTGCCAAGTTTTGAGTTTGGTAGAACAAATGAATTCGCCAAAGTCAAAAAGTCACAAAAATTAAAATATTCAATATTTTTTGGGGTTGCCAACTAAAACGCACCAAAATGGTCAAATGTCATTTGGGGGACCCCAATGCTGCCAGATAGTCAAAGTCTTTATTCAAAATGTCATTATTTCTACTTATCATGTTTTTGGGGAAAATCTGGGAAAGTACCCTAAAAATGGGAAAATTTATTGCACCAGGCAACACTCGTCAATAAAACACACAACCGCTCGGTACAACTCGAACCCGTCGGATGTTGCCAACTACACGAAAAATGGATTTGAAAAAAGTCGAAAATTCCAACTTTTCACAAAATGGCCGCCACAGCGTCCGCCATCTTGGTTTTTTTAAAAGTCACAATTTTTCTGAAATCTCAAGGATATAGTCCCCCGACTGGTGTACTTGGTGTTGCCAACGTTTGAAATCGGTAGAACAAAACAATTCACCAAAGTCGAGTGAAAAAAGTAGCAATTTTCAAAATGTCCCAGCGCAGCCGCCATCTTGTTTTTTTTTTTTTTTTTACTTTTTTTTTAAATCATTCCAGATCTTATACAGGACCTATGAGTCGAAATATCTCCAAGTCTTTTCCCCACCGAAACCGGAAATAGACACGGCCGCCATCTTGGATTTGAATCTCCTCTATAATTTTCCTCTACTCAGTCTATGGTTTTATACATTATTGCTAAACATACCCCTAACCCATCTCTCACCCATTCCGAGAAACGACATGTCAATCAGTGAGTGAGTCAGTGGCTTTGTAGTTTTATATAATATAAATAATAATAATGTACAGATTTTATTGATGGCTTACCAAGAACAGGTATTTTTAGAAATTACCTTGATTCTAAAAATACGTATTCACAATAACTTCGCTTTCGATAAAAATAATGATGGTTCTTATCGATTCATGTTTGGAGATGCAAGAATGACGAAAATGTCGTGAGGAAAGTTTTAAATAAGAATGTGATGATGACTATAACAGTAGGGGAAGACCAAAGAAACGATGAATACTGTGTGAAAAATGATATGTCTAGAAAGGGTTCATGAGATGACAAGTATAGAAAAGCATGTAAGAAGAAGACATGCTGCACCAACTCCAAGTATATTGGGATAAGAGCAGATAGATGACGGCTCCATGAATGCGGTTCAAAGGGGATGGTGGGGCTGGACACCAAGGGGGCAAGTCTTTTTTTTTTTTTTTTTTTAGGATGGGAAATCATCAAATGACTTCTCCCGCTCTGGGCGGAGCAGGAGGGAGTGTCAGACTTTTACTGACTAAAACCCATCCATGTTCCTTCCTCGCCCTTTGTGTTCCGGGGCCACGGTATCTCTTTCGAATAGTCCCGCAGCCCCGGCAGGCTTCGGTCCTTGCGGACCCCTTCCCTATTGCTGACTCTCTTTGAGGCGCGCGTGGAACACGAACGCGCCGTCGACACGAGCTGTCGTCATGAGACGTACGGACGGCGAGCTAGCCCATAGCTCCCCGTCCACAGGCCCGCGCCTACGGTGGCCGGAAGCCACCACGTGGCCCCCGACGCCCGGGGCGTCTCCCGCGGCGGCCGGAACGTGAGGATATCTCCCTCTCACGTTCCGCCACCTCTTTCGCTAGCATGACTGCTTCGCAGAAGGAGGTGACGACGTCCCATTCCGTCTCGCTTCGGACCATGGCACGAACCAGGGCCGGAAGCGAGAGGTCGCCGCCGCCGATCGCCATCTCGAGAACACGGCGGTGCTCCACCCAAGCAGGGCACACCTCCACCGTGTGCTCCACCGTGTCCTCCGGTCGATCCTCACAATGGAAACACCCGGGCGTCTCCTCCCGCCCGATTCGGTGCAGGAACTTACCGAAACAAAGGGGGCGAGTCTGCTATTACAATAGTGTCACAATTGTCTATAATTGATTTCATAATAGTTGATTTTGACAAGTTTTGTAATCTACTAATATAGTAGCGTCATTATGACTTTCCAATGATCAACCACTGACACTCCATTGAAAGAAATGGCATAGAATGGTAATCTCGTACACAATGACAAATGAATGACTGACTTACGCGGTAATTTTGACAGTTCCAGCTGAATTTTGCTCAATTAGCACCATTTTGTATTGCTATAAATATAAGCTTCTATATTAAAGATAATAAAGAACACTTAAATGAAAATAAACCAAAACACCGACCGCTAGAAATAAAAACAGATAAAACGTCAGTAGGCAGTAATGTCACATTTGACTTTGACAGCTAAACAGATAAATATTATTGAATTGTATTACACATACTTAATGTTTTTTGCTATTTACGAACTTCTTACTACTTCAGATTGCATAGAACACTAATAAATAATATGTAAAAACATATATAAATGAAATCTGGCATGATTATATGTTCAAATTTAATTCTAGTTTTTCGAAAATAATTTCTATTAAGGTTTTTTAATAATGGCAATACAACAATGTCATTTTATCACAATACTATTACGAGACGATTGACCGACCATCATGAATTTAGCAGATAACGATTTTTTAGCAAAATGACCATTGTCATCGATCAACAATTATGAAATCAATGAAAGACCATTGTGACACTATTGTAATAGCAGACTCGGCCCCCAGGGCAACTGACACCCCACTGGGCCCGTGAACTAGGTTATAGTCCAGTCTCTCTCGCGGAAATCCGACCTGCTGACACTGCTTTCCGCTCCGCCCAGAGCGGCATTTGATGATTTCCCACGAGTATTTTAAATTCGGAGATAACATACGAGTATTTTTAATTCGCAACTAATAAATTATTGTCAAAGATAATATTTCTTTTTTCTTAAATGTTTTGTTTAACTTTTACTTTTACGTCTAATAAATAAAATGTGTTGGGACTGTAAGAATACGGAATTTCTTTATTATTTTCCTTATTAGGAAAAATCAGACTCAGGCTGGAGCGACACCAACCATATAAGAAAACGTTTACGATCCAACATTAAAAGACACCAGACATACATACGAGTTAAACTCAGCACCCCTTTTATTCGCAACTCAGGTAACATTTTAATGGACACACCATTTACAACAAAACAATTAATAGACACAAAGATTTTCAAATGTGTTTTTTAAAGAAAGCAACCATCACTAATTTTGTTCAATATACAAACCATTTTATACCAAGTACGGTCAGCAAAAGCATGTGTCTATTATAGTAATGAAACGATTCATTAGGTACCATAGAGGCCTTTAGAAGGTACTAGTTATGGCGAGACTTCATTAGGGACCACACTTCATCATCTGCCTAGCCTTTTCCCAACTATGTTGGGGTCGGCTTCCAGTCTAACCGGATGCAGCTTAATACCAGTATTTTACATGGAGCGACTGCCAATCTCTACAACCCAGTTAGTACTGGGTAATACGATGCCGCGTGGTAAGACTGGTTGTCAGACTTTCGGGCCACTCACTACCTGTCAAAGATCTGGAAATGACTGCCGGGACAACTGGGGATACTTGGTATGTAATGGGTGGTCACCCATCCACAGACCAACCTAGGTAAGCGGGGCTTAACCTGTAGATTGATCCGACTGGCTAGTCACGAGCCCCTTGCTATTGAGTTGAAATTATTGCCAGGCACAAGTTTCTGTAGCTATTTAGTTATTTCAGTTGTTTCGATCTGTGTTTTGCCTCTACATTATTTACTGTTACTGTTAGACTGTGCCATCGCACAGCTGGGTAAAGGTTTCTCCCCATGACTTCCAAATCCCTCATTCCAGGGCCAATGTGGACCACTGGTCGTTGGTTCTGTCCAGCTCGTCCCACCATCTCTTGCGAAACCTTAAACCTGCGAAAATTAAGCTCTGACAGCAGGTCAGGTTATATTTCGTTTGTGGAGATAACAAATCTCCGAAAAGTTAGGCAAAAGTATACCCTTTAGTACACACATTTCGCCAGTCATGATTTAGTCACCTGACGACCTGGTGAAGGTTGCGGGAATCCGCTGGATGCGAGTCGCACGGGACCGGTCAATGTGGCGACACTTGGGGGAGGCCTATGTCCAGCAGTGGACGTCTTTCAGCTCGCGGCAAATGATTTTGATGATGATGATGATTTAATCATATTAAATGATGAGTCGGCGAGCCTATTACCATCTACCGATCACAATTCCTGACTACTACTGACAAGTTCCTGATGTAAAATTCAATAACACTGTTCAGCAGGAGCGAATATTACACGCACGAAGGAAGAAAAATAAGTTTTCTTTTAATATTATGTCTTAATTTACTTTTCTTATTAAAACAGTACGCGGCCTCTATCTTTTTCTAAAGTTTCCTATAGCAGAAACGTTCCAAGAGTTTCATATATCATGGAGTACGGTCAGACAATAAACGTTCAATAGATTCAAAGAAATTCCGACGCGTTACTAAAACTGAGGGTACGCACAAAAGGTTAACTGCAGCGGAAATTACGTCATCCACACCTTGTTTTGTTGGCTGTACCTTTTGAGTGGATGGTGCTACGTAAGAAGTGGTCAGGTCGATTTTTTTTTAATTTATTAATAATTAAGCAAGTTTATAATTTTCTTTTTTTGAAATGTACTTTTTGGATTTTAGTCTGATCCGTTACAACCTTGTAACTTGCAACGTTGCAAGAGCTAACTAAAGTTGGCATTGTATACGTATTTACGAGTATCAATACGTGGGTGGCATCACTTTGGACCCTATCAGAATATCAGCGCTGTGACGTTTTTTTTTTAAAGTTATAGCACCATGCTGAGATAACTCCTTTTGGCCTCGTACAGGACCAATTTCGTTTATTTTTTTCTCTATGTTCACTTTTTTACTGTGTCCCAGCAGTGGGAACATTATAATGCTAATGATGATTATGTTTACTTTTTATTAGTTGTACTGATAATATTATTGAAACATTTTATTTTTTCTGGGTTTTGTCCTGTGCTTTTTCTTTCTTTCAAACAAAAACAATTATTTCTTGATGAAATACTTTTGTGTTAATAATATGGAGTAAATAGAGAAGAATTTAAGGATAACTTCCTGCGCTGTCCCCGAATAAATTGGAATCAGGGCAGGAGAATAATGTATATGAAGAGATACTTTTGTACTGCATGGGCAGTAACCAACAGTAACCCTAGTACTTATAAAGGCTACGAAAATCACCGTACATCCACATCTACACTAATATTATAAGAGAAAAGATTTGTATTTTTGTGTGTGTGTTTGTAACGAATAAACTCAAAAACTCCTGCGCCAATTCAAAAATTTCTTTCACCATTAGAAAGCCACGTCTTTACTGAGTAACATAGGCTATATTTTATCCCCGTACTCCCACGGGAACGGGAACTACGCGGGTGAAACCGCGTGACGTCCGCTAGTTTTATATAATTAATTATATTCAGGCTTTTTTTGTAACAATGCGAAGCGCTGCTGTTCGATGTGGCTCTTATTTACCCATATCTTTACTGTTCTCTGTTGTGTCTAGCGAGACGATAGTAATATACCAGTTAAGTCTCAAATAAACACTCAAACTCATTCTGCAATACACACTCAATCTGCATTCTTCGGAGGCTCGGGAGGCGCAGCTGATATGCGCTCCGAGAGTTCGCCCAAGGTATCCAACGGAGACTTAACATTTAAAGACCGTCTTTAACTAAATAGAAACACTGCATCACCTGTCAATAATTCCTTCCTTCAAAATAAAAATAACCAACATCGTAAATGAACCATCACACACTCTGACATAGCCCCATCCCCGCGAGGTGTAAGCGATCACAACACGCAATCAGGCGTCTCATTCAGCCGCATAATGCCGTCCATCTTTTAACACGTCTTTGTACCACCGGCCATTGTGCGCCACCTATTATCGAATAAGAGAACATTCGTTTGGAGATTAATTCCTTCAATTGCGCGAGTGTTGGTATTGTTCTTTTGGGTGTGATGCTTAATTTCAAGTGTGAAGAGATTTCTTTTAAGTTTTTCGTTGACACCATAAAAGCAGTGTGGGCTGTTTGTGTGTGTGAGCGTTCGCTCGTTGTTCGCTTTTTCTTCTTCTCAAATCGATGACTTATAATTATTATAGCATTTATTTCGGGCTACGCCCATAGTATTAGTAACAATGGTCTTAAATACTAGTAGACATACAAGTTTTAATAAGTGTGGAGTTTCATCCAATGTCGCAGCATTGCGGAGAATCCCATCTATCTGCGAATAAACTCACTTATAGTTTTTTTTTCGACTAGAACGTAGCAACCTGGATAACTCTTTCGTTTTCCTCATTTAAGTCCTGAAGAGTGCAATTAGTTGTTCACGACGGGTAGGAGAGAAAGTGTGGCTGGCATATCCTGTGATGGGGCTCCTCACTTGCATTATGTCCGAGATGGGTGCAGGATATAACCCCCATCTAGCCAAATTGGTTTAAAATTAAAATAAAGACTAGTATTTAAAAAAACTTAAGGTAGTTAAGAAGAAGAAGAGAGAGAGAGAGAGAGAAGAAGGTAGTTAATTCCAGGAATAGTCCAGAACGAAAAAATTATCGCCAGAACGGGGTGAAGCAGTGCCTTTCGAGGTATTTTTACCCCCCTTTTTTTCGGATGGGAAATCATCAAATGACTCCTCCCGCTCTGGGCGGAGCAGGAGGGAGTGTCAGACTTTTACTGACTAAAACCCATCCATGTTCCTTCATCGCCCTTTGTGTTCCGGGGCCACGGTATCTCTTTCGAACAGTCCCGCAGCCCCGGCAGGATTTTTACACCCCTTATGAGAAGAGCCTGTGTTCATACTTTTAGGTTCAGCCAACCCTTCGAAATATACAGGAATTATGTTACTTACTTTAAAATAAAATCTAGAAATCTATAAAAAAAAAAAGTTAAAACCTACAGGCTGACCTTTTCGAATTCCTAAGTTTATGATTTAAATCCCATCTGTTTAAATAGTGAAACAATACTCGAAATGACGTAAGTTGTTCGTTTGGTTGTCGCCGGGTCAACCGCGTGAACCGAGATACTCTTGATGGATCGCACCCAATGGTTATTAATGGTTTTCTATAGCAACCTGGTGTACAGGTTGATTCAATTTTTTGATTTGAGTATTATTAGATATATAATGGTGTCGATTCTGTTGTGTACAAACTAAACTTAATTTAGGCTATTGCTATCTTTTAATAAAAGGCAGTTCTATTGCTATGAACTAAGTTAGAGGTGTCAAACTAGTTTATGCCTTGCGCTTCACGTATTTTTAGTCGACATGTTTTTACATGCACCCTTCATTTGTATGGAAATATTAGTTCCAATTAAATTTGACCGCTCTAAATTACGTCCGTCTCTTTCTCGTTTTATAAGAGAGAAAAAGATAGCAATAGCCTAAATTAAGTTTAGTTTGTGCACAACAGAATCGACACCATTGTAGACTCATTGTCCAGTAGGGGCGTAAGCAGGATTAATCAACATGGGGGTCTGGGTTCGACTCCTAGCTTGGGCGAACTATTATATCTTTGTAATTTGTCAGTAGCAGCCTGAAAACTGGATTTAGGTCCCGTAGGTTCGTCTCTGATAACATTGGTGTCTTAAATATAATATGTAACTGGCGAAGAGTGAGTGTGCACCACGCCTTAGTCTAAATCATCGAGGATTCTTACAAGCGTCATTTAAATAGTTTAGTAATTAATAATGTGCAAAATGGGGTTCAGATCCGGCTCGAAGGACCATAAACAGCACTGCGTCATCGTCCACCGAGCGATTGATTACTTATTTTGTTTTCGCCTATTCTAAATTATTTAACCGTTTGTTTTTTTTATCTTTAAATCTTATTTATATATTTATTTAATAAATCTTATAATACAGTCCACTATAATTGTTAAGCCACCGTGTTTCAATCCTCGTAACACCAGGAGGATATTACCCATTCCTGTTTAAATGTATCATGCTATTTAGTAGATGACTCCGTCCACAGGTAGAGATATGCCTAGATAACGCCAGTATCACAATTCGTATGAAAACGTAAAGTGCCATTTTTCGACTACCTACTTTAAGAGAGAAAGAAAGAAAAAAAAATGTTATTATTTGTGTTATAAGCTCTATTTTGTAACTACATAAACAAGTCACACTATACAAAATAGACAACGTTTTTGTTCTTTAAATGTCTAGAATTCAGTTTTTGAGTTGTAACGTTGTTGTTTTAAACAAATTAGCTTGCTGCGACAGTAGTCACGTTAAGCATAAAATGCTTAAGCCGGGCACGTCGTATTTGCTTTTGGGTTATCTAAGTATCTATAAGTGTGACTCCATTCCATTTCCAGACTTCCATCACAAACAGAAGAACATGAAAACGACTTCACAACTTTCAATCTGTATTTATTTTTAAATGCTAGAATAAAGCATCATAACCGACAACACCCTATACAGCGCCCTCGGTCCCCAAATGATGTATAATGAAATATCGGCGACTAGTTCCCGAGTAATGTGTAGTATAGACGTACAGACAACTTGTGTTTATGTATGTATTTCTGTATGTTCCATCTCATAAATCTGACGCTGTTTTGTTGTGATCGCGTTCTTGTTTAAATATTGTATGAGTAGATACTTTATATTGTTGCTATGCCAGTGCTGTGCTGATAACTCTAAAATATAATGGTAGATTAGAATTCTAGCTGATACCACATTTTCAGCATCATCATCATCATCAGCCTATTAATGTTCCCACTGCTGGGACACAGGCCTCCTCTCTATGAGAGGGAATGGGCTATAATCTACCATTTTTTTTACCATTTTCAGCATAAAGAACATAATAAATTATAGTAGTATTTTCTGTGATAAAAACTGAAATTTCGCGATTGAGTCCCATGGAATTGGGTGCCAGCATATTGCCATTAACCGGGCACAAATCATTACTGCGAGCTACTCTAAGAATACTGTGTAATTATAATTAGACGGAAAAGACGCCTATAATTAGATGGCAAATAATGGGTTGCATAATATTCTGTAAATTTTGTTGCTGTTATGTCCGTGTTTGACCGAAAAACAGTATGTGTGCTGTAGTAGTTTGTTTTCTGTGGTTTCTGCCTTCCCCCTTTTGGCGTGAGTGCATCTATGTCAGGAGCTAAACGCGAGTTTTATAATGCAAAAAAGTATATGATTCACTGCAATAAACAAAACGTGAAAAATATATGATATTCTTCAGGATATATGCTAGTATGATAGCGTTTTGAAAACATAATACAACTAATTTTACTCGTTAAAAAAAATCACGAAATTATCTCTAAAAAATTCTTATAACGAGTAAAAATCATACCTACTCAAATACATTCATTCGATCATTCTGATTTTTTGGCAAATAATTCTACAAGCAAAATATTAGCATCATAGTGTTTTATTTTTTTAGTCCAATCAATAGATTTTTTGTAAATCACAAAAAACCACTCATTTCAAACTATTCGGCCCGCAGTGACTGACGTAACCACCACTTTGTAGTGCAAGCTGATTAGAACTTTATTCTAATCGTCTTACAAACGAAGTTTGAACCACCACAAATAGAGTTGCTAATTTAGCTCCTGTAGTCGCCTTAACCCAATTCATTTAGGGTCGGCGCAGCATGTCTTCTTCTTCTTCTTCTACACTTCTCTATCTATAATATATCAGGGATTCGACGTAAAGGGAACCAATCGTCTCTATGATTTACTCATCATCTCGTCAGACACCATTGTTTTCTTGCCATAAATCATCCTTCACACAGTCCATCCATCGTTTATCTGGTCTTCCTTTACTCACATACCCATCCACATACATACTCAAAACTTGTATTGTATCTGTATAAGTGGAGAGTTGGATAATGATATTATTCTTGTGAGTTCAAGCAGGGGTTCATGTCAATAGTGCAGCGAGTTCAGAGTCGCGAGTTCGCGACCTGTCGCGCGCCAAACTGACGCCAAAGACTGTTAGAACAGATAATAATAGTACATAATAGTACATTTTGATACAAGTGGAAATTTGTTATTGCTCGAGGCGGATTTAACACCCGAGCCGTAGGCGAGGGTGTTTTTGAGCCGTGAACTGCATTAACAAATGTCCACGTGTATCAAACGAAACGACGTTTTTCAATACACTTCTGAAGAAAATTAAAAAGTCACTTACGGGATATCTTCCGTGATTATTGTTTATTTCTTAGCTCCCGATATTTCGACGCTGTTGCAAGCGACATTACCGCGGGTTAGCTGAAGAATACGGGTGGATGAACCGTGAAAGCTTAAAACAGTGTTTTCAGAAGGATTGTGTACACAAGTGGCAATAGCTTACATACCTATTTACTGAAAGATTCCTGATAGAAAAACCCAATAACACTGCCCGACCAGAGCAGCGGTGGCCCAGTGGTGGCGGCCCCGACTTACGAACAGTAAGTCGTGTTTTCGAACCCAGGCAGGCGCATTACTTTGTGTAGTTTATTTCATCACCACTGCTCTCAAAACGGTGAAGGGAAACATCGTGAGGAAACCGGCATGTCCTAGAACCAAACAATTCGAAGACATGTGACATCTATCCGCACTGGGCCCGCGTGGTAGATTATAGCCCATTCCCTCTCTTAGAGAGGAGGCCTGTTTCCCAGCAGTGGGAACATTAATAGGCTGGTGATGATGATGATGACTGCCCGACCGGAATCGAACCTAGGACATCAAACTCAGCCGCCCTGCTTGCGGGCACTAGACCACCGAGCCACACAATCATAAAAATACCGAAACAATCTCACGCCTGCTAAATACTCATATTTTTAATCAAATTGAAACAAACAAAAATACCGTTACCGTCTCTTGTTAACGAGACTATTATACATTAGTTACCGTAAAACAATTAATATTTTAATAATTGTTCTTGATGAACTGAACCTAGTGTTCGATTGGTAATTGTAGCAGGTTCGATATCCGGATCGGGTATTATTAATCGTTCACGCCCGTTTTTTTTGGCTTGAAAGTTGATTTTGATTTGGTTCCGAAGAATTTTAGTTAAAAAACTTCGTTGCGTGTTAGGTGAATGAGCGTTGCAAGTGAATTAAAGATTTGAAATTGCTGTTGATGATAAAAATGTGAATAAAATCGTTTTTTTTTTATCGAAATGGCATCTCGCAGTTCAACCTGAGAGGTTGTCGTCTGCTAAACCGGACTTTCCTGTGGATGCCTTAAGTGTAAGGCCTCCAGCCAGGGCATAAAACTTACAAACTAAGCGACTACACGCTAAGGGCACCCCCTGCGGGGTAGGGGCCTCGGCTTAGGGCGTCGCTGGGAGAGGACAGCAAGGGGACAGGCTGGATCGGAGTGGTGTCATTATTTAGGGACTGACTTTGGACTACAGGCTCAGCCACGCGGGCTGGCACTGGACGGGGAGGGTTCGTATCGGGACGTCGCGACGGGCCTCGACGGCGAGGACGGAATGACGGCTCTTTGCGTCTGTGCTTCTTAAGCGTGCTAGTTTCCTTCCTGCTCTCCTGGAGGAGGATTGTAGCGTCATCGGGATCGACTAAAGCATGCCTTTGGCGGCGGACATTACGATGTCTGACGGCAGAGTCGAAGAAGCGCTTGGAAAGGCGCTTTATGAACTGGGCTATTGTAGGGATTTTAATATCTAAAGGTCATTGCGGACACAATAGGTAGCTCCCGTGAGTTTACGTAAGAACCGGTTTTGGAGGACCTGCATCCTATGGAGATATTTAGGCTTGGCGTGAGTGTACACGACACAAGCGTAGGTCATGATGGGACGGATCACCGCGGTAAGGAGACGCAATTTGCACCTGAGAGACAAGAATAAAATCGTCAAAATATTCTGTCTTTATAATATTTTACTGGCAATCCAACTTTTAACCGACTTCAAAAAGGTTTCATGTTCGACTGTATGAATTTTTTTTTATGTATGTTCACCGATTTCTCCCCCATTTGTGGACCGATTCTCAAAATTCTATTTTTATTTGAAAGAGTATAATCCTGAGGTGGTCCCATTTAAATTTCGTGAATATCTGATGCTGATCTTCGGAGATATACAATGGAACTCTTCAAAAATAGACGGCAAATCTGTCTTAATTGCTGCAATCGCTTGGATGTTTATTGTTTATTCAGTATCATAACGTATCGTCACGCCTGTATGCTCTGGGGGGGTACGCACATGTGCACAATACCTACACCCAGATTTCGACAGTTATGTATGTTAAGTTCCGTTTATTGGGGATAAGCCTATTACCAAGACAATTGTTAACAAAGTAAAAAAAACAAAGCAAATATTTGTATGGGACATTACAACTAAAAATGGAAAATGAAAAAATCTTTTTTCAAAAAATAAAACTGACTTCAAAAACACAAAAAAAGTGAAAAATAACTTTAGCTTCAGAAGTCGGTGACCAAAATACTGAATCAAACTAACAAAAGTCACCGATTTCTGAAGCTAAAGTTATTTTTCACTTTTTTGTATTTTTGAAGTCAGTATTTTTTTCCTCTTCAAACCATCATCTGCCAAGCCTTTTCCAACTATGTTGGGCTTGGCTTCCAGTCTAACTGGATGCAGCGGAATACCAGTATATTACATGGAGCGACTGCCTATCTGACCTCCACAACCCAGTTATTACTAGGTAATACAATACCCTTTGGAAAGACGGGTTGTCAGACTTTCGGGTTACTGACTACTTAACGCCTGTCAAAGATCAACAATTGACCACCAATTTAGATTACCATTGCTGCAACTATACGATTATTAAGAAAGTATATGAATTCCTTTGAAATTACGAGCACGAACGTACTTGGCCATCCTCTTACTCTGCTAGCAATTTCATATTATCTCCTGTTTGTAATGAAGTACTTTCTTTATAGTGTGGTTAGTACCTAACCTGATGACAGAGTTTTTAAACAGTCCATGGGGCTCTGACTTGGCTTGACGTGCCGTGGAGAAATATCTCTCAGGCATGCTCACGATGTTTTCCTTCACCGAAGCAAGTGATAATTATACAATACGCACATGAATCCGAAAAATCGGAGGTGCGTTGCCTTGGGTTCGAACTCGAGACCTATGACTTGACAGTCCGACGATCACACCACTAGGCTGTCATTGTTAAGGGCAGCGCAGACGACAGACTTTTTGTGTGCGACAGACGAAAACTCTGCGACAAATTTTGCGTGATAGGTGTGTTTGATTACTTTTTTGTCCACTATAAGGATCTTCTGATGGAAAAGATCCTACTGATCGCCTTATAGTAGACAAAAAAGTAGTCAAACACATAAATCACGCGATATTTTTGTTTTTTGTTTGTCGCAGACTTGTACACACAAAAAGTCCGTCGTCTGTGCTGCCCCTTATCACCGCCCATTGTTTCAACTTAAATTAGTGAGTGTACGGAATGGCAGTGTTAACAGTCGTTTAAGTTAACGAGTGATTAACAATTTAGTGCAGTTAATCAAAGTTTAGTATCATTGTATTTGCGTGACTGGTTCACGCAAATACAATGGACACACCCTTTGGACTGGCGTGAAGAAAAGTGTTCTTATTCATTTTCATTGGTTGGTAGCCAGAACCTAACGTTTTGAATTTTAAAAAATGATAGAAAACTATAAAAACCGGCCTGAATTAAATAAAAGATTGAAGCAACCGGGACGCTTTTGAATACAGAACATTCTCAATAACGTAATTCGGAATAGCGTACCTTCTAACTACCGTAAGTTGGACTTCCAAACTTTATGTATTACGGTACATCGTTTTTTTGTCGTAAAATTTACAAAATTTACAAAATTTTTCAAATCGGTTCATCCGTTTTGGAATTACGTACTAGGTGCCTTATACCCGCTCGCAGGAGTGGCTCTCCCTGAAGTTCCAAGAGAGGTTGCCTGCTTCTCAGAAAAATATAAACAAGAGACAGGCAAACGCCATCCTCTTTACAATGTGGAGATATCGCGAGGCCGGCTGAATAGTCGGAACAGCTTCCTTAGGTCGAATATTCCACCAATCGACCATACTAGGGTTGGTGAAGCCCGCAAAAAGCTGTGGGCCCTTAAACACCCCCCCCCCCCTGTTGAGCCTGCAGAAAAGCTCCCAGCGGGTCATCAACTGCCATGGCCCACCTGGAAAACTCTAAACCTACTTAGAAGGTTCAACTTGGTCCGGTGGGGGCATTACGATAAAGCTGAGTACGACTGCGGAGCCTCATCTCAAACCATGACCCACCTCTAAACCTTTAAGGGACCTGTCTGAAGCCACCACCAACGCCGTCGACGTGGCTGACTTCTGGTCGAAACAAATTTAAATAAATAACAATGGGAATCATCGACACGAAGAAGAAGAATGAAACGGACATACAGACATACATACAGACGCCCAAAAAACACGTCCCTCAATACAGAAGACAGTCCTAGTAGGCAAAAGTTTAAAAAAAAGGCGAAGGCCAAGGTCTTATGGCACAGCCTGGTCTGCGATTAGCTCAGTTGAAAGTGCCTCTGTTTAAGTATAAAATATAAACATCCATGACTCGGAAACAAAATGTCCATACCCATCACACAAACATTTGCTCCTACCGGTATTCGAACCCGGGACCCTTTTTTTTTTTTTTTTTCGGATGGGAAATCATCAAATGACTTCTCCCGCTCTGGGCGGAGCAGGAGGGAGTGTCAGACTTTTACTGACTAAAACCCATCCATGTTCCTTCCTCGCCCTTTGTGTTCCGGGGCCACGGTATCTCTTTCGAATAGTCCCGCAGCCCCGGCAGGCTTCGGTCCTTGCGGACCCCTTCCCTATTGCTGACTCTCTTTGAGGCGCGCGTGGAACACGAACGCGCCGTCGACACGGCCTGTCGTCATGAGACGTACGGACGGCGAGCTAGCCCATAGCTCCCCGTCCACAGGCCCGCGCCTACGGTGGCCGGAAGCCACCACGTGGCCCCCGACGCCCGGGGCGTCTCCCGCGGCGGCCGGGACGTGAGGATCTCTCCCTGTCCTGTTCCGCCACCTCCTTCGCTAGCATGACTGCTTCGCAGAAGGAGGTGACGGCGTCCCATTCCGTCTCGCTCCGGACCATGGCACGAACCAGGGTCGCCGCCGCCGATCGCCACCTCGAGGACACGGCGGTGCTCCACCCAAGCGGGGCACACCTCCACAGTGTGCTCCACCGTGTCCTCCGGCCTATCCTCACAGTGATAGCACCCGGGCGTCCTCCCGCCCGATTCGGTGCAGGAACTTACCGAAACATCCGTGTCCGGTAAGAACCTGCGTCAGGCGGAAGGTGAGGACGCCGTGGCGTCTCTCCAGCCACTCCTCAAAGAGGGGACTTATCGCCACTATTGTGGCGTGCCCTGCACGGGGTTGCGATAGTCGCTCTCTCCATGTCGCCATGAGATCCCGCCGGAAGTCCGTCCGCTGAGCGACAATTTGCCGTGTCAGCGGAGTTTCCCCCCGGCGTAGCTCCTCCGCGCGCCAGTCGTGTAGGCGCGCGAGGACTATTGCCTCCAGATCCCATGGCGGCAATCCGGCAAGGAGGTTCGCCGCCTCGCGGGAGATCGTGCGGTACCCCCGGACCAGCCTTACGGCTACCACCTTCTGGGGCACGTTCAAGTGGTGGGCGGCACGCCGCCTCAATGAACGTGCCCACACCGGGGCCCCGTAAAGGGCCATGGACCGCACGACTCCCGAGTAGAGCCTCCGGCAGGAGGCGTTCGGCCCCCCCAGGTTGGGCAGGAGCCGCCTGAAGGCAGCCCCTGTCCGCTCCAGTTTGGGGGCCAAACGTCGGAAATGCTCCACGAAGTTCCACCGGCGAACCCGGGACCCTAAGAACGTAAGTCAACCTCCGCTGCGCTATTCGGGTCGTCTTATTATTTCCGTTATTCATTAACAAAAATATAAAAAATAGTACCCCACCAGCACTGGGAACAGGGTCCGAGCTGCCGGTGGTCAGGGCTCTTGATAGAAGAACCTCCTAACAATACGTGCCGTGTCCAGAAGTACTGCTTCCTGAATCAAGCCCTTGATCCAGCTGCCAAACGCGAGTCTCCTAAGATGTTGGTCGAGGCTCTTGGCTATTAAGCCATGGGCCGACACGACTATCGGCACAATGACTGCTGTACTTATTATTATCAAGTTAATATACGACCGACACAACTCATATTATAAAATGGAGAGGTAGAGGAAGACCAAGGAAACAGATGGATTGTGTGATGAATAATATGAAAGAAAAACCGGCCAAGTGCGTGTCGGGCCACGCGCAGTGTAGGGTTCCGTAGTAGCCCGTTATATTTTAGATGTTGTTCTTCCATGCAAGTCTTCACCCGTTATAAACAAGCAACCACTTCATCTTAGTCACTTTATAGGATTTATTCTAAGGATTTTATATTTGGTACAAAATTATGCAACACCCTAGTTCGACAACTATTACGGCTAAACTAATAAAGTTATCTAAACCGCTATAGTTTTTCTTTAAAGTTCATAAAATGCACTATCATCATGAATTTTTACACATTTTTCAAGCCAGCAGTTTAGCTTTTACAGGGGGGGGGGACGCCCTACTGGAACAAACATATGCTATTTAAAGTTTAATATTTCGTAAATGGAGCATTAAATCGAAAAGTAGTAGTAGCAACCCCTAAGTCATTTTAAAAGACCAATTCAACGATACCCCACACGATGGGGCAGACGACGAAAAAAAAAACATCCCCATTTCACATGTAGGGGAGGTAACCTAAAAAAAATATTTTCCAAAATTTTATTTTACCACTTTGTCGACATTATTGATATACACACCTCTACAAAATTACAGCTTTCTAGTACTAACGGTCTCTTAGCAAAACCTCGGACAGTCAGACAGACGGACATGGCGAAACTATAAGGGTTCCTTTTCAGGACTACGGAACCCTAAAAACGTGTAAATGATTGCGTGACAGTTGACAGAGGAGAATGGAAGAAAGAAACGTGTTGCGTCGACCTCAAGTAACATGGCACCAGGACAGGAAGGTGATGATGATGATGATTACGTTAAACGGTTCATTAATCGCCATCCCGAATCACTTTTGTCCTCACCTACCCCGTCCAATCAAGCGTTGTCCTCACAAAAACTCCTAACACCGTTTATCTGTGAAATCGCCCGATATATCAACAATTAACTGGTTATTGTGGCCGCTATTGTTGTACTCAATCGATTGGGCACGCCACTCGTGAGATGAGTCGTTACGTGATGAAGTAGAATAGTGTGAGATTGAGCTGAATGAATAGGAATTATAATGTTCACGTTTGAGCTCTGCGAAGGGAAGACTATCTATATTATACACTGGCCTGCAAAACTAAGTATCACACTTTTAAAATTGCAATAAGTTTTTAAGGCGACTACAGGAGCTAAATTACCAACTCTATTTGTAGTGGTTCAAACTTCGTTTGTAATACAGTTAGAATAAGGTTTTAATCACTTGCACTATAAAGTGATTGTTACGTCAGTCACTGCGGGCTGAATAGTGCGAAATGAGTGGTTTTTTGCGATTTACAAAAAATCTATTGATTGGACTAAAAAAATAAAACACTATGATGCTAATATGTTGCTTGTAGAATTATTTGCCAAAAAATCAAAATGATCGCATGTATTTTAGTATAAGTTTTTACTCGTTAAATTTTTTTTTGAAATAATTTCTTGATATTTTTTTTATCGAGTAAAATTAGTTGTATTAGGTTTTCAAAACACTATCGTACTAGCATACATCCTGAAGAATATCGTATATTTTCTGGTTTTGTTTATTGCAGTGAATCATATAGCTTTTTTGCATTATAAAACTCGCGTTTAGCTCTTGTAGTCCCCTTAAGACTGGCCTGCAAAACTAAGAATCACACTTTTAAAATAGCAATAACTTTTTAAGTACACAAGATACTTTCGAAACAAAAAGGACTCGAAAAAGAGTTTAATTTTGTTTATAGTTTCAACGAAAGCTGATAAAACTTGCTATAAAACGTTTTTTTTATTTTAAATCTCTAACTACTATAGTTTCGAAAAATTTAAATTTTAAAAGTGTAGTACTTAGTTTTGCAGGCCAGTGGACCCTTAACGTAGCGGAAAGGCATTTGTTCTCCCCTTCCAAATTCCAGCATCATTAAATTTGTTAAACATGGTCCAACATTACACGTCAGTGTAACAGGGGCGCCTGGTTACACTGACGTCTAATGTTGCGACAGCGCTTACCAGTACCGACAGACAGCCGGCCCCATTACAGCATGTGTATAGAAAAATAATTAATATCTTGCATTGTTCGAGTTTTAATTGTTCGCATTCCATGACCATTGTGTGAACGGTATGGATGGACATTTTGGTGTTACGGCATCACGCTTGTGTTCGACAAAGGCCTAGCCTTTTCCCAAAGTTTGTTGGGGTCGGCTTCCAGTCTAATCGGATGCAGCTGCATACCAGTATTTTACATGGAGCGACTGCCTACCTGACCTCCACAACCCTGAAAAAGGAGGCTCTATCAGACTGAACGCAGAAGGTGGACTTGCGGGAGGCCTATGTTCAGGAGTGGACTGCAAAGGCTGAGTTGACGCGGGTTCGAACTTATTGGTGGGCGTGGCCAAAAAGCACGCTGTCTCACCTGGTCTCACCTGGCATCGTGCCCGACAGAGTGAGTTCAGTGAGATGCACGATAATTCATAATAAAAAGCGCGCGTAAAAATAAGAAAAGGGCTTTGGAAAATCGAGTTTTATGAAAAAACCACTGCAATCAATTACAAATAAAATTTATTGAATTCTTCGATAGTTGTGCTTTGTTTGTTTTGGGAATTTGACACTTCTTTTAGTACTAATTTATGCCCAAAGTTGCGTTAAAATTGGCAATAAAAACGAATATTTGGTAGCTCGTAACTTTTTAATGGCTTTTTATTTTAATATTCTGTTTCCGCACAGACAAAATTAATAATGAGACAAAACGATATCATGTTTAACTTTGGATGTACAGTCGTGGTCTTTTCCGCCTGATCAGTAAAAATTTTTTTCGCTTAAATCATGCGGAGGCGCCGAGCCACTCCACCTTAAACTTTAGGCCTATTAGGAAAGCGTCAACTTTGGCGCGCAAAATAACAATAACTCTCGTTTGGCATGTGTCGCCGATCGGTATTTTTTTCATTAATTATTTATTATAAAGTCAACGGGGCGGGGATAGAGAGCGTTTCTATGTTTTAAGTGCAAGCAAAAATAAGCTTAGTGGTGATCAGGCGGGAGTGTCCTCGATAGTACATTGTCAAACAGTGGAGTAATACCCTCCCGAAATTTTTAAGGAAAAAATGTCGACTACTGTCACGCTAAGTAAAAAAACTAGTCTAAACTCCTCCTAAAACACAGAAAACTATCCTACCAGTGTAATTATCACAATTCCTAAGTAATGAAGAGATCATTAAATGCTCGCGTTCGTCCTAAGCTCGAGCATAATATGTTTTATTTAGAGACGGCTATGAGACCCGTCTGTTAGTTGACATGAACGTTTGACGGGGACTGGGTTTTTATATGACACGACTTTGATAAATACCTTCTTAGATTCATGCCCGTCTAGTACTGTTCGTAAGACTCGAGCCCATGCAACGTTTATGAGTATGTACCTAATATTTTATTGCTCGACAATACGGTGGGGTCATCGGGAACAATTTTTAATTATTTTAATCAATTCCCACTGGCCACCTGAGTGGGGACATGGGTGGTGGGGTCAAGGCTAGAGGGGCAAGGCTGAGAATCGAGTTGAGAAGCGTGCGATTGAGGAGGCCTGTGTCTGGACACAGGCCTCCTCAATTGGACTGCTGTAGGCTGATGATGAGCCTTGTTGGACCAGTGGTAGCAAGTGCGGTGGCTGAAGGTGGAGTCCTGATTTCGATTTCTAGGTCGAGAAAACTGTTAAAGGGGTTTTAAATAATTAGTTATCTACTGCAGCCCGGTGACTGGATTTAAAACTAGGATACATACCTAAAACACTGTTTTCACCGTCACTGTTTTGTGTCTGTTTTTGTTTGTTCTGTGTTCATTTTAAGTATAGGAGACATAAAGGTACAAACTCAAACGAGTATGCAAACTTAAACTCACAGTATGACCACTTTAAGGCCTGAATTACTGTCACACTGACGGTCGGTCGCGTACGTGTAGGTATACATTGTGTTCTATATAGCACCATACTGTGACGCTGACGTCATCAGCGGCACCCAACAGCTGTATTTTGTTCTCGCTGACGTCACGACCGACCGTACGCAACTGACATCAGCGCGACAAGAATTCAGGCCTAAGTATGCAGTTCTGTGTGGCACAGCTTGTCAAGCAAAACTTGCATCGTTATGTCAAACTTGGTACAGTTTACATTTATTTTAGTTCTGTGTTTTCCCGTCTGCACGGATAAGTTGGTCGAAGTAGAGTAAGCAAAGTCGCACAATCCCTGTTACAGACCGAAGCGACACGGAGAATTTCTATATACAGTCGGCAGCACATTAAGTTACTACAAAACTGTCAAATTTTCTCATTCGATTTTGAACTTAAACACGTACATTTTACGGTTTAAAATAATTTGGAGAAATTTGACAGTACGTACCTCTTTTTTTTTTTTTTTTTTTTTTTTTTTTTCGGATGGGAAATCATCAAATGACTTCTCCCGCTCTGGGCTGAGCAGGAGGGAGTGTCAGACTTTTACTGACTAAAACCCATCAATGTTCCTTCATCGCCCTTTGTGTTCCGGGGCCACGGTATCTCTTTCGAATAGTCCCGCAGCCCCGGCAGGCTTCGGCCCTTGCGGACCCCTTCCTTATTGCTGACTCTCTTTGAGGCGCGCGTGGAACACGAACGCGCCGTCGACACGGCCTGTCGTCATGAGACGTACGGACGGCGAGCTAGCCCATAGCTCCCCGTCCACAGGCCCGCGCCTACGGTGGCCGGAAGCCACCACGTGGCCCCCGACGCCCGGGGCGTCTCCCGCGGCGGCCGGGACGTGAGGATCTCTCCCTGTCCTGTTCCGCCACCTCCTTCGCTAGCATGACTGCTTCGCAGAAGGAGGTGACGGCGTCCCATTCCGTCTCGCTCCGGACCATGGCACGAACCAAGGCCGGGAGCGAGAGGTCGCCGCCGACAGTACGTACCTCTGCGAGAACGCTTTTGTTGGTTGCGATATTGCCGCCTCTTGCGTTTTCATACAGTTAGGTATATTGGTTTACTAACCATGCACAGCTGCCACCTACCCTTTCGAGGAATATAGATGTTTGTGGTGATTTATAGTAGGTACCTACCTAAGTACCTACACTAGATAAAGTTTAGTCGTCTCGTACCCGTATCGTAACGTCTAAATATCACCAACACATCACCCGCTCTCAGTTTTGGCGTTAAAATGATTTAGCCGGAGACTGTCCTCTTATATTTACGAAAAGTCCTTCCCAAAATACACTACTATACCAACTAAGATTATTTCAACCCACAACACTACAAAATTTCGAGAAAATAGAGCTCCAACTAAAATGGTAGCTGTTTTTTTGACACCTAACATAACTTGAACTACGAATACTTTTCAATTTTCCGCAAATGAGGGGTCAAGCTAAAAGTTTGGTTATATTTTTCTTATATTCGTACCTTTAAATCGTTTACAAGGGTCGTAACAGTCAGAGATTATATTTCGAGACTGTTTTAGTCGATTTTAAAGGTAATTAAAGGGTGAAATGAGAAGGTAAGTATCGGTAATAGACAATTAGGTTACATAGTGGGTAATACCCGGCTTAGTTAATGTTGTTTATGGATTTTACCGCTATTTTGTTGAGTTTACGTTTCTGTGGCACGTTAACGAATAAACTATTAGGAGAATGGATGAATAAGATCCTACCTAGTATTAGTAAGTTTTACCTAAGTCTACGTTGCTGATCTGGTTGTTGCAATTACAACTGGCTAGACCATATACTTATTAAGTATACTCTATGGGCTACACACAGAAGTTAGAAGACTCCTGAGTTTGATCCTGAGTTTCTGCACTTTGCCTGACTTAGGGTTGGGATCAATCAAACTCACTAAACACCTAGTAACTTAAGCACAGTAAAGTAAGCACGTGTCATAGGTATGTGTATTTCCATCTTTAATAAATTACCAAGAAATAATAGAGAACTCCCTTTTAAAAAAATAAATTGCGCAAATGGTTGACAGAAAATTGTTTTTACAGTTTGCAAGAATTTCTGCAACACAAAATTTAATTTTAAGATATAGGTATTAGTTTCGTGTGCATTATGTGTTATTTTTTATTTTAATAATTATTTTACTTTACTGAATACCTACCTACCTATCTTTTTAAATTTCATATAGATACGCATTACTTATACAATAATGTAATGTAAAATTATATTTGCATGCCCTAAAAAGGCAAAATATGGTTTGTGCCTAAACCACCAACTTTAACATCTGGTAACACCTGTATTTTAAGCAAATAAATTATTCTTATTCTTATTCTTCTTATTCTTACCTAGATGCGACCACTAGAAAAATCAGACAATAGGTACGAAAAGTCAAGTGCTACCTGAAAACGATAAAAATTGATGGAAAGCCATGATGCCACATTCTGTCAGTAGCATTAGACACCAAAGTTTCTTATTACAAAAAAAAACATAACACAGATGTAGGTAAAGCTGTTAAAAATAAAACGAAATGCAACAAACTTCTAACATATCCAAGGGAAGTATATAAACTTTGGTAATTTGATTCGGTGACATCAAAGACTCAATCTTGTCTATTCTCGGCGGCCATCTTCCCGCCATGTGTCAAAATGTGGCGCGAAAATATTGTAATTAGAACGCTATTCTGAGATTGTTTGTGGTGGTAAAAAGTTTCATCAAAGTGGTCTATGAAACAAAAATGGGAATGTATGAGGACGCTAATTACCTTACTACCGACTTAATTATTAGGATAATTGAGTCGAAAGTGTTCTTAAAATAAATTAAGATTGGTGGTTGATGTTGGCACAATGCAATTTAGTGGCCTGCAGTCGATGGACTTGGGGATTCCATCGTCTAAGCCAGTGTTTTTCATGACACGACCCCCAAAGTATGAATAAATATTTCAGGACCCCCAAATCCCCGACCCTTCCCTTTTTTTCATCTAGGTACTTAAGTATTTTATTAGAAATGTTCATTCCATGCAACAATTTTATACATTTTCATAAGTAGGATTCAGATATATGTATACATGTCATAATTATCACATGTTTTTACATCAATTATGTCGCCAATATTGATTACGCAATTTACGCGCATTCGTACTAATTATTTTCTTACGAAATCTATCTTTTTGAACTTTATTGTTTTTGTTGACTGAGCTAGTTCTCGCGGCCTCTTGCAACCCTCATAAAGAAGCTTCGAACCACACGTTGAAAAACACTGGTCTAGGCAAGACAAGTTGGCATCGCGCGGTGTTTCCGTGCGCCTGTCACAGAATGACAGGGCGAGGAGACGGGGTTTGTCGCAAGCAAACCGTCACTGCTGGGGTATTAGGGAATATGCACGAAATTTTTTCTTTACATAAATCAATAAAAATCAGTACTCAACCCAAGCAAAGTATTAAAAGTTAAGTTCAACTACTGCTTGTCGCACAAAAATAATATTAAACTCCTCCAATTTTCTACGACAGTTCAAACGTCGAGATGTGACGTCATTATCCACAATCTGCCTTGTTTAAATCTATTTTTTTTGGCCTTAACAAAATAATTTAACCAATTCTATGTGCTTTGTTCAAGTAATAATTGCAATAACAATATTATAATAAAACGTTAGTGAAACTGAGTGTTTTTTTTTACACAACGAACTTTGATGTGCCGTTTTTCGAGGACGGTGTGTTTTGACAGTGCGTTCCGTTTCACCAAAAACATGCTACATAAAACAGTAAATAAGTGATGTATTAGAAACTTAAACAAGTGTACCACAATGTTTCTAAGCGCCAATACAGGGCATTTTTCATAAATATAAAGAGTTTTGAATTGTATGCATATTCCATAATACACCAGCCAGAAGTGAAGTGGAGGAACACCGTGTGGTTTTAGTAGTAAGGTTCTAACAGACCCTTCCATCCACAAGGATTTCCAGACACAAAAGAATGGTACCTACAGTGACTAGAAAATTAATTAAGTATGACTATAGAAGACACATCATCTAAATTCTAATCGATCGAACAAAGCAACATTGAGCCAAAAATATTACTGGGAAATGATTGTAAAAGTACCTAGGCACCTACGTTAGCGCAGAATGTAAAGCACGATCAGCATTTAATATTTCTGTATCCAGTAAGGTTTCCGTTTATGATCCAGTAGGTACAAATTTACCAAATAAATACCGCAATGACACTCGTCGAAATCGCAGGTCATTTATTAGGTCGATTCGGATCATCATTGTCATGTCATCCGTTCTTCAATGTAATTTGATTCAACTCCATGATCATGGCTATCGTTATGGCGCTCTGCTGAATCGAAAACACAGTGCAATAAGTAAAGAGGCTCGGTTGTACTCTGTCACTCTGTTTAGCGAGTTTAACGTAAATAAAACTGACATGAAGAATCACTAGCGACACCTAGCAACAGTTTACAGCGGAGACTTTAGTAGAGCGCCATCTGTTATACAAACTAAACATTTCTTGAAATCAAAGTTTCGTAACCTGGTACGTACTAGAAATCATAGATGGCGCTAAATAGAAATACTTATACAAAATATTTTTTTAATGCTAATTTCAGCTTGATATGTTTTAGGATTTAATTTTTGAAGTTTTGTTTCAGAACAATATCAAATCTAGCACAATATTAGTAAAATCATGTAAAATGAGTTTTTGAAGATGAAACGTAACGTAATGAAACTGTACGCAAACTTGACAGAGTTTTCCTAATTGAAATCGACTAATAAACTAAATAGAAACTTTCTCGAAAATAACAATTTTTAAATATCGAGTATATTGAGTGTTTCAAGTAAAGTTTTAGAGCCGAGTCACACTGGAATGGCAGCGGCCGGCAGCGACGCGGCGAGCACTTTCAGTGTGAAATAATTTTAAACTTCTACGTGTAAGACCAGTATCGCTTGAAAAGCTTAAAAAGGTCACGAAGCCACCCGCGGCACCGCGACGGTGATTCTGCCCGCGGCACTCCTCACCCACACACATTCCTTTTTCTTTTTTTCCTTTGTTTGTTTCTTTTTTCTTCTTCTTACGCATTAAGTGCTACAATAACCAATTCCATCATGTTCACTCCAAACACACGAGTTTCCTTGCCAAATGTAGAAACTAAACTAGTCAAGAGGAGACTAGGCGTGTGGGGTCTGGAAACCGCGCGAGGCCACCAGTGGCCGCGGGCTCCCAGTGGCAGCCAGCGGCGTCCAGCGGTGATGATGGGGGCCGCTGGTGTCGCCACCAGCCGCTGCCATTCCGGTGTGACTCGGCCCTTAATTTGATTGAAATCGAGGAGGTAACGTGGTCCTTTAGTTGGGGATAATGTTGCGCCCGCGCGAGTTGTATTAAGAGAAATTGTATGTAAGTTGTATTGTTTTTTTTTTCAAGCACTACACAATGTCTCTAATATCAGACATGGGAAGCGCTCACGCTCAATGCACCGTTTCACAACAGACGATTGAAAATGTCCTTCGCTCTCATTTGTTGTTTCATTCGTTGTTTTTTTTTTCATATACCGAGAACTTTCACAAGTGTAATATACTTTAAAAAAATGTGTTCATTAGCTATAAAAAATGTGATAACAGGTGAACCCCTCTTTTTCGTCGTCGTGTCGACGATTCCCATATTTGCCTAGTTAGATAAGCTAAGATCAGAACTCAAACACATCGCCGGCGTTGGTTCCTGGTTGGTTTCCATCTGGCTTCGCAGTTGATATTGAGTCTTCCAAGTAGGCTATTTCAGTTGGTGGCTCGCTTGGAACTTTTCTGCTTGCTAAACATAGTGGAAAATAGTTATTTTATGTTATAATTTCTAGCTTACTAACAGAAATCAGAACTTTTTACTAGTTGAAATAACATTTAGAAATGTTATAAAAAATTAACTAGAACAATAATATTAAATATAGTGTGTTTAGTTACTCGACTAACTAAACAACGAATTTGGATTGTTTCCCACCACTTAAGTCAACGTCATACGTCAAGACCAATTATTGTCAAACAGAAACACGTCAACGACTTCGAAGTTGCATGTTTTGATTGAAAATAAAAGAAAAAGACGATCAAAATATCCTGAAAATGGTTCATACAACAATGGAAGGATCACTTTTTGTAAGCTTGAAGTTTTCCTTTTAATTTTGCTAGATAACCTTCAATTTTAATTCGTTCGCAAAATGGTATAGTTCCTTCCACTAAATTTACTCATAACTGCTTGTTAATAGGGTTTTTAATATTATAATATAGATAAACGGACATTAAAGCTAAATATAATTAAGTATTTGTATGAATTGGAATTAAATTCCGGCCATTTCCGGCTGCTAGATTCGTCACGTACTTTGTCGGTCTTGAATCCTGATGCAATTTATAGCCGAGTCTGGCAAGGCAATAAAACCTTTTAATCGAGATATCTTCTAGTTACAACACAGGACACAAAATCTTTGAAACCTGCCAAGCTAAAGATGATATTACAGCAATATTTTGTTATATTACTTCTTTCAACAACAAATCCATTGCCCATCATCATCATTTAAATATCATTTCATACTAGTCTATTCTCTTAATTTACTGCACAATGGCGACTGCTGAGCATGATATCAGAAATTTCTCAGTAGCAGCAGCCACGGAGTCTGGATTTATGTCCCATTGTAGGCAATAGGCCCTCCCCCATAACATGGAACTTAAAGAAAACTTACTATAAAACATATGGAAACAGGTATTTAATAAAGCGGGTTTTTGAATTCACGATAAATAACCATTTCCATCTGTTTTAGAATGTGTTCTGATCGTGAAAGTTTAAACAAAACTGGTGAAATATGGGTGTACTATTAGGCAAACAAAGGTTCGGGATATAGCAACAAATGTTAGGAAACTAAAATGGAAATGGGCTGGGCATATGAGCAGAGGGAAGGAGAAGTGGAGCAAGAAGGTCACAGAATGGTACCCCAGGAACGGCATAAGAAGGAGGGGAAGACCCCGCCTAAGATGGGAAGACGACCTGGTCAAGTTCGCAGGTGTGACCTGGAGCCGGGTTGCGAAGGACAGAAATGAGTGGAAAAGGTTGGAGGAGGCCTTTGCCTATTGGCAATCAGCAGAAGACAACCTAGATTTTATATAACTCTGATTTAAAGAAACTGTATTACGTACTGTTGAATAAATGGCTTTATTATTATTATTATTAGGGACACCTCTACCTAACCCTTAGATTACCGGTATTACTGACTTGAATGTTATCCTCATTTCACGAAACCGGACTCTAAATCATTTCATTACTCTTCAATTCCAGGAGCCCACCCTCTACATCGTGAAAGGCATGTGCATCCTGGACAATGATGGCAATCGGATCCTCGCCAAGTACTACGACAAGGATGTGCTGCCTACATCTAAGGAGCAGAAGGCCTTTGAGAAGAACTTGTTTAACAAGACCCACAGGTATTTAAGTCTGAAAGTGGCGTCGGTGTCTGAAAAGTTGTGTGGTAATCTGTTGGCTTGGTATGGGTATGTGATGCGGAGGAATGAGGAAAATGTTGTGTGGAAAGTTTGAATGTGAATGGGTATAAGAGTAGAGGAAGACCAAAGAAACGATGGATGGACCGTGTGAAGGATGATATGGCAAGAAAGGAGGAGCCTGATGAGATGACGAGTAATAGAGAAGAATGGTAGAAGAAAACATGCTGCACCGACCACAAATAAACAATATTGATTAATATATTTTCAATATTGTTTGGATTAATAAAATAAAATCAAAATAAAAGCCTTTTATTTCTACACTCAATTAAATTTGCGCACTTTATAACAGTATGTACTCATTCCTAATTTAATATTAGTTCTGTTCGTCTTTAACTTAACCTATTTAGTAGTTTTAGTTTTTGTTTAATGTTGGAGATGTAGCCCCATTACGGGTAAAGGCTTCCTCCATCTTTTTCCATTTCTCACGGTCCTTGGCAATATTTAGCCAGTTTGAACCAGCAGTCTGCGCTATATCGTCAGTCCATCAATTCATTTAAAGGGTCTCCCGACCTTTCTTTTGCCCGGTGGCCCAGTCCATTTGGTAGATTGGATAGTCCACCTGTCATCACCGAGGCGTGCGACATGACCTGCCCAACGCCATTTTAATGCTAGCGCTTTTGTTAGGGCATCTGTAAGCTTTGACTTTTTCTGATGTTTGCACTTTTTACTTTTTTGTTGTTCTTAAGCCTAATATGCTTCTTTCATTTTTTTGGATTAGGGCAGGAAAGTGAGGTATTTTAGATCAAACCTGATTTATTGAATGGAGTAAAACAATCAGTCAGCAAATTTTTACCACACTGATATTTGAGAAAGTTTCTCAGAAACTGGGGCCCTACTCCCTAACGCTTCGTCTGTATATTCGGATCTATCCGTCACTCTCGTGCACGTCTGCAGATGAGTGCGAGTGAGAGAGACGGACAGATCGAATATACGGACGAAGCGCTAGGGAGTAGGGCCTCTGGGAGATTAGATTATACATATAGATTATTCAGGTAAGATTATTGTGAGTCTATCAAAAGAAGAACTAATGCTTTGGAGTTTTAAGGCTAAAGGGCAGAACAAACATTTTCTATTTAAATCACCGGGTATATCATTGCAACTGACTATACAAGATCCGATGATCAGCGTGGTGTTTTTGGTGCTGTTGATAAAATTACTTACTAAAATCATATGACGACCCGAATGGCGCAGCGGTAGTGAGGCTGCCTTACGTTCTTAGGGTCCCGGGTTCGAATCCCGGTAGGAGCAAATGTTTGTGTGATGATCGAGCATGGACATTTGTTTCCGAGTCATGGATGTTTATATGTAGGTATAATAAGTATGTAACGACTATCTTGGCACTAGATGGCGCTGTGTGTAATGTCCAGCGATATTTATTTATATTTTATAACAACATGACGCCTGTAATCCCCGCAAGTTAGGCAGCGGTGTACCGAATAGTACACCCACATTTCGCCAGTTATGTTTAAGTCCCATGTAATAGGGGCGAGCCTATTGCCATCAACCATGCACAAATCCAGACTGGCTGCTACTGAGAAATTTCTAATAGAAAAGCCCAATAACAATTGCCCGACCCAAGAATTGAACCAGGCTCAACAGTTGCGCTTGCTACCACTAGGTCAACCAAGCTGTTACTAGACTGAATCACTCTTATTATCTAAAGGGTGTAACTTAATGAAGCCGCAAGGCACTTGTTGTCCCCGTCTTTGCGATCATGTTTTTGTTCTACACCATACCTGGGAACCTTCTAGTTACGGAGATATTGGGGGTCAAAGTTCCAACTTTTCCACAAGTTTTATTTTAAATAGTAGGTGTTTAAAATTATTTAAAATGTTTGCCAAAAAAATGTTTTTACTTAAAACAGCTCCACGACCCCCCTACTATTTAACCATCCACCAGCACATTGTTTTGAGTGCGGTACATTGAGTTTTACAGTAAAACGTGAATTTTCACCACAAAAAAAAAGTCGTTTCCCAACAATAATTGCTGCCGTCACGACGTGACACTGGCATAATAGTCGGAACCGGCTCAGTTGCCAAAAAAAAAAAAATCTGCGTAAAGGTTAGTTAGTTTGATCTACAGAATGCTTGGTTGACGGCTCCGTGAAGAGTAGTCATTGAGAAAATACTACTGTCCCACTGTAAACTTTGATTTAATACTGATTTCAGAGCCAATGCTGAGATCATCATGCTGGAAGGTCTGACATGTGTTTACAAGAGCAATGTGGACCTCTTCTTCTACGTCATGGGTAGCTCACACGAAAATGAGGTAAGATGACATAGACATACACTTTATAAAGTTGTAAGTTGTTAAGTTGTGACGACCCGGATGGCGCAGCGGTAGTGCAGCTGCCTTACGTTCTTAGGGTCCCGGGTTCGAATCCCGGTGGGAGCAAATTAATGTTTGTGATGAATGATGAGCATGGATATTTGTTTCCGAGTCATGGATGTTTATATGTAGGTATAATAAGTATTTATTTACAAACAAAAAAAGTATCTATGTAGTGTATGAACTATCTGGTGTCCACGACACAAGCCTCGTTGCTTAGTGTGGCACTAGATGGCGCTGTGTTAAAAGTCCAGCGATATTTATTTATTTATATTTAAATGTCTACTCCTTATCTGCTATGAAAGTTAAAATAGACCATAAAGACCAAAGAAATGAGGGAGAATTAAATAGCTAGAAAGGCACTGCTGAGAGGACGAGTAATAGAGAAGTATGGAAGAAAAAGACATGCTGCGCCGACCACAAATGAATATGGTCAAGTTATACACGTGTCAACACATTCGATTTTGCATGACATCTTCTAAAACTGTTTTGCTGATAAAACGTTTTGCTGGTTGGACTCGTGCAACAAGGGTTCCGTATGTAAACTTTTTAAAGGACAAACTTAACTTTGCTGTTCGATCCCTAGAAACGGCTATTGCACCAACCGCAAATAATAAGATTGTAATAGTAAAATCGTTTTTTTTTCACTAACTACATAATTACGGTTTTCAGATTTTTTACCTTTACATGTTGTGTAAGACGTTGCTTTTTGCCAAATTTTGTGATTCTAGGTCAACGAGAACTACCCTATAGGTTTTCGAACCACCTCCTTCTGCGAAGCAGTCATGCTAGCGAAGGAGGTGGCGGAACAGGACAGGGAGAGATCCTCACGTCCCGGCCGCCGCGGGAGACGCCCCGGGCGTCGGGGGCCACGTGGTGGCTTCCGGCCACCGTAGGCGCGGGCCTGTGGACGGGGAGCTATGGGCTAGCTCGCCGTCCGTACGTCTCATGACGACAGGCCGTGTCGACGGCGCGTTCGTGTTCCACGCGCGCCTCAAAGAGAGTCAGCAATAGAGAAGGGGTCCGCAAGGACCGAAGCCTGCCGGGGCTGCGGGACTATTCGAAAGAGATACCGTGGCCCCGGAACACAAAGGGCGATGAAGGAACATGGATGGGTTTTAGTCAGTAAAAGTCTGACACTCCCTCCTGCTCCGCCCAGAGCGGGAGGAGTCATTTGATGATTTCCCATCCGAAAAAAAAAAAAAAAAAAAAAAGGTTTTCGAACCAAAACTTATAGGGTACTTCCGGTTGACCTGGAATTGTCAATTTTGTTTAAAAGCAAGGTCCTTACAACATAAGTAAAGGGAAAGTTCGATAAATAAAAAAAGTTGAAAATTAAGGTAAATTTTGGTACAGTCGTAGTCTTTTCCGCCTGATCAGTAAATTTTTTTTTCGCTTAAATCATACGGAGGCGCCGAGCCACTCCACCTTAAACTTTAGGCCTATTAGAAAAGCGTCAACTTTGGCGCGCAAAATAACAATAACTCGTTTGGCATGTGTCGCCGATCGGTATTTTCCATTAATTAATTATATATAAAGTCAACGGGGCGGGGATAGAGAGCGTCACTATGTTTTAAGTGCAAGCAAAAATTAGCTTAGTGGTGATCAGGCGGGAGTGTCCTCGATAGTACTTACAAGTTTTCACGAAAATTTAAATTTGCCCATATCTTTTTATCGTGTTGACTCTGTGCCTTGATTTTTAGACATCTAATAGGGGCTATAGACCTCAGTATTTGGTATAAATTTCAACTTGCTAGGTCCACCCGTTCCTGAGAAAATCGGTGGTGACAGACGGACAAGAAACTGATTTATAAGGGTTCCTTTTTTACCTTTTGAGGCACGGAACCCGAAAAATCAAAACAAATGCACAACAGAATGACTTGAAAGAGTCGCCAGGATGACCACAATTTTTTGTTATTCATCCCTATGTACTATTTTTCTTCTGATAACTGTCTGCTCTGTCTAGGTGGACCGATGACCTGGTGAAGGTTGCGGGAATCCGCTGGATGCGAGTCGCACGGGACCGGTCAATGTGGCGACACTTGGGGGAGGCCTATATCCAGCAGTGGACGTCTTTCGGCTGAAAAAATGATGATGAACTGCCTGCTGACGTGGCATTCATCCACATTCACAAGATTTTACTTATTCACTCACACTGTTCACTATAATTCCAGCTAATCCTCCAATCAGTACTGAACGCACTCTATGAGTCAGTCAGCATACTTCTACGGAGAAACGTAGAGAGACGAGTGCTTCTGGACAACTTGGATGCTGTAATGCTTGCCTTCGATGAGATCTGTGATGGCGGGTATGTACATGATTTTAAACATTTTATCAGCCTGTTCGGAAGCGCGTCTTCGTAGCATGAGGTTCTTGGTTCCTTTCCTGGATCGGGCAAACTGATATTGGGTTTTTCCACCTGGCAATAGCGAATATGCATGTAATTTTTTCTTCACTTATATCGATAAAAAACAGACTTATCAACCCAAGAAAAGTATTAAAAGTTATGTTCAACTTCTGCTTGTCGCTCAAAATAGCTATTTATTCACCAAGGGGAGTAAGGCACAGATTACTAATCGAGTGTGCATTTCGTGATCCACATGAGTTTAGTAATCTGTACTTACCCTCGAGTGATATATACTGCTTTATACTACACTTGCTTACAACGTCATCAAGACTTAAAAAAAAAAACAAAACGTGTTAGTAATGGATTACTACGCTGATTTTCAGGGCAGTAATAAAAAATAATCAATGTCCCCATACAAAATTCCAATACCTACTCAACCACATCTGAATATTTCTCTACGACTAAGTCCTATAGAGAAAGTTGTTCAGTTTGATGATCAGTAGCACACCCTTTAATTTGACCAGGTGGCCTACCATGACGTCTTAAAGCAGGATCGTTTTAATCGCGTTCCAGTGTGGGTAAGAGACGGAGCTATAGAGGACGTCTAGCGCCATCTCTTTCCCTCACTGGCACGCAATTAAAACGATCCTGCTTTAAGTCGTCATGGTAGGCCCGCTGGATGCAAAGCGACATATACGAATGATGTAGAAAGATGTGCACTTACTTAATTAAAAAACCTCAATTTCTCCTTTCCAGAGTAATCCTCGACTCGGACCCAACCTCCATAGTGGGTCGCGCAGCCTTACGCACAGAAGACGTGCCCCTTGGCGAACAGACAGTTGCGCAGGTAATGGAACAAGTCAATAAGATGTTTTGGTAGATGGTAGTTTGTTTATCTTTCCTGTATCGCACTGGGTAGCGGTTGGGTTGATAGATACAGAGACTTTTAGACAAATACTTGCTCATGCCCGTGGCGAGTTCGATATGTGTCCCACGAGATCATACTACTGGGATAAAAAGTATCCTATGTGTTAACCCAGGTTATAAACTATCTGTGTGCTAAATTTCATCCTTATCCGTTCAGTAGTTTTTGCGTGAAAGTGTAACAAACACAAACTTTTCTTTATAATATAAAAAGGTCTGATGAGATTACGCAAAAGTATTTTCTTAAAATGCATGCAATAGGCCACCCCACAGTTGTACTATCGAGGACACTCCCGCCTGATCACCACTAAGCAAATTTTTGCATGCACTTACAACTTAGAAAAGCTCTCTAGCCCCGCCCTGTTGACTTTGTATAGAAATAATGAATGAAAAGATACCGATCGGCCGAGCGCACTGACGACGCACGTCAAACGAGAGTTAATATTATTTTGCGCGCCAAAGTTGACGCTTTCCTAATAGGCCTAAACTTAAAGGGGGCGTGGCTCGGCGCCTCCGCATGATTTAAGCGATAAAAGTTGTAACTGATCAGGCGGAAAAGACCACTACTGTACGTATAGATATATGTACTTAGATAACGCAAGAGCACCTATTTCACATGCCCGGCTTAAGCATTTTATGCCTAATGTGGCTACTTTGTTAATGCTAATTTGTTTAAAACAACAACGTTACAACTCAAGAACTTAATTCTAGACATTTAAAGCACAAAAACGTTGTCTATTTTGTACAGTAACTTTTGGCAAAGTAACTACACTTGCGTGCAAAAAAATTGACACACCCCATGCGCTTCCATTTGAAACACGATACTTAATTCAAAAAAATCAGATAACAAAAAAAAATATTTTTTAATACCGTGTGGTAGATGAAAAGGTAAGATATTCTTATTGGAAATTGTATCTTAAAATTGTTTTCTAACAGGCCTAAAACAAAAAAATCGGTTTCAAAAGCACAATTTTTTAATAGCCGAATAAAAAAATATATGAAAAAAACAAATAAACTTGTTTCAATAGCTCGTATTGCCACCCCTTGCCGTAATAGTAGCTTCAATACTGTTTTTCATCGAACTTATCAATTTTACGACGAATTCCTGAGGGATACCGTCCCACACCTCTTGGATATCCTCTTTGAGTTCCTGCAGTATGAGTCCAAGCCCTGACCCTTCTTTTAAGCTCATCTCATAAGTGTTCTATGGGATTAAGGTCAGGGCTCCTTGCTGGCCACTCCATAACAAGAATTTCGAACTCGTGTAGATACTGACGAACTGATGCGGCAACATGTGGTCTAGCATTATCCAGCATGAGCAAGAATTCTTCGTCTGTTAAACCAGTGTACGGCATAACATGTTGTTCCAGTCAAAGTGCCAAGACGAGGCCCGGTTACGAACTCGAAGTTTGGTTTTTCCGTCAAAAGAGATACCGCCCCAAACAGTCCATGAACCTCCTCCAAATGCTACTCTTTGATCAATTCAAGCTTGCGCAAATCGCTCTCACTCTCTACGGGACACTTTCTGCAGACTTTCGCATAGTATAGATTAATTAAATTATTAATTAAAAAAATTCAAACATCGTCTGTCAAACAGAAAATAAAGGGGCGGGCCGATTTTTTTGCACGCAAGTGTAAATGAAAACTAGATGTATAGGTAAGCATTTTATGCTTCATAGTAGGTGGTCAAAAAATGGCACGCTTGATTTCATACGGATCGTGATACATATTTGCGTTATCTGGTATTCATACGGATCGTGATATATATTTGCGATATCTGGTATATTATATATCTATATCTGTGGGCCACCCCATTGCTGGAACTTTCACCTCAAGAGAACGCTGAGTTTTGGTCATATGTCAGTGATCTTGAATAAAACGCTATCAATCGGTGACTAGACAAAATACTTGTCGCAATATCTCGGCTAAGTTATCAGCAAAGAATTTAATGGCAGTTAAAAGAAAGTATGAGACACTTGGCGCCATCTATGCTGAACTAATTTGAGTACTAATATGAGTATTCTTCTCTGACGCATGAGCCAATGTTGCCATACGGCTGATGCATTTTAATATTACTAGATAGTAATTATTATGTTAATGTAAAAATATGCGGCCTCTATTTTGATTTCACTCATTTTATTGGTACGGCATCCTTTCCGCGCGAGTCCGACTCGTCAAGATCGGTTATTTCTGAAACGTCAAGTTTTCTGTATCTATCAACTTCAAAATAGTGTTGTACCACGGTTTTAATTTGTATGTCTCGATGGTATCTTAACTCGATTAATATACGCGATCTCAATTGACGTTTGGCGCGGAATTTCGGTGTGTACGACTCGAATGTCATTTTGGATGAAAGAGGGCGCTAGCTGCGGGTTCGGGGACGGTTGTTCATGGAAAAGTATTGTTTTGAAAATTGCATAATAATTTATACTGGGTCAAAGTAAACTAGCGAAGGAAACTCCGCAGGCTTGATGGGAATCGAAAAATGATCAGCATTATTTTTATCATTTTTAAATACCTATCACGTATGTAGAGTTATTTTAGCTAATTTGACCTTGTAGTTTCCTTGGTTGTACGTATAATAATGCATCTTTGCACGGGCTTGACTGTCAAGTCAATAATCTTGTTTTTTGTGTGACTAGTGGTGGTTTAAAATTAATATTTTTACACCCAACTGTCTAATTTATAGATACTTCTATTACAAACAAAGTAAGTACTGTTTTGATTTATTTTTTCACGTTTTGTTTAACTGCACATTCAGTCATATTATTTTTATTTTGTATTGAATATTTAGTCTGGCAACACCGTCGCTTGAGATCGCGAATATTTACCAAATGTCGATATTATGTACTCGTAAGTATTATAAATCTCTAGAATTAGTTCAACAACAAGGCCCGTTTGCACCACTAAACACTAAAACACGTGTTTAACACGCTAACCGAATTTGAAACATAGTTCTATTTCTGTCAATAGTTGGTAGGATACAGAGACAATGATTTTTTTCCTTTTTTTTTAAATGTTGCCGCCCCACACTATGATTTTCGCTGTATCGTGGGTGTGTTTACAAACATTTAAACTCACACACAAACAGCGAGAGAGGGACCCTCCTCACAATGCGAGCCGTATCGAGGAGTACTTCTATTATTGTTATTTTTTTTTTTCTTCAAATAGCGTAATATTTGACATCTATTTACGACATTTCAGAAAGCACAATCGTATTAAATCTATTGATTTGTGGTTAGGGATTGCAATCCCGCAAAACGGGATCCGGCATTCCCGCGGGATCCCACTCCAATTATTTATCTGCTGGATCCCGCACCTTCAAAACGCGGATCCGCGGATCCCGCAAATTTAAATTTACCGCTAGAACATTCGTGAAGTTTTGCGTAAGAAAGCGAGTGGCTCGAGCACGACGTTGCCGTTTCGCACAGTGGCGGGGGCTGGCGGGCGGCTTCGTGTCAGTTCGTGACGTTCGTGTCAGTCAGTTTCACATAGACTATTAAGACTGAATTACAAACATCATAAAACTGTTGTTAGATGTAAGGGTAAAATTAAACAAAACTTTTGATACTAAACATTTAAAAATTAAGGTCTAATAAGGCTGATTACTAATTACTCGTACATAATCATAATTTCATTGTTATTTTGTTAGAAAACAAATAATTTTTGTTGCATAATGTCAGACATGTTTAATTAATAATACTTGATTTTTTAAACAAAAACCTGTAGTTTCAATTCGATTTTATAACTTAATTTTAAATAAGATAAAGTATTAATTTTTCCATTTTATAGCCCTATAACATCAAAAAATTTATACTTTATCTTACATACAAACGGGGCAAAAAGTTGAACTACTGTGAATAATTTCAAATATGCGGGATCGCGCGGGATCCCGTGCGGGATTGATCAATCCCGCATATCAATCCCGCGGGATTGAGTGAGCTGCGGGATTGCAATCCCTATTTGTGGTGCAAGCTGGCCAAATGTATTAAAGTATCGAACTTTATTTTTGAACGTAAAACGTATACAAATATTATTATGTTCTTATGACAAATTGATTACCTACCTAAGTATTTTATATTTGACCAATATATCAGTATTTTGGACTTAGTACGATATGCCATTTATTTCTGGTCGTTTTAAATTTATAATTTTTTTACGTATTGTAGTTTTTAATAATTATTTTTTATTAATTATATTGTTTTGTTTAATAAACATATTGATAAATCACAATTTTATTGTTTTGTTTGCACTTGGTGTTTGTTTATTGTTTTTTTTTCTTTTTATTATTAATTCGGGATTAAAAATATTATTATATATTCATTAGATTCACAAGATATTTTAATAAAACACACTGGGATTTAATTGATTTTCAGAAGTATTATAGTAATTGGATCTTTTAACAAAATAATAAACAATGATTTTATTTATTAAAAATTTCAGATTCTACAGAACATAATGAATATGTAAGCGAATCCGGGGGCAAATAGTTTACGTATTTCTACATTTAATTGTAATTGTAGTTAATTAGTGCTTATTAAAATTTTATTTACTAACATTTTTAATTTTTTCATTTATTTTTTCTCATTGGCAACCCCTTTTCATTGGCTGTATCGCTTTATCTTTGACGCTTTTTTGTATTTTTGGTAAGAAGTTGTGATTTCAAAGGAGAAATAGTTTCCGCTTGTGTTATATTCGGTTTCTTTCATTTAATTTAAACGCATAAATACGCTAAGATTTGGTGTCATTAATTATTTTCATGTGGAGGTGTAAATATACGTTGTTTACATAGTGTAAAAGCAATATTACTTAGTTACCTACAACCACTGTAATTATAGATTACATACGTCGCAATATAATTGGAAAGATCGTTTTTGCAAAAAAAGTTATTACATTAGAAGAAAAAACTGCTCAAATCAATCATAGATTGGTTGATTTGAACGTTATGCATTGACGGATGCGCAGTTGGATAGTTCTACCCGAGACATGTTCTGTCCAACCAATCAACTAACCAGGATGTTATGAATCAGCAATCAAGTTTTCAATCTACGCAAATAGACTGGGGTATTTGCAAAAATATGGTATTGCCCAGTTATCCTGCTGCACTTACACGTCGATAAACTTATCTGTGCAGCGGGAAAACACAGAACTAAAATAAATGTACCAAGTTTGACATATCGATGCAAGTCTTCTTGACAAGCAACGCCATCTTGAACTGCACACTTAAAGTGGTCATACTATACATTGATTTGCATAGATTTCGTATTTCTGAAAGTGACAATTCCACCGTGTATCCAGTCTTTGGCAAGTGAAAGGAAACTAATAATTTTCTGAATTCTTCCAGGACCTCGAAATGTACTTAAATATTCTAGCAGTGTAATTAATGTCAAAACCATTTGCATTATAACGGAAAATATACTTTATTCGCCATAATTATACGAAGAAGCATGTTATAAAATCCCTACAGTTTAATTCTCGCAAAATATCCAATGAATTTAGTGACCGAGGAAACGAGGTACGTTAAGTCAGGGAAATTTGTTGCTAACTGACTAGCCCGCGACTTTAGCCCGCATAAAATTATTGTAAAAATATCACTTCCTTAATTGAATCAGATTTTGTTAACAATTTCATGGGTTTTCATTTTTTGTTGTTGTACGGAACCCTAATTCATATTCTAACATTAAAATCGTCTAATTAGTGCAGCGGTTTTGGAGATTAGTCGGAACAAACAGACAGACAACTTTTTTTTTGGCTTAAGTACCGTATCTTTCATATACATTCAGTAAAAAGCAGTTATTTTGAAATTACAAACAGACACTCTTCCATTTTTATTTATTTGTATCTAGGTCAAATTGAATACTACATCAAATTGTAAGTATATTATGACTTTAGCGCGGATAATTGAAGGGCACTTTGGTTAACAATTCTCTTCCCTGTCTGTACGACGAATAAACGTGGCATGCATTCGGATACACAATTTGGTACTCATAATATAAACCTTAGTATAGACGAACTGGCTTTCGTACCATCGCACTGTAGGGGAGCCCCGTTTAATTTATTTTTTGTTGATAAAGCGGCAACAAAAATACACATTTTGTTAAAATTTCATGTGTCTATTTACTACGGATCATGAGGTACAGTCCGCTGACAGACGGATTGACAGCGAAGACTTAGTAATAGGGGTCCCTTCGGGTACGAAACTCTAAAAATGTAACAAAAGTGTCCCAAATGATTGTAATGTAATAATATTCTATACATATGTTAGTTTTTCTTATTTTCAGGTGTTACAATCGGCGAAGGAACAACTGAAATGGTCGCTGTTGAAATAAAAAATTTGCTTTATTTAATAAATTAATATAATATTTGATATATTTTAAGTTATTTTTATAGTTCTTTCATCTCACGAGCGCGTTTGAATTTATAAAGCACCTAATAAGCTTTTAAAAGATATAAAAAAGAAAAGTTCTTAAATAAATATTTCTGTTAAAAGTTTAAAATATTTTTTCAATCATCACCTCAGCTTTAAAAAAAGTCTGAACATAAAAAAAAACTTGTGCTTAATTTTAAAACCTTTTTTTGTTTTTGTTGATCTGATTTCATTTTTTTCTGCGTTCTTTGAATTTAGTTTAGATGAGATCAATCAGCCTTAATCTATGTCCATAAGGATCACATTCCGAGCGCTCGTGATTTGTTATATGTGTAATTTACATTATTCCAATATTAATTATATTTTATTTACCTTTAAATATCAGTCTTAAATTCTAAGTGAAATTCATACTTTGCAGAACACTGATATTGTAATAGTGAGAAAAAATATTTAAAATAAACTATATTTTTAGTACTTACTTTGCATTTCTAGTTTCTATATCTTTGCATGTACAATATTATTGAAAATGATTAACTTGTATCCTTCGTAAAATATTAATGTACCTTTAGCAACACTGAAGCTATTATTATTTATAAATAGTTGCCAGTAAAATTAGCATTCGATTTCTGGATATTACTACTTACACACTATATGGTCTTTCCTTAAATATAACCAACAAATTAAAGAAAATATATACAAAATGATTTAGGCCAGATTTTAATCAAGAATTCAAAGCTAGCATTAACTGGACACGCCACGATTAATACCAACAAAATTGATCCTTAAAACAAGTATAAAACAATTTAGCCAATCATTTGATTCATATAACAAGTACACCATCGTACATTTTTTGTTAAAAACTTTAAATAATCGGAACATTTCTCAAAAAATAGTAGTTTATAATCCCTCCCCATTTCAGTAGGGCTATTACGTATCTCTGTTGACAGCTCGAAATGACAGCAACTGGGCTCAGTGTCCATCATTCAATTAACGGTCAAATGGTTAGTTTCGTATTATGTATGACCCTGTTAGTCACCGTAAAGTGATATCCACTCATTGTGATACGTAATACCAATATTATGACATTCACGGTTGTCGTCAAATTTCGGTGTACAACCGAAGCTTCATAGTCACTGGATACAAGAAAGATACGTAATAGCCCTGCAGGGCTGGTTTCGATCAAAATGGATAACGTTAGTTTACGCTTCTCTTCAATGCAATAATAACACTTGATTGTTTTCGAGGCATATCTCTGCTTTTGGAAACTAGGCCTTATGGGCATCGGACACAATAAAAACCACCACAAACCTTATGCGCTTCAGCAATCGTCGTCGATGTCTATCTTCGGAAATACGAACACGCGATGATTTGTTTTTAGGACTAAAGAAGTACTTGTCTGTTAATATTTCCATGCTTAAAATATCATAGGTTAATAACTATAAAAAAAAACTTTTCACAGACTGATCTGTCAAAAGATTTTTTTTAGATGACTGAGTGTGACCTGAGTAGAGAATCCCAACAGCGGAAATTTCATACAAACACTCTATGATTTGCGCATTGCTACACATTCCGGGCGGCAGCACAAAACTAAGAAGTTATATCTCTGAGGCCGTTAAACCTCTCCCATCCGGAAAAAAAGGCCGTTAAACCGATGCTATGTTGGTGCTAAATCAAAAACATGTAGACTTCTTTCTGGCTTGACTGTACACGTCAGTCAACGGCAAAACCTGCCGAACTGATTTGCTAACTGGCCATGTGTCCAAATGCCTGTATTCTTATAAGGTATTTACAACTAATCAATCTTCTGACTAAGACCAAATTCGTCAGGAGTAGGCTCCAAATTAAGTTTAGAAACTTGTTTAAATGCCGGATGGTTCTTGTCACCTAGGAGCTTGAACAGGACATTCTCCGAAGTGCCCACAAGACAACCGATGGATTGGAGACGCTGAAAATAAAACAAGGTATGTATGAAAATAGTTTTATTATAAAAAAAAGGAAAGTGGAACGTTATAAAAATACTATATAAGTTTAGGGAATGAGGCGTTACTTTGCGGAAACCCATGACTTTAAATGTTACGTTTGGATGCACGTTGCATGCTATTTTTCGCACCTTCTGCATCGTGCATCCGCCTGGATCTATTTGCGAAATTCATCATCTGCCCAGCCTTTTCCCAACTTTGGCGATCGGCTTCCAGTCTAACTGGATGCAGCTGAATACTAGTAGTTTATGTGGAGCGGCAGCCTGCCTGCCCATCTGAACTACATAACCAGTTAGTACTGGGTAATACGATACTAGGTAAGACTATTTGCGAAATTAAAACTCAATATTTTCATAACATTTTATATTATTAAAGAAATTAGTCCCATCACTTATTTAAATATCATTTTGTACAATAATTATCATATTTCTATGTATGAAGAAGAATAAGAGCAGATACAACTTAAAATAATAATTATTCTTAATAAAAAAAACATGGAATGTCCATTTTTAAGTACAGAGTTATTCATATTAAAATACAGGCAACTGAGAGAGATAGTTCTCAGGGTAAAAAGTTTGCATCGGGAATTTCTCAGTAGCAGCTACGGAGTCTGGATTTACGCCTGGTTGATGGCAAATTGGCAATAAGCTCGCCCGCCCCCCTGTTTCATGGGACTTAAAAATAATAGGGAATATGCATGAAATACAAAACTCTTTTTATTTATTAAAAATGCCTTGTATTGGCGCATAAAAACATTGTGGTACACTTGTTTAAGTTTCTAATACATCACTTATTTTACAATTGACTGTTTTATGTAGCATGTTTTTGGTGAAAGGAACGCACTGTCAAAACACACCGTCCTCGATAACGCCAGTATTGACGTCAAAGTTAAAAAAAACACTTTTATTTGAAAAGTGCTAAAAGTTTCACTAAAATTTTATTATAATATTGTTATTGCAATTTTAACTTTAACAAAGCACATAAAATTAGTAAAATTATTTTATTAAGGCCAAAAAAATTATATGTAAACAAGGCAGATTGTGGATAATGACGTCACATCATGGCCGCGACAGCAACGGACGTTTGAACTGTCGTAGAAAATTGCAGGAGTTTAATATTATTTTTGCGCGACAAGCAGTAGTTGAACTTAACTTTTAATACTTTTCTTGGGTTGATGGTACTGTATTTTATTGATTTAAGTGAAGAAAAAATTACGTGCATATTCCCTATTGGTAAAATGTAGATGTGTTATTAGGTACACCTCTGCTCTCAGGGATTACATGCGTGTAGTTATGTAATGCCATGTTCGTCTTATAATTTTGACGTAGTAAATCCTAAAGAATCTACAGTAGGTTCCTTAGTCAGCTTAGAAATTTGTTTGAACTGAGGATGGTTCTTATCCTTCATGAGCTTGAACAGGACATTCTCCGAAGTGGTTACGAAACAGCCTAGGCTTGCCAGGCGCTGGAATTAGTAAAGATATTTATTTATTTCGTTTTCCACCACCTTTTTAACCTTTTGAACGCCATTGTCACATATACATGACAAGCAAGTGCGTGTCTCGTACGCCAAACGACACGACTAAGTGACAAAATGGTAGGTGTGGCTTGGCGTAGAGGGCACGCGCATGCGTTTATGCTCTGGCGTTCGAAAGGCGTTCAATCACCGATTCGCATTTGCCGATTCGAAAGATGCTATGCTCGGCTGTTCTGTAGGGTGCGACCATTTTACATAATATTCTCAATTTCTCTATTGATGACAACAACATACACAAATACATTTACACACACACACACAAACATTTTCACATTTTATGTTGTATAGAGACGTATGTGGACGAGTGTGGACGCACCTTAACATACTTATAAAGCAAAACGACCGCGCTTTGATGATCACGTTTTGTTGACGATTACATTTTGATTCTCCCTCATTAATACTGAAAATCGCATCTATTGTTTCATCCATAGGCACTTATATTATTGCTAGCCCGTACTGTCCCACTGCTGGGAAAGGCCCTTCAATCTTAGGTCCCGTAAACATACAGTTTTGGTGCCCTGAAACAGCGATATGGGGCCGCTGCAGAACTCGAACTGTTTTTTTGTTGTTTTTTTTTTTTGTTTTTCGGATGGGAAATCATCAAATGACTTCTCCAGCTCTGGGCGGAGCAGGAGGGGGTGTCAGACTTTTACTGACTAAAACCGTCGCCATCGCCCTTTGTTTTTGATTGACAAGAAATAGCGTAGAATCGTGTCGGACACTTTGCTCACTGTAATTTATTTTATCACCACTGCTCTCAGAACGGTAAAGGAAAACATCGTGAGGAAACTGTTTTATCCTAATCCATTAATCACCAATGAAAATGGTTTTATTGGTTCATCTTAAACGAAAAGCGACCAATTGGAGACCAGATCACACACTCAGCGCCATATCCTAGCGAACTGACCTTTTTCGGCTAGGAACTCCATTGGTAGCTAAATGAAAGTAACAAGCAGCGCCATCTACGTGGAACTAATTTGACAGTTGTCTTCCTTAGTGTAGTTTCTCCCTCATGGAAAAAAGCGTGAGTTTATACAGGGTGTAAACTATGTATATGAGTGTGCCCTATTGATGTGAAATACTCCTATAGCTGCTGCCAGTGAAGATGACAATAGCGGTCATTGACCCACCTACATTTATTAAAGTTCTTAACTAAGAAAACCAAAAATAAGCCTGTTCAAGTCTCGAATCGTGATCATCCAATTTTTTTCTAATGAAAAACGATACATGGTTCATTCGTTTTGGTTCGTACGAAGATATATTAGGGAAAGGGCAATGACCGCTATTGTCATCTTAACTGGCACAAACAATAGCATTAAGCATATTAATTTACTTTTCAATTTACTGCTTTTATTTCATATACATGAACAATAGACATCATCGTCATCGACTAAGCCTTTTCTCAACTTAGTTCAACTTGTTGGGGTCGGCTTCCAGTCTAATTGGATGCATACTCTATACAAAATCTGTAATTTTCGTTACAACCTTGATTCTAAACGATCGCTTTTCAGCAGTTTTGATGCTGCACTCAAGAAATAAATCGTTGTCAAAACACGAGATCAATAAAAAGATCTTCGCTTTTGTAAATTTTTCATTTAATATCTTCTATATAAAATATATTGTAGATAAAAATACAAAAAACCCAAATTCTCATTTACAAAATTACAAAAAAAAAAAAAAAGAGGAATTTCAGTCTTAATTCACTTGATTTCCAAAAAACCATAATAAATTCACGAATGGTCTTAAGGATCATCTTTAATTTTTTTGCTTGGTGGAACTGCGGCTGAAGTGAACCCTAACGTATCTACTGTGGGTTCCTTATTCAGTTTCGAAATAAATTTGAACTGAGGATGCTTCTTATCCCCCATAAGCTTGAAAAGAACATTCTCCGATGTGGTAACAAAACAGGATAGATGACCCATGCGCTGGAATTAGTAAAGATACTTTAGTTTTCTCTGATTTTGTGCGTATTGTATAATTATCACTGGCTTCGGTGAAGGAAAACATCGCGAGGTAACCAAACCAGCATGCCTGAGAGATATCTCTCAACAGCATGTAAAGCCAAGTCAGAGGCCCATTGGTGGCATTAAACTCACGAAAAAGAAATAAGTTTTGCTTTCAACTTTCTACAGTTAAATTAGCTAGCAAGACTAGTCGGACTTGATGAGCGTGGATATCTAATAATGATTAAAGAAATCAAACTCATAGTTTGAAGTAACTACAGCTGATTACGGGATCAAAAGATAAGGTTAACACCATACCGCTACTAAAATTGATGGTTTATTTTTTGATAGATACTCTGTGGTACTATCGAGGACACTCCCGCCTGATCACCACTAAGCTAATTTTTGCTTGCACTTACAACATAGAAACGCTCTCTATCCCCGCCCCGTTGACTTTATATAGAAATAATTAATGAAAAGATACCGATCGGCGACACATGCCAAACGAGAGTTATTGTTATTTTGCGCGCCAAAGTTGACGCTTTCCTAATAGGCCTAAAGTTTAAGGTGGAGTGGCTCGGCGCCTCCGCATGATTTAAGCGAAAAATATTTTAAATGATCAGGCGGAAAAGACCACGACTGTACCTAAACTTTCTTGATATAGCCTTGGTAAGGTCGGAATCGTAGAACTATAAAATAGGCTTGCTTATGACCAGATGTACGTGCTGAACATGGAGGAAGCATACATGTGGCGCTCTGTGTGACTACGTAAACTCACGCTCTTTTTACGTACGAAACGGTTACGGTTACGGTACGGTTATTTTTATTACGTCAAACTGAGCTGTGCAATTAGTCTGCTCGATTAACGAACATTGCAATAGTTTTTGAGACGAGCTGACATATTTGAATTTGGAGGAGCTGGATTCGCTTGTAGCCTCACCTTTAACGATTAACTGTAGAGTAAAAGAAGTATGATGTACCAACCTGCAGTGCAAGTCCCCTATCCATGAGCGACCTGGAGGATACTCCATCAGCCAGGACATGTACCACTATATCCTTGCTCAGCAAGTCGATCACTGTCTGTTCTATACACACATGGGTCTGAAAGAATGAAAAATAAGTTATAGAATTAAGGTTAACTTTGTAAAGATCTGTGACAGTAAAATATTACCGAACTAGCTTATGGCCAGGGCTTCGCCCGCTTGGAGTTATCGTAAAAGTATCCTATGTGTGAATCCAGGTTATAAACTATCTGTGTGCCAAATTTCATCCAAATCCGTTCAGCTGTTTGAGCGTGAAGGAGTAACAAAGATATATACAAACTTCCACCTTTATAATATTACTTCGATTAATTTTCTGATGTTATGTAAGGGTTACCTCAAGACCAAAGAGAACAACAGACTGTAGTGAAGGCACATCCAACTTCAGTCTTTCCGCTAGTTCTGGAGTATACATGGAGAACCTGGTCTTCTCATACACTAGTGCTGTGTCAGTGGTGTTGATGTCCTTGGTGGTGTGACCGAGACCCTTGGGGTATTGCTCAGAGACATATACGGGGATTTTGAAGTGCTTAGCTGCTGCCACCTGTAATTTTATACAGAATTGTTTTAATATTTCTTTTATAGGAATGCAATCAATTTTGATTGAGGGCAAGAGTGGCCAAGTGGTGGCGGCTCCGACTTACGAATAGTAAGTTGTGGGTTCAAACCCAGGCAGGTGCATTACTTTGTGTAAAAAAAACGGTGAAGGAAAACATTGTGAGGAAACCGGCATGTCCTAGAACCAAAAATTTGAATTTGAATTTCTCTCATAGAGAGGAGGCCGTGTCAGTCAATCAACAGCGGGAACATTATAGGGTGATTATGCAAAGTTTAGGCTTTTTATTTCAAAGCTGAATAATTATGTTGTGCTCTCCTTTTCTTCAACCTTTGGCCACCCAATGCTGTGTCAGTAAGTCTATTCCAATCTCTCCACTTTTGGTGGTTTTGTGTCATGGCTATTCAGTTTCTTCCAGCCACTTTAATGAGATAGCTACAGCGCTTATAGGTGCAGGAATGATTTTGACTTGAAAAAGTCATTCTTGCACCTGTATGAGCTTGGAGGGTTGTATTGATGATTTTGATGATTATAATTCTGTAACTACATACGTCTTACAGTCGCGAGGAATATTTTAATCAACATACAACCTAGCACTGGCCTGCAAATTGCAAAAAACGTAAGAAAATTTGAATTTCGCAGGCTACCCTGACCCTTGCACCTTATGTATCTCTTATTTAGGTAAGGCAATAACATAGCAAACAATACAAAATAGACCAGTATCGACATTTTCTTTCATTTGTATCCATTCCCTTACAATTAAAAAGATCAAAGATCTCGCCAATATCTTATCAAATCCTCCAAAGGATTACAAGAATAGATTAGAAACGATAGCAACAAGTTATTATGTAACAATCTAATAAAACTTACCATTTTATTTGCGACTTTGACTATCTCGTTAAAATACTTAATGTGGGGTCGAAACACTTCCTGGACGTCACATAGGAAGAAGGCTGTCTTCGGAGCCTCTAGGGCTCCCAGTTTGAAGAGATTACGTGCACCGCCCATTGTTATTTAAAAAATATCAACACCGGCAGAAACAAAAACGATTTTCGACGGATGTTTTGATAAAAGTGACTGTCAGAATTTGACATTGACAACATCAAACTGTGTATTGGTATTGTGAAAAAGAATTTTCGTTATACTGGCAACTACATAATAATTATCTATTTTACTCGGTGTTTATTTCTTATTTTATAGAAAACTGGTTAGGTAATGTCTCTGAGTACCAAATTACAGTTATGGTATAAACTGTAGGTGCAGTAGGTATTCTTACTTTTTTACTAATAAACAAATGAAAATGAAATATCTGGATGATGGTTCTAATACTGGTAATACTATAGAAATCGTTTCCCAAAACAATCATCAAGCGGCAAAACAAAATGGCACGGAAAGAAAATACACCTTTTTACACGACTGCCGAGGAAGTGTTGTGTTGTGTACCTTTTGGTTTTTTTATTTGCACAATGAAATAAGATTTTGACATGGATGAAGACGGTATAATATTTTTTTTTTAAATTTTACAAACGGATTCTAACAATGATACGAATTCGAGAATCTGAATGAAATCTGAAGCAAAATATGGAATTAAAATATCAAAACACATTTAAAAACGGTACCTACCTCATCTTTATTGAAATTATTACCTAGCGGTAACGCCTGACTGATTACAGCGATAAATATGAGTACCTATGCAATGTACTAATGTTTGACTCGTTGCTATTCAAATATTGTAGGTGCGATCTCGAGTGATAAACAAGGTGAGCTTTGGAGATGAGTGAGTAAGATAAATCAGTGAGAATTAATGTTATCAAGGAAGAAAATAAATTTGGACTGCGAATCGAAAAATAATATTATACTACTTACCAATAGATGTATTACTTATAGTTAGATATTCCTACTGAAAGAAAGAAAGAAAGAAAGAAAAAGCATTTATTAACCCGCAATAAAATAAAATGGTGAAATTATCAACTAATAAAAATTAAACATTGAAAAAAAAAAAATTAAAAGAAAACGAAATTGGTCCTGTACAAGGCCAAAAGGCCCCTATCTCAGCTTACTGCCTACTACTCTACTGCCTAGACGTCATCATCTGCCTAGCCTTTTCCCAACTATGTTGGGGTTGGCTTGCAGTCTAACCGGATGCAGTTGAATAACAGTCATAATGAACATGGAGCGGCTGCCTATCTGACCCCCACAACCCAGTTAGGACTGATTGGGCAATACGATATACCCCTTGGTAAAGTCTTACAATCAGCCTATTGTCAGACTTTCGAGACATTGACTAGGTACCTATTACCTAACAACTATCAAAGATCTACAAATGACAGCCGGGACCATCGGCTTAAAGTGTTTTCCGAGTCACGGAGGAAACTCTGTATGTATAATGGGTGGACCACCCCATCATGGAACGTGGACAACCCATCCATGGACAGCTATAACGGCAACCGCGGCTTAAGCTGAAGATCCACCCGCGCGGCTGTTATTATTCAGCCACAAGCTCCTACTACATAGACGTAGGTATCAATATAAAAAAATGCAGGATCAGATTCTTAAATGTTACATTGACTCAAATTACTTAATAAAGGGTGTAAAACACTTCTTAACGAAGTCGAAAGGCACTTGTTCTCCTCGTCATTGCGATCGTTTTGTTGTTTTACACCATACCTGGGAACCTTCTAGTTACGGAAATATTGGGAGTCAAAGTTCCAAATTATTGGCAACTTTTTTTTTTAAATACGAGTTTTTAATGTAAGGTTTTTACTTTAAACACCTCCACGACCCCCGTACTATTTAATCCATCCATCAGCACAATGTTTTGAGTGCGTTACATTGAGTTCTACCAGAAAACATGATTTTTCGCCCCTAAAAAAAATCCCAGCAATAATTTTTGCGTAAAGTTACTTAGTTTGATGTACAGTCGTGGTCTTTTCCGCCTGATCAGTTAAATTTTTTTTCGCTTAAATCATGCGGAGGCGCCGAGCCTATTAAGTAAGTAACCTAAGTTTAGGCCTAATAAGAAAGCGTCAATTTGGCGCGCAAAATAACAATAACTCTCGTTTGGCGTGCGTCATCAGTGCGTTCGGCCGATCGCTATTGTCTTTCAGTCATTATTTCTTACAAAGAAGAGAGCGTTTCTATGTTGCGAGTGCAAGCAAAAATAAGCTTAGTGGTGATCAGGCGGGAGTGTCCTCGATAGTACAGAATGCTTGGTTGACGGATTCGTGATGAGGTGGTTTACACCCTGTAAGTATTTAAAATTCATATCACTGAACTTACAGTGGGTCAAACAAGTGAAAGATTAAAGGTAAAAGGAGTTTGTGAAACTAACAACTCTCTTCTAATTTCTCTGCTATGATTGTGTTCCAGGCAAAACATAGCAAGCACATTTGTTTGTAAGTACCTACTTAACTACCTATGTAATTACAACACACCATTGTACTTTATAGGTATACCTACTATAACTTAACCACAAAGACCAGCCCGTAATAACAGCTAAATATTACCAAAAATAATCGAATCCAAACCCACACGTAGGCAAACCCTAAAACTGAACAAAAAAAACTATAACCGCACATTGGAGCAAAGTCAAAAATCAACGCGAGACCTATCATTACCAAAAAGTCGAGCACGCAATTTCTTAAAAAACTATTCCTTCCAAATCTCTAATTTACCGAAAAAACTGTATCATTCAAAAATACCTTTTTTATTTGTGAACGCGTGACTTTTGAGTGACTGTTTTTCGCCTGAGGCTATATCCGAACGCAACTGTGGTTTATAAAAAACAAAAAGGAACATGGCGCCCGACTGATCGCGTGCGGCTTTCGGCGGGAAGGGCCTTTAGAAAAAAAATCATTCAGACCTCTACCTGTGACGTCGGTAACACAAAGTGCTATCAAATAGACGTAGGTCAGGAGAAATTAAAGAAAGTTGGAAAAAAAATGTTAAGACGGAAACTTGGGGGAAAAAACCTTTTTGTTCATACGGAAACGGGGAATTGGTACGCAGCGTTGTTTGGTTTGAGGGCGCAAGTAGGTACGACTGCTGAACACGAGGTCCTAGGTTTACCTAATTTCTAGTTCGTGAAACGTGTTCGGTTGCGGATTTATTGTGCCCGGTGGATAGCAATTCCAATAGGTATTGGCGATCAGATTTTTGGTGACTTTTAGGGAGATGATGCGAGAACCAACAATTCCCAAAAACGTTTAGTAGTTGACAGTCCTTCAACGTTCATATACGTTAAGTATACCTACCTTCTTCTTCTATATCGTGTCTCTGGTGTCAGATTTTTATGCCGACCCAATGGGCATGTAAAGTCAAGTCAAAGCCTTTACATGCCGTCAAGAAATATCTCTCTCTACCTATACCTATACTACCATACTAGTACCTATAGGACTTGCTTTGTGGGCTAAAATCCACAACACACAGTCTTAGAGCTCAAGTTGGTGAATATCATTTTACCTTTAAATTATTGGTCCTAGGACAGGACACGCAGGTGCCCCTGCAACCTGCTATCGATCCATTCAGCCTATCGAAGTTCGCAGCTGAACATAGGCATCTCCCAATACGCGAACTCCATTCCAGGGCTCGTCTGATTCGTCTGTATCCGAAAAACATGGCCAGCCCCAGGCGCGGATACAGGGGGGGGGGGGGGGGGGCAATGGGTGCAATTGTTGCTTGCTTTCTTTTGAATTTATCTAAAAGTCGACCAAGTAACTCCTTTAGAAGGATCGAAACTATTCTATTCTAACCTGTCCAAGGCAAGGTGTCATGAAAATTTCGATTTCATTTCGAATATTTTTATTATCATTCGAAGAAGCTCTGAGCATAACCCGATCCATAGCTCGCTGAGTGACCTTGAATTGCGACTAACCCTGCTATCATTGCACCATAAAAATCTACCATAGATACCTACCTATTAGTTTAGAGAGATCTACATAAAATTCAGCAGTCAAATTAATACCCAACAGCTCGTAAAGAAAACCAGTAGCCCTCTCTGTAATAAGACTTTATTTCACGCGGGCAAATTAAAGTATGTCCAATAAACAAAATTAACAATATTTTTAACTGGCAACTGTGGCGCCACTTCATCCTATTAGTTCGACCCCGGCGGCAGGCGGCGCGCGTGCTTTTAAGGAGTTTTTATCTTTATTTTTAATACAAAAACAGCTTATAATTACAGACTTTAGACTGTTTTACGTAGTCCAGAGGTTAATTGCTGGTCGGTTTAGCGTTTTTGAAGTCTGGATTACTGAAAAAATGACTTTTGCACTTATTGGGAACTCCAAAAACGATTTTTATTTTATAGGTGCATAGCTGCATGCCTTACAAACTTCAACGGCCTTTTTGCACAACTCAAAAAATATAGATTCTGAGTCGTAATTTGGTGAAGGTGTAGCAAATCTGTTTTACATGTAAGTGAATTGCGCAGAACAGTTCCTCGTAGCAATGCTTGGTCCTTGGAAGGTCCATGCCCAGCACTGCGGTGGATTTTTGGCTGAGATGAGGATGATGCTGATAACTTTTGAACTCCTTTTCCTAACACTTCATTAGTGTATTAGCTATATTTAATTGTTAAATTATTGGATTGGGAATGGGATAATTTTAAAACATTAAAGTATGTGACTTTTCAAAAATCCTTTGTTTTGCTCTCCTTCCTCCGTCATATCAGGAACTCTGGTGCCACATTTTATGTTTCGAACTGGACCCTGTGTTCAGACTTCGTCGGTGTTTAAGATGAAGAATATATTATTTTCTTTTAGCAAAAAACATAGGTCACAGACAAACACTACGGCCCGGTTTCCACCAAAGCGGAGACGAGCGGAGTGGAGAGGAGATGTGTGGAAACCCACCAACATGTAGTTGCAGGTCTCTCGTCTATCCAGTAGGCTTAGCCAAGTTGACAATCTACAATCGTTAACGCTAATAGAAAACTACCCAAATGTATGGGAATGACATCATGGTCAAAACAAACGAATAGAAACTTTTAAGTTCAGTCAAAACTGTAAGTTGGCTACGATTTATACGGGATGTAGCAATCACGATTGTAGAAACGAATACATTTCATTCTATCATCTTAACCGATGTAAACTTGTCTACGAAAGTTTATATTCGTTTGTTTTGACCACGTGACTTAACGTTTACGATTGTAGAAAGAGAATCGATACGAATCGTTTGTAACTTGGCTAGGCCTGCTGTTATTGGTTGAAGCTTGCACTCCTCCTCTCCGCTCCGCTCGACTCCGCTTTGGTGGAGACCGGGCCTAAGACATTTATTCGTCAATAGGTAGGTATCTACCTTAGGCAGGTATCTACCTACCTAAGGTAGATACCTACCTACATTTATTCTACAACTTTACTTTTATGTACCCTACATTTATTTATTTTATAAATTATTAAAACTTTATGCAAACGTAAAAACTGTTCAAAGGTGGACTTAATGCCTAATGTATATCCCTTCTGAACTATCCCAACACGCTATAAAAATCTATAAAACCTCAACAGATCTAAGCCAGTCCGGGTCGGCGCCGTAGGCGTGTCAGATCCAAGAGCCAAAGTGTCAGTGGCGCCAAACCTTTCCGCTTTGGACTCTTATACTTTTTTATTTTCTTTTTTTTCGAGGCGCCCCGCGGCAAAGGCGTTGGCGCGGTAAAAGTATAGTTCCAATAATTTAATTAAGTGGCCGAACTAATTTTTGATAGTTGAAGCTTTTGTGGTGGTTTTTGTCGTTCGCGAATTTGCAGTGTTTTGTTGGAGATGGTGGTATCATTAATGGTTTGGCCTGGTTGCTTTTAAGAATTGGTAAAAATAATCCCTTCTTGTTATGCAGGCCTTGTGATATTATTATAAAAAAAAATCGCTGTTATTATTTTTGCAAGGAATTATTAAAATAGAACTTTACCTACTATTACGTACAATTTATAAAATCATAGCCTTGCAGTTTTACAGGTTGAAATACTTAGTTAGGAAGACCCTAGACGTATCATAAACTCAATTAAGAATATCTAAAAGTTATTTGGTGGCACCGTAAAGCTCAGGGTTGGTGCCCTGAAACAGTAATACGGGGTCGCGGCAGACCACGAAGGAGATGACTCCACGAACTGGATGTCTTAATTCCTTGAGAATTGGAAAGAAGTCTCACAGCCCTTTGCCTAACAGTGGGAGAACTTGGGCTAGCTGTAATATAAAAAACGGTAGATCTATAATTAAGTACATCTTTTACATTGTAAAACAAACATACAATAGAATGTATCACTGCTCTAATTAAAGGTAGGTATAAAAGGTACGTGAAAAACTTAAATAAATCAGATAAAAACTCCAGAATTTCCCTTTTATTTTCAACACCAACATTCCGTTAACCATCTAAGTACTTATTCAAAGTAATTAAAACCGACAAATCATTGGATTACCGTACTCAACAAAAAACACTTTTACCGTCAAACAAATGCAGAGCAAAATCGAACATTTCCTGCTTCTAATTGCCGCCATAATTGTGTTAAAGAAAGATGGCGTTTCGCGCCAAACAATGGACAATGCACAGATAAAAAATAAATTAGTTTTATTTGAACGAGTCTTGTTGTATCGATGTTTGTGTCATGTGATAACAATGTGTCGGGAAGAATATCACTTTTGTTGTAGGATTTTATTGAGTTTGATCAATTTGTCTTTTAATTAAATGGTTCATTTTTGTTTTGAGCCTTGAAAAACACGTTAACCCGTTGGTCCTGGCTGTCAATTGTAGATCTTAGATAGTCTTTAGGTGGCCCGAACCGTCGTGACTACCAGTCTTACCAAGGGGTATTGTATTACCCAGTACTAACTGCGGGTGGTGAAGATCAGATAGGCAGTCGCTCCATGTAAAATACTGGTATTCAACTGCATCCTTTCCATTCCTGAAACTTCAACATAACATCACGCCTGTAATCCCCGAAGGGTTAGGCAGAGGTGTAGGTACCTTATAGTACACCCATATTTCGCCAGTAATAGGTATTTGAGTCCCATGTAATAGGGGGCGAGCTGATTGCCATCAACCGGGCACAAATCCAGACTATAGACAGGGTTATTTGTAAAACACCGACAAGCTCTCAGGACTGTGTTACTAACATCATAATCAACAACTTTGGTTCTATGACTTTGAAAAATTCATCATATTTTATTTCATCAAATTTTCATTTAAAAAAAAAAAATAACGCTTTTACGGGCCCTTGCCGCCCTGACCCCGCTCCCCTCACTATTGTACTGTCGCTTTCTTTTGCTTCGCATAGATTTCTTAACATTTAGAGCGTTCGATTTAAATATTTTATTTTTGTACGAAAATTTGATGAACTAAAATATGATGAATTTTTAAAAGTCATAGAACAAAAGTAGTTGATTATGATGTTAGTAACACAGTCCTGAGAGGTTGTCGGTGTTTTACAAATAACCCTGTATAAAACCCAATAACACTTTGCGAACGAATCGAACCCAGGATCTCATGCTCAACAGTCGCGCTTGCGACCGCTAGACTAACTTAAACATAATAATTATAGACAACAAGACGAGAGTAGCGCGGGCCTGTGGACGGCGAGCTATGGGCTAGCTCGCCGTCCGTCCGTCTTATGACGACAGGCCGTGTCGACGGCTCGTTCGTGTTCCACGCGCGCCTCAAAGAGAGTCAGCAAAAAGGAAGGGGTCTGCAAGGGCCGAGCCTGCCGGGGCTGCGGGACTGTTCGAAAGAGATACCATGGCCCCGGAACACAAAGGGCGATGAAGGAACATGGATGGGTTTTAGTCAGTAAAAGTCTGACACTCCCTCTCACTCCGCCCAGAGCGGGAAGAGTCATTTGAAGATTTCCCATCCAAAATAAAAACCGAGAGTAGCACCTCTACTTAATCTTACGAGAAATAGAAGCGTGATGTTATGTAATATTTACCTAGCATTTATTATGTCAGGAATGGTTAGAATATGTACGGATTTATATACTAGATGATTATGTAAATAACGTTCAGTTAGCTATGCAAAGTATTTGACGAAGTATTTTATGTAATCGCTTAAGCTGAAGAATGTGCTCAAGACAAGTGTAATTTATTATAGCAAGTTAACACGTGGTAGGTAAATAATTTATTGTGTTTCTATAGTGTTGCTACTTAAAACAAACAAACAGCTGATATATGTACGAATGTAGGCTTTCGAACAAAGTATAACTCGTTTTTTTTTAAAGCTGCATGGCTACCTTTTATTATATTTTGGCAGCTATCGAGTTTTTCTATTACAATTTTTAAAGCTCGAAATTTCAGTAATTTCAGAAAGATTTAAGCAATTCGTTTTAGAAATACCTAAGAAATGCGATTGCTACTTACCTAGAACCTGGATATAAAGTAAGTCGTACCTACATTGCTGGAAATACTAAAGGAAACTCAGCATGATTAATTTTATTTGATGGAATCTTACGGATCGTAAGCGACATCCTTTTAAAATACTGTTGGGTCGACCCTCGCAGAAGCTTTGAACCATGACTGTGAGGTCGTCTCCTTTTGCGTTGACATCAGACATCGTATCTTACTTATTAAAAAAAACGTCCTCCGTCTAGCTAAATATATCTTTTACACAATCATCCATAGTTTTTGCTGAGGGTTCAGACAGAATGACATTCAATCGGCGACAACGACGACGGAAAAGTCAAAAACAATCACCGAAAAGCGTAACTTGTTGAATGACGTTGTTGAAAATATAAACATTTCCCTTTCCTTTGTCCTTAAACTCATATATAAAAACCCTAAACAAATATTTAATCTATGACATTGGCAGCACAGCCCACGACCTTTGGTCATCAAAGTTCACATTGAAAAAAAAAACAAAAGCCCGCCTCACTACGCGTTCCCGCGCAAAGAATGACGCAACCAAAATGGCGAATTAAAAAGTAATTAATCTTGGCCTCTTCCGTTCCGAGCTCATTTCTTTATGTTTTATTGCGTGTGAAAGCAAGTTAATATTAAATAAATCATCTCTATGCATGGGTAATCTAATGAATGTTGTTGTTTTGTAGGTAATAAGGTATTTAGGGTAAGGCACCTACTAATGTGTGGAGTAGTTTCTTGCCCGTTCTTCTTCAGAGATTCTACGTTTGGAGTTAATGAGCTATAGCTTCAATTTTTAGACTGGTTGATGTCCTACTCCTTGATCTGGGGGTCAAAAAGACCGCTTTAAAATCATCAATTCATCAAACTATTAGTAATCACGGTACAATTCGTAAGATGATCGCGGACGCAGTTAGTAGGTATTATATTATGAAATGTCACTATGTGATCTTTTTTTTAAATGTGAAAAATCACGGTGTGGTTTACGGTAGTGCTGAAAGCATAGGCTCAAAATATTCACTCGCACTCAAAACATTGTGCTGATAGATGCATTGAATCCTCATGGAACTATTTAAATTAAAGTAATTAAATATACTTTAAAACTGTAGTTTTACATCTTCTTTTACGACACTTTAACCACGTGTCCATAGTGCTGCTTCTATGTACGGCCGACGAGCTAGAACTTTTAAGATATTTTTTCTGGATTATCACAAAAAGGCTTTGAATGAGATAACTCAACAGTAGTAAATACCCAATTTCCGTTTTATGTATATGTTCCTAATATAATGATTGATTAAACCACCCAATTCGTTCACCCTTGACCGACCGTAGAGGTCATTCATAAAGATAAACGCAAAGAAGCACAGACATTTCTTATCATTCAGCCTTGGGCTTTGTAAGCATATAATAAATCATACTTAATACTTTTAGTAGCCGCCATCTTTGATGATTGATTGCTCATTGTTTTCTGAATGTTTGTGTGAAGAAAATGGGCTGTGTATGTTAGTAAGTATGTGTGTACTTATGGTATGGTGGAGTGATTGCGATCATTTTGTATGATTTTGACGATATTAAATGTACTTTCTTGAATCTTGGTACCTAGCTATATAAGAAACCATGCTCCGTTCAGGAGGGCGAGTCTGCTATTACAATAGTGTCAATTGTCTAAGCATTGATCTCATATTGTTGATTTTGACAAGTTTGGCAATCTTCTAATATAGTGGCGTCATTATGACTCTCCAATGATCAACCACTGACACTCCATTGAAAGAAATGGCATAGAATGGTTATCTCGTACACAATAAAAAACCTATATAAATGAAATCTGGCATGATTAGATGCTCAAATTTAATTTTAGTTTTTCGAAAATCATTTCTGTTATAGTATATTTTATAACGAAGCCATAATATACCAGAGGTGGTTTGACTCCCGAGCGTGCGAGGGAGTTAATGAAACCGAGGGTATATTAAGTTGGCGTTTAGTCTCGAGGTGCAAACTGTACTTATCACTTTGAGTGCGAGAAAAATAGTCAATTTAGTACAAAAACATTGATTATTCCTCCAGTCCATAGAACTTTCGTAAGTTTTTAGGTAAATCTTCCGCATTTTTGGCGGCAAAAGATTATCCATTAGGTAAGTCTTTTGCTCTTTGCTCGACGTCAAACTAATCAGTCACTGGACATTCATAATAAATTTATATAAAACCGAGCAAAACACTCGATAAAAATTCTGAAATTTTCGCGGTCAGTTTTTTCTTCTAAACCAGTCACAGATTAACAATTTAAAACGCATAGCGCCACTTTCCTTGCGGAAAAACTATGGAACTAAAACTCAACATTTTCGCAATGAAGATAGTCCACACTCCACAGATAATAGTAGTAGGTCGTAGGGCTATATTGGCGTACTTTTAGAGCATGAGAAGTGAAAAGGTTTATTAATAATGGCAATACAACAATGTCATTATAACACAATTCTATTACGAGACCATTGACCGGACAATGATCGACCATTATGAAATGAATTTTTAGCAAAATGACCATTGTCATCGATCAACAATTATGAAATCAATACACCATTGTGACACTATTGTAATAGCAGACTCGGCCCCCAGGTCATTCCTTATTTTCGTTACGTTTACACCGCGCGCTAGTGCTAGGGTCTAAGGTCATTGGAAGTCCCCAAAACCACTCTGTCCTTTACAAATCCGGCCATATAAAGTCACCCACCTCATATCCTCATACAAACCGCAACGCTGTCATCAGCTCATCACATATTCACTAATATCCATTATGTATCCTTACAAAAAGAAAACACCTATCAGGTAGCTGGGATGAAGATGTAGACTCAATCACTAATTAAAGAAGAGCCAGTGGAATTGAATTTAAGAATGAATTTGAGCTTTATTTTTGAAAGAGTAAAGGAGATATTGGATTGGCAAGGAGTCCTTGAATGAGTATCAGGTTGAAGTGGTGTAGTTGCTTCGTCAGCGTTACAGTTGCGAGCAGAAATATTGACCGAAAATGAAGAATGACAAAACTTTTTTTGTAGTTTGCCATTATCTAGGTAAGACAACGTGGCAATTAATATAAATAATAATATTATAAAATATAATAAAATTTATTTATTTACTCAAAACAAGGTATAGTAGTACACGTTAAAAATACAGTTTTACAAAAAAGTACTAGGTATATCATTATACAAACGTGTGGGTGAGCACTGCTCTCCTAGCTAGGTTATGAAAACCTGTGTTAAGGAGTACATATAGTGCTTCCGATGTTACTGCTGCAATTTCGGAGTATTGAGTTTGACAAGTTTTATGTATATTATTAAGTAATTATGTAAACATATTAAGTAAGAATGTAAGGAACTAAGTAGGTAAGTAAGTATTATGTACGTTTGATTAAACGTCAATATGAAATAATTTTAAAGTAAAAAGTGTGTGTGTGTTTGTCTGTGTGTTTGTGTGTGTGTGTGTGTTTCTGTGTGTGTGTGCGGGTGGGTGATTGTGTGTGTGTGTGTGTGCTTGCTTATCCATGTTCACCACTTAAGTTAAGATTCTTTCAGTTTCGTCATATGACTTGTTTTGAAGGTACGATTGCACAATCTTTATAAATTTGTAATACGGTAGTCCGTAGATGTGACACTCTTCGTTTATTTTGTTATACAGGAACGGACCAAGAAAATGAAAGAATCGCTAGACAAAAGTTGAACGTACTTGCGGCAAGGTGCATATCCCATCTTTTTGGCGTTTACTACGTTTTTTATTTTCTATAATTCTGTATGGGGTTTTGCGGTGTTGTAGAATGACTGTTTGTAGTATAAAGTGTTGCCGAACATTTAGAACTTTGCAGTCATTATATAGTTGATCGGTTGGAAACAGAATAGGACGACAAGTGGCCACTTTTAAAATGGCCCTATGTCCTACTTCTAGCGGCTTGAGGGTGGTTTTAGCTGCGCCACCCCAACAGGAAATGCAATATGTTACGATTGACAGGCAAAGTGCGAAATAGGCATTTCGTATTAAAGAGGGATTGGCAATATACCGAAGAGTTTTAAATATGTATATCAGTTTGCGAACCCGTCCAGTTGATAAAGCGATATGAGACTTAAAATTGAGATTCCTTACCAAGATTACTCCCAGGTATCTGATGCTTTCAACAGAGGTTAAAAGAGGACATTGACAATTTGTTCCTTGTATTTGTGGATGACAAGTGTGAGCTTTAACCAAAATTGGAGTTTTTGGTCGAGAGACCGAGCTGTTAGAGTAAGTCAGAAATTTGGTTTTGGAGGTAATAAGTGTTAGAGTGTGGCAATTAAGCCAATTTAACACAACTCCAAAGCCAATCTGAGCTTGATGCTCTATTTGCGACCAGGAATCTGCGATGAAGGTTATTGTGGTGTCATCTGCAAATCATATTACCTTGGAAGGAAGGAACCCCCTGAAATTTAAGTAAGTAGATGTAAAGACGTAAATATTGAATTCTTTAGCAAGTAAACTAAATACATACATACTATAAAGAAGGTAGTTATTGAAAATGAGTCAGGCGTTCTAGTGAATACTGATGACTAATCACTGACGACCGGAATGGCGCAGCGGTAGTGACGCTGCCTTACGTTCTTAGGGTCCCGGGTTCGAATACCGGTAAGGGCAAATGTTTGTGTGACGAGCATTAACATTTTTTTTCCGAGTCATGGAGGTTTTTATTAAGTATGTATTTACAAACAAAAAGTCTCTGTGTAGTATTTATTTACTATCTGGTGTCCACGACACAAGCCTCGTTGCTTAGTGTGGCACTAGATGGCGCTGTGTGTATATTCCAGCTATATTTATTTATTTATTCACTAATATTCTTGTTCTTGTCCTTTACTGTAACAAGGCGACCCCATTGCTGAAAATTGTATGCTTAAAGTTTTTGACATTTAGAGATAATACTTAAAGTACGTCTTATAATATTCATTGACTACTTATTTCTGTCCGCCAGTGCCCCGGCGGCGCCTGCGCAGACCGCCAGTCATCACAGCGGCGCGGGCGCCATCTAATGGACACTAATGTAATTTGTTAGCGCCGCATACTGCATTAGACTTTGACGAGATTTTTGGAAGGAAATCATTTTATTGATCATTCTGTTGAGTCCTGTCTCATCATTATCATCATCATCATCATCAGCCTATTAATGTTCCCACTGCTGGGGCAGGCCTCCTCTCTTTGAGGGGGAATGGGCTATAATCCACCACGCGGGCTCAGTGCGGATTGGTAGATGTCACATGTCTTCGAATTTTCAGGTTCTACGACATGCCGGTTTCCTCACGATGTTTTCCTTCACCGTTTTGAGAGCAGTGGTGATGAAATAAATTACACAAAGTAATGCGCCTGCCTCGGTTCGAACCTACGACTTACAGTTCGTAAGTCGGGGCCGCCAAGTCCTGTCTAGTTGTACGAGATTGGTCAAGTTGAAAATATTATCCAGTTAAAGGAAGGATTCGTCAGTCGTAACGACTGTTTCAATTTTTCCTTCATGTCTTTGTTAGTTGATTTAAAAAATAGTGTGTGTAAAATAGTATATCCACATTTCATCAGTTATGTTTTTTAAGTCTCATGTAATAGGGGGCGAGCCTATTGCCAGCAATCGGGCACAAATCCAGACTCTGTAGCTGCTAATGAAAAATTTCTGATGGAAAGAACCAATAACACGTACTTTGGCCGACACGGGAATCGAACCCAAAAGCTCATACCACTAGACCAACCAATCAATAATTATTTTATCAAATTAACTAAGTTGTACCTAAGTTGTCACTAAGTTGTTGTTGTTGTTGTTGGTGTGTTGTTGTTGCTTGTTTTGTTGAACTTACCGTCTTAAAAAAAAACTTGTGAAAAAGTTGGAATTTTGACTCGCAATATCTTTTTAACTAGAAGGTTCCCAGGTATGGTCTACAACAAATGCCTTTCGGTTTCGTTAACGGTATTTTTACACTCTCTATGGTGTCGTACCAGCGCGATACCAAGAAGAGATTGACGAAATGTAGGTGTATAATAATAATAACAAAAAGCTTTATTGAAATATCACTAGCCCCCTCCCTAGTATCAAAAATCAAAATCAAAAATTAATTCCATGCATAATCACAAAAAGTATTCAATAGCAGTTAATCGCAATCAAAAATAATCAAATGTAAATAATCGCAAAATTCGAATTTAAAAATGAACGAACTGGAAGGAGGACGCGCGGGAAGTGGAAGGAGTGGAGGGAGGCCTTTGCCTAAGAGAGGCTAAAAAAAAAAATGCTTTGAAAATATTTTTTTTATTTTTTATTTCTATGCATGGACCCCTCTCGGGTAAAAGTCTTGAGAAGAGAGAAGAGAGAGAAGAGTGCCAAACGTCCCTGTCCCTCGCTCTCTCAATCCAATTCTTGCCCGCAATTTCCTTTAATTCATCTTGCCACCTGGAGCATGGTCGACCTCTACATCAGGTTCCCTGTTCGTACAAAAATAAAAATATTTAAATTGAACGCTCTAAAGTGAGGGGAGCGGGGTCAGGGCGGCGAGGGCCCGTGAAAGCGTTCAATTTAAATATTTTTATTTTATTTTATGAAAATTTGATGAACTAAAATATGATGAATTTTAAAAGTCATAGAACAAAAGTTGTTGATTATGATGTTAGTAACACAGTCCTGAGAGGTTTTCGGTGTTTTACAAATAACCCTGTATATATCAACCTAATTTAGTACCTACTAACTTAAAATAAATAAATAAATATAATAATTAAATTCAGTGACAGTGAACGTCAACAAAGCCCGCAACTCCCCGCCACGTTCAGGACCTATTAGGTATTGTCCATCTATCGTCAGTGAACCTTGCTTTGTAGCAAGGTTCACTGACGATAGATGCCCTTTGTGTTCCGGGGCCACGGTATCTCTTTCGAACAGTCCCGCAGCCTTGAGAGGCAGAATAAACGCTGCTAACATACGAAATCGAACCAAGGTATTTGACGCAATAATCTTCGCCCAGAGACTAACATGGAAATCCCAGCAGCGTCAGCAGCGTTCCGTCAGCAGCGTTTATTCTGTCTCTCAAGGTGATTCCCAGACGCCTGCCGGGGCTGCGAGACTGTTCGAAAGAGATACCGTGGCTCCGGAACACAAAGGGCGATGAAGGAACATGGATGGGTTTTAGTCAGTAAAAGTCTGACAGTCCCTCCTGCTCCGCCCAGAGCGGGAGGAGTCATTTGATGATTTCCCATCCGAAAAAAAGGTGATTCCCAGACATCTTCTCTCCATTGCTCTCTGTGTGGCTTAAATTTTCATCATTGCTTTCTTATCAAATATTCATGTTTGTGAGAGCATTACATAAGTTGAAATATCACTATCCTACCTTCCTAGTATACCTCTACCTAACTCTATCGGGAATATACGAGCGATGTAATGTTACATGTTTTTTTTTACCGCTATCTGCCTTAAGGTGTAGACCGATTAACTGCCTCTTCCGGGAATCGAACCCCGGCGCTCTGAGTCATAAAGCGGTACTAAGAATGGAGCGCTATTTGAGTAGTAATACAATTATTTTATATTTTTTTCCTTTGATTTGAGTCTAATTTGATTTTCTACCGACTTTTATAGGAGTTCATCAACTTTGTATTATGTGAGTTAAAGAGTTGCTGAGAGTGACGAGTGCACCTTCAAAATCAAAAGGCATTTATTCGAAATTAAGCTGAGAATTAGGACTTGCTGGACGTCAAAAATGATTTAGGACAGTCCTCCAAAACGTTCGCTCTTCGCCACTTTCCAGTATTTTATGTTGAACCTATTTGGTTTAAATTCAATAAAGAATCATCCTGGCTGTATAGTGTTCCAAATACAAATATCTATTCTACTGTACTGACTCTACTTGACTTTGTCACATACAATAAAAAATGCTCCATGTGAAAAACTTTCACATTAAAGCTTGTGTTTTACTCCTCAAATATTAGAATTTTATTCTTCTTCTTAGCGTGTCGATGAAAATTATTCATTCAATATACAGGGTGTAAAGGGACCCTTCACGAAGTCATCAACCAAGCATTCTGTACATCAAACAAAAATTATTGCTGGTAAACGACTTTTTTTGGGGTGAAAAATCACGTTGATTTTCCGGTAGGACTCAATGTAACGCACTCAAAACATTGTGCTGATGGATGGATTGAATAGTACGGGGGTCGTGAAGGTGTTTAAAGTAAAATTCTTACAGTAAAACATGAAGTTAAAACCTCCGTAATTAGAAGGTATGGTCTAGCTAGAGCAAAAAAATGATCGCAATGGCGGGGAGAACAACTGTTTTTTGCCTTGGTTATGGGTCTTTAATACCCTACAATTGACTCAAAATTCAGCTATGCGAACACCGCTCGCTGATGCAGTCATAAGATCGTCAAGTGCGCAGTTGTCAGGGTATGCAGCGCAAGATGGCAGATGGGCCATTGTCTGTGGAGACACGCCGCATACGCTCTTGAGATCTGAGCCGTCCTTGAACCCCCATCTCATCGTTCGGAGTATTTTATTTAGCTGAGAGAAGAAGTGGCAGAAAAACTCTTCAGCAAGTCATTCGCCCGTTGGTCTATTGGAAAAAGTGCTATTGGATTTTTTCATCAGAAATTTCTCAGTAGTAGCTCGGAGTTTGGAATTTGGCGGTATGATACCCCCGTGCCTCGGTGCGCACGTTCAGTCGTTGGTCCTGCGCCTGATCTCTCTCCGGTCGTGTCGGATTGCCGTGTGACTGGAAACGGTCAGGAGGAGGTTGGAAACACCCAGAAGTACCCTTGGAATACCCAGAATGATCTTGCTTAATGTCCTGGATTCGATCTTTGGATCTTTCCTGGATTCCTTTTGGGTTAAGTATTTTTGCGTATTTTCTGAGCAGCAGTGGGAAGTCGGGAATTTGTGCCCGGTGTGGCCTTAGGACGGGAGAGATAGGGACATGGAACATATCTGGCAAAATGTGTGGGTGTAGTCATTAAAACCTACAAGAACACCTCATCCTATTCTATTTCTGTCTATGGTATTTATGTTTTGTTTTATTAGAACACTACCAGATGGCCTAGACAAAGTGACAGAAAAACGATGACAGCAACTGACAGAAGCTATCGTTAAGTTAATGTCAATCTTGTGGAAAGTCATTCTAGAAATATGAAAAGCTTTGAAAGCGTTTGTCACTTGTTTAAGTCCTCAAGAGTTTCTTGATTAAATATCCTTTTTGGGGCTGTTTTGTGTACGTAACTATTTAACGATAATATCATCATGTAAAGAAACCAACGCATTGTTACTCATTATTTAAAAAAATCAAAGGAAAAAACTTGAAAACATCATTTGAATTTTCACTCCAAGGTCTAAAAAGTGAGAGTCGGGTGTCATTGCGTTGGAAAGAGACGGTGGATGTGTGAGGGAGATAGATAGACTCCTCCGTTGAAAGCAACGGCGCCATGGACCCCTACGTACGGACAGCAAATTAATGTTCGATTTGAAAAAAAAAACAACACAAAAAAAGTTTTTGACAACCGTAAGATTTACCTACATATTTGTTTTTCATGGTTTAGTTATCGGTTGACAAAAAGTTACTACTAAGTACTTATTAAACATCATCATAAGCCTATTAATGTTCCCACTGCTGGGACACAGGCCTCCTCTCAATGAGAGGGAATGGGCTATAATCCACCACGCGAGCCCAGTGCGGATTGGTAGATGTCACATGTCTTCGAATTTTTTGGTTCTTAGGACATGCCGGTTTCCTCACGATGTTTTCCTTCACCGTTTTGAGAGCAGTGGCGATGAAATAAGTTACACAAAGTAATGCGCCTGCCTGGGTTCAAACCCACGACTCACTGCCCGTAAGTCGGGGCCGCCACCACTGGGCCACCGCTGCTCTATAGTACTTATTAAACATAAGAATAAGAAATATTTTACACACCTTCCAATTTGCTGACAATAGCTACCAACCAAGTCTAAGACCTGGGATGAATTGCTGCTGTCAAGGGCTGTGCGGGACTGTAATTTTATCTTTTTGTTCTTGACTCCTCAAATCTGTCTGTGACTAGTGTATTTCAAATTAATCCTTTGACATATGAGTTTACAACTACATATTTCACGTTTGAGGAGATAAATCTGATGATTCTAGAATTATAGATAGACTAAGTCTGAAAGCAGACAGAATTTAAACGAATCAGTTTTTTTTTTAAGAAATTCCACCTACGTGACGGTATTCCCAGCGTGTTTTGCCGACGCTACACAAATAGACAACTTCAATCACGTCTGCGGGAGGAAACGCGATTGTTTTTACGTCTTTGACGAGCCTCGGTACACACGGGGCGAGATCTGACAGGTTACTATTTTATTTTCGGGTTTTTTTTCTTCACGGGGTACTTTGGAAATATGTTGTGGTTTTTATCTGATAAAATGATGTTGTGTTTTCAACTTTCTTAAAAAGCAATAAATGCTTTTTCTGGCCCCTTATTCACAACGCTTCGATTCGATTTTCGATTCGGAAAGTCGTATTTCTATCTTTTTTTGACATTACGAAATCGAGCGAGATAGTCATACGACTTTCCGAATCGAAAATCGAATCGAAGCGTTGTGAATAGCTATGCTGGTCTCTTTTCTAAATTATTTTCTTCGGATTTCTGTTTATACTAATATTATAAAGAGGAAAGATTTTTATTTTTGTATGTAACGAATAAACTTAAAAACTACTGGACCGATTTGAAAAATTCTTTCAGCAATGTATAGCTACATTGTCAGCGAGTAACATAGGCTATATTTTTATCCCCGTACTCCCACGGGAACGGGAACTACGCGGGTGAAACCGCGTGACGTCCGCTAGCGGTGGATCGTTTGCAAACACTCGACCAACGACACAGATGGATGAAGTAATACTAATAATAGCTGCACAATATTATGGACTAAATTTACCACAGCCCATGTTTGGCATACCTGCAGGCCTAGCCAAGTTATAAACGATTCGTATCGATTCTTTTTCTACAATCGTAAACGTTAAGTCACGTGGTCAAAACAAGCAAATAAAAACTTCGTAGACAAGTTTACATCGGTTAAGATGATAGAATGAAATGTATTCGTTTCCACAATCGTGATTGCTCCATCCCATATAAATCGTAGCCAACTTACAGTTTTGACTGAACTTAAAAGTGTCTATTCGTTTGTTTCGACCACGTGACTTAACGTTGAAATGATGTCATTCCTATACATTTGGGTAGTTTTCTATTAGCGTTAACGATTGTAGATTGTCAACTTGGCTAAGCCTACTGTTTAGAGAAGCTCTAATGGATTCAATCAGTGTTTTAGCGTATTCCTAAGAATAAACTTTATTTAGGGCATGGTTCCTTGGGTCTTAAGTTCATTAAGTTTGTCATGGTGCCTTTCTTTCCTCTGAGAGGCAGTTTTTTGAATGCTATCTTCATCATCAGCTGAAAGACATCGACTGCTTGCAATAGGCCTCTGATCCAGGCATCACAACAATGACCAGACCGGTCCTTCTCGCATCCGGCTGGTTACCCCCTAAGGTCAACCATACCTAGTCATCCAGCCTCCAGGTCTATCATACAGGAGCGGGGAGCCATCTTGTACTATTCTATCATATTTTCTTTTTCCCTTGTGTATCATTTCTTTTCCCTACCAAGACCCCACTTCTCCAAAAACCCCGCCGTGTGTCGAGCGCATGCGTGCTACGCCGGCCTGTCATTACACCGGCGCAGACGCAGATCACATTATCCCCGATACATTGAGATTACATACAATTATATACCAACCCGCCGGCCGGGCGACACGCAACCAGAACTATTATGTTATATATTGGAATCGTTGCTAGCTTATGTGTTGGGGATTTTTTTTTGTTAAGGTACCTATGTATTTTGTTTTGGGTTAGTAGAGGTAGATTTGATTTTACATAAGCCTTAGTTCAAGCATTCTTAGCCTTGAGACTCAGGAAAATGGCACAAGAGGTAGGACGCCTATATGGCCGGATAGAACAAGGCTATTAATGATGATGCCTTAGTTTACCTGCTATTCTTAATTTGTTGCTTGAATCAGTATTCTTCCTAAAGTCTCCATAGAAACCAAAATTTTTCGTTTCAGATTTGATGACGACTTTGGCAACTTCAGGCTCGTCTGTCCGTCGTCCTGTCGTGTCAGATTGCTGTCGCATGAAACTATGACAGCAAAGGTAAGAAAGCATCTGTGCTTACGCACACAATTTTGCACTTTAATTTATCCCCCGTCGGTGGCTTAATGCCCGCTAAAATTGACTACTATGGCCGAAATTCGGTCTGGGGGACCGTCTACTAGTTTCTATAACGCGGAAATACCAGACACGATATCAAGGTGTCCCATACTTTGTGGAACAAACATCATCATCATTTCATGTAAATTGTATCATTTAATTGTACTTCTGTGTGTTGTACTATGTCTTTTGTGTGCACTAAATAAATAGATTATTTATCTATCTATATTTAGGTACAATCCAGGGCCGTTTCATTTAAGAATCTCCACCACATATACAGATGACAATTACTTTCGAAGCGTTTCATATTAAAAATACTTTCAACAGGGTGGACATGGACCGAGTTTTTTGGTATTTTCCTATACATTTTTGAACTTCCCATCATTGTTTATTGCTGATCTTATGTCACGTTGTATAGACCTTCGGAGCTGGTCTGCCTTGTTTCGTCGAAACTATAGAATCAAGTTCAATGTGTAATTGAAAATTTAAACTTTGAATTTCAACAGTTTACGTATTAAAAAAGTGTCATTATTAGTTACCGGGCAGTATGAATGTGAAAATTAGTCATCATCATCTGCCCAGACTGTTCCCAACTACGTTGTGGTCTGTCTTTCAGATGACCAGTGTTAATCAACAAGCGACTGTCTATCAGTAACACTTATACTGTTTTTCACCGATAATCAATTATTGTGAGCTCCCGATAATAAATAATGGATCATCATGGAAGATATCACGTAAAAGACAGTCTACGTGTATTTATGAATATATTGCTGGACATTGCACACTGCCATCTAGTGCCGACAACAAGGCTTGTGTTGTGGACACCAGATAGTTGATAAAGACATAGATACTAAGTATTTATGAACCGCCACAGCTTAAAACAGTATTTGTCTATCAGTTACTGGTTCAAGTGAATGTGAATTTATAGATGTATGTCACAATAATTGAATTTAAACCATAACCACATCAAAATCCGACATTCTTCTATTCTATTATTTTTACAAGAGCATTACAACAGTATAAAGATATTAAATACAGTAGCCATCTGAAGCATTGTTTGCTTTGTTATTTTTTTAAATAAACTCCAGTATACAAGATCATTCAACCCTATACCAAATAGAAGAGCCATCGATGCGTACAATCCGATTTGTAACTTACAACGAAGGAGTTTACACTTGATTTGACGGGATTGCAGAAAAAAAACTACCGTTTCAGATCAAAGGGAGATGTGGACGTAAATATTGATGTTTTTGGCCGGGGGGGATATGGGTGTTTAGGAAACTTCTTGTACTATTTGGTAGTTATTGCATACGCATCCTACTATAATAGTAATAATCCTGTGTGACTCTTACTCTGTCAGATATTTTATTCAGCCTATAACATACTTACTAATTGCTGGGACCTATTATTTAGACCTCCGATCGATACGGAATCAGTCATAATTCCCTATGAACATGAACCACTCTTGGATGTTTTGGGTTAGGACATGCCGTTTTCATCACGATGTTTTCCTTCACCGTTTTGTGGGCAGTGGTGATGAAATAAATTTCACAAAGTCTAGCATCTGCATGGGACCCCACGACCCACAGCTCGTATGTTGATATGTTGAGACCCATACCACTGGGCTACTACTGCTGCCACCAGTCAACGCACAGACCGAAATAATGAAGAATTGGAATGGGTTTTTAGAGATGAATTTCGACGCGAAAGTAGTCGCGTACAAAAGCTGAATATCTCTATACTTTTTTTACAACAGAATCTTAATAGATTTTTCTAGATTATTTCAAATCTACAAAAGCAGACTTCCCTCGAATCTTTTGACAAAATTAATTACGTTTTTAACGGTACCAAATTACGCATCAACTTGGGAGACCACTACACTTAACGTTACTCGGGACTACTCTCAAATAGGCGTGACACTAACCCACCTACTCACAAATTTCCATCGTATTGTCTTCGGCCTAATTCCGCGCAACAAAAAATACGATAATGTCCACTAAATCATAAAATAATAAGTCGGTGAGCGGTACAATTTAAATAGATTTTGCACGTCCGTCATGCTTTGTCGGGTGGTCAGGTAAATTTGCCATTTCTTTTTTGGAAGTAGGACCTTAACAATGGTGGTAAAAAAAAATTGCAAGTTTGACAGTTGTACGGTGCGTTAGCGTTTTTGTAATTGTCGTTTTTATTTTTGTTGTTATTAATTTTGTCGCATACTGTGTGTTGGATTTTGGAGATTTTTAGCCTATCTTTGCCTTGGTCGATATAACATGTAAATAACTTTTTTCTATTCTATTTTATTGGATGATCAACAAGCTTATGGCCCTCTTGAGGCCAAGTGGTCAGCTCTGCCAACGGACATTTGCAATATAACATAACATGACGCCTTTAGTTTCCAAAAGTTTTCGGCTAATCAATGAGACCGCTGATTATTATAGCAGCATCGAATAGAGAAAATTAAGTACTTATTATATATTCTATTTTATGATTTTGGCATTAGAAAACATCGTTAACACAACACTTACAATTTATCCACTGCGGAGACCAGTCTGTAAATTAACCGTCTGTAAATGGTTGAAAACTCTAAACTATCAGGCAACTGAAAGTCTATTGATTCCAATCCGGTAAACATCCATCTACTACATAAACACACACTATCTACCGCAAATCACACATTAAAAATTTACACACATTAAATCACACATGTATGCCCCTTTTAGAGTCATTATAATTTTTCTTATTTTATTTTCCAACATTCTGTATTTACATTCTGTATTTTAAGTTAAATCATCACGCATTTTGTTAGTGATTAATCTAAATTAGTTTTGTACTTGTAAGTCTTGGGGGGCCTGGTGACCCGTAACACAGGTATTGTATACCTATTTCGGGCACCAGTCTCTCACAAATGTTTACCCTGTGTATTAGATTTAGTCATTCACGTTCACTACCGTTTGTGATGAGAAAATAAACACATTATTTATTTATTATTATTATTATCGTTTGGAAACTTGCCTAAAATTAGATGGTTCCATGTTTAAAATAGCTAAGTTCAATTTTATCATTCGTAATTTCTGATTTTCATAAAAAGAACCCACAATAATTCAAAATTTAAAACAGAGAGAACAGAATGCATTTCGAATCTTAAAAAAAAACAAGTTGGCAAAATGAAGTAGCCGACGTGTCATCGAAAAGTGCATTCTCATTTACTAATGTATTTCGATAAAAAATCCGAAAATTGTCGCGTCATCACATCGAAATAGTGGCTCAATGTGATGTCTTTGTTAAATTTGTGTCAAAATATTGGTAAAAGTGAGAATATTTTTTGATTTATTGCTATACTTGCTGTTTATTTTGAAAGGATTAATGGTGGTAACTTTTTGGCAAAGATTGATGGAGCTACAGTTAAGATATTTTGGAGTTCGTCTGAGGAAGTACATAGTCTACCCCCATGCCTTTTTTTGTCGCCAAGCAGTGTTGCTGTACTGGTTTAGTGGAGCGGCTGGTGTTATTCTAAGCACATTATATATTCAGACATTATCAGACACCAATGCCGAAACCAATTAAGTACCTACAGACGCAGCATCGTCATCAAGCTACCCGAAACTATCAAATTTTCCCAAACCACCTTAGTGCATAACCGATAAAGATAAAAATCTATTAAAGAAATTTGACAGATTGTAGTAGGTTCATGTGCTAGTATCGTATAAATTACGAACTAGGTATATGAATAAAATACATTACTTTATTGTTTCATCTAATCAATGTGAAGACATCCATTTCGATAAAACTTAAAAGTCGCATCTTGCAACACCGTAAAACAAATTTAATTAATTCAGTTACAAAACAATAGACCAAGAGTTTATTACAATTATATTATTTCTTTATAATATTTAATTAATATAAAAAATCATTCTACTATATTACACCCTTAATAGAAACAGCGATTTTATAAACAGAGCCAAAGATTTACGAACTTACTTTTGAAAAGGCTGGTAGCTGGTAGCAAAGGTTTATCTCCATACGTCCAAAGGGACAATCAAATAAACAATAAAATTTGAAACGCAATTTACTTCGGCACATTTTGAAATAATTGCTAAAATATTTTTTCCACACAGGTAAATATTGCTAAAGTATTTTCAACTCTATTCAGTCGTGTTAAAAATGACTTAAAATTAAGAGGTTTTTGATTGAGTGTAGACATAAAATGGTAGAGTTATAAAAACATCGAAGTCCCACTAACAAGGTGAGGTTTAATTATTGAAAATTTTGTGTTAATTTAGTTTTTTTTTCGGCCGAACGCGCGGTGCCTTTGCTCGGCGGTCTCTTTGTTTTTTTTTACGTTTGTATAATCTGTAAAATGGCATGTTAGCGCCAGTTTAGCTCGGTTGATTCTTTTTTCAAATTATTATCGATATTAAATTGTGCATTTCCGCTGGCATAGGACCATGGGCCACCCACTTGTAATTGATAGACTAAAATCAAATATTTATTGAATGGTGAACTAAATTAGGTCATAAAATAAATATTTATGTTACGGTATACGTTACGGATGGTCGTTGTAATCTGCTGGATCATCTGCTTAGCATTTTCCCAACTATGTTGGGGGCGGCTTCCAGTCTAACCCGATGCAGCTGAATACCAGTATTTTACATGGAACGAGGGCCTATCTGACCTCCACAACCCAGTTAGCACTGAGTAATACGATATCCCTTGGTAAGACTGGTTGTCCGATTTTCGGGCTTCTAAAAAGGCTTCGTCAAAGATCTGCAAATGGCAGCGTGGACTAACGGCTGAACTTGCTTTCTGAGGCACGGAGTAAACTCAGTATAACTACTGGATGGTCACCCATCTACGGAGTAAGCCAGGCAGGCGCCAGGTCGCCTTCAAGGACCCACCAAGCAGACCCACCGGTGGGTCTCCGAATACTGATGTGTCTCCCAAGACCTACTAGTGAGTCCTCTGAGATTTTATTGTCTTCGAAGACCCACTCGGACTAGTAGTTTTGGAGAAATAAGGGTTCGTAAACCGCTCGCATATTAAATAACGCTCTTTGACATCTGTCCCCGAAGTGCCGGGCCTCCGCCAGCCTCCATCCGCCTACGGCCCGGTGCCCATGCCGCTCATAAAAGATTATTTGTAATTGTTTTCTTTCGTACATTCAAGTTCCTGGTGGGTCTCAGGGGATATAAAACTAAATAGTCACATAGGTCCTACCAGTCAGTAGGTCTTGGGAGACACATCAGTATTCGGAGACCCACCGGTGGATCTGCTCGGTGGGTTCTTGAAGACGAAGCTGCAGGCGCAGCTTAATCAGATCGCCACAATTTTTTTTTTTTTTTGTTTTTTTTTTGTTTTTTTTTTTTTTTTTTGGGAATGGCATCTCGCAGTTCAGTCTATACCTGTGCCTTGCCTTGCCTTTGCCTTGAAGCTAAGGCCTCCAGCCAGGGGCATGTTAACTAAAAACTAAGCGACCACGCCTAAGGGCACCCCCTGTGGGGTACGTACCTCGGCTTAGGGCGTCGCTGGGGGCAGCAATGGGACAGGCTGGATCTGAGTGTCATTATTTAGGGGCTCGTTTGACATTACTGGCTCAGCATCGCGGGCTGGCTCTAGCAAGGGTCGGGGGGCAATTGATCGGGGATTACGCGCCGGACCTCGGCGGCGAGGTCGGTATGTCTTCGGTTTGTATTTGTATATTCTACGTACGGTGCTGGTGTCTTTGCTACTCTCCTGTAAGAGGGTAATAGCGTCGTCGGGGGTGACTAGAGTGTGCCGAGGACGGCGGACTGAGCTGATACGCGATGGGTCGTATCGGGCGGCCGATGCGATCAGGGGGTTCCTATGCTTAATAGAGGAGTCGAAAAAACGCTTTGCAAGACGTTTCATGAATTGCTGAATAGTGGGGATTCTAAGATCTAGGTGAAGACTATCGTTACGGACGTATGGGGGGGCTCCGGTGATCTTACGGATAAAGCGGTTCTGGGATCGCCCCAAGCGGCTGTTATTGTTTATATAGTATATTTTTTATTAGGCACGAGCTCCGTACGAATGAATGTGAGCACTAAGGAAGGATTTTAGAAGATCGATCTTATAAATATGTTAAATAGGGCGGCAAAGTTTGAGTAACAGTTCATGATTTTTGCCATTGTCAAATCTATCTAGCCATAATTTTAACCTATAACTGCTGCGTTAACTTATGTTAGCTTGTAACTCGTAGACACGGACTTACCAAGTCCATGCGCGTAGGTCACAATTGATTATAAAATTTGGTTCATCATTTGCTTGCAGCTCGTAGGCATGGACTTACGAAGTCCATGCTTGTAGGCTGAATCGATTTTCGTGGATGAGGGGACTTTGTTTTTGTTTTTTGGCGGGCATTTGGGGGATATACGAGCGGTCTTTTGGTTGGAGACGCAAGCAGTAAGAAACGTTTTTATTAACAGCGTAATAAAGTGGTGGTGGTGTTACTTAGATTTTAACAGTTAGCAAGTAAATTTCGCACTTATTATTTTGGTGTTATTGAAGTGTTTTGTTTTTCAAGTATTGGGGAGAAGGAAACAAACATTTATTTCCTTCTCATTTGAGTTTAAATGCTGTGTTTGGTTTTCTTTTGCAAAGTCCTTCATTTCTGAGCTGTAGCTTACACTTAATATAGAAATTATGAATTGTAGGTTTTCCGGCGTCCGCGCCGTTGAAAGTGAACAAGTTGAAAGAGACAGGTAGCCTTTCTAGAGAATTTCTTGAAAACACATAATTTTGTATGACAGGTCGCTGTCAAAGCTATCTGTTATTATTTTATTTTTTTACATAACTAATACTTATAATAGGTAAGTACCTACTAATATCATCAACAATAGTTTTGTGCAAAAGGTTCACTCTTTGCAGTAGGTACACCTATTATTAACATTAATGGGTGATGTGTATGATTATAGACCGGGAAAATAAAAATAAAAGTGTTTTGCATAGACACGGAAAATTTAATTTGCATGTAGTAAATTGAAAAAATGGCACCGACTACCTCGTTGACCTAGTGGTCGCAAACGCGTCTGCTGAGCAGGAGGTTCTCGGTTCGATTCCCGGTTCGCTAGGAGTTTAAAGCTACGAGTTGGATTCAAGGAGTTACTCACACACGTACAACCGTATCCTTGATTTTTTCTCGACGTGGAAATCGTCAATGGATGTCCTCCGCCTTGGGGAGAGCGGAGGGGTGACACACCGGTGTTCGCACACTTGCGTCGTGGGACAGCGGGGTCTAATGCGACATCCGCTGCCCCGGACTAGTGAACCTGCGTCCCAGGGGTGAGACGTACAACAAATGCCTGGTGGATGCTCCACGGTAGCCCGCGAAATTGAAATTTTCTTACGTTTTTTGCAATTTGCAGGCCAGAGTCAGGTTGTATGTTGATTAAAATATGATTCGCGGATGTAACACGTATGTAGTTACAGAATTATAATCATCAAACATTCATATTCAGTTCATGTAACTGTCAAGAATGACTTTTTCATGAAATAGTAATTCTTGACAGTTACATGAACTTAGAGGGTTGTATTGATGATTTTAATGATTATAATTCTGTAACTACATACATCTTACAGCCGCGAATCATATTTAAATCAACATACAACCTGACACTGACCTGCAAATTGCAAAAAACGTAAGAAAATTTAAATTTTGCGGGCTACCATGGAGCTTCCACGTTAAACACACATGCATTTGAAACAATTTAACTGTCTTGGATCCCGCAATGAAATTAATCAGAAAAGTATAGCGGAGGAGTAGGAAAACCCATAATTTCCACTTTCCTCCATATCAGCAGGACGCGGAACGAAACAAGGCCAGTAGACACAAAGCGACGTTTATAATTGGGATAGGCACAGTTGCCTAGCACAACGGGGACTACAGGAGCTAAACGCGAGTTTTATAATGAAAAAATAGCATATGATTCACTGTAATAAACAAAACCAGAAAAAATTAAGATATTCTTCAGGATATATGCTAGTATGATAGTGTTTTGAAAACATAATACAACAAATTTTACTCGATAGAAAATAATCACGAACTTATCTCTAAAAAATATTTTAACGAGTAAAAACCATACTAAAATTGTATGCGATCTCATTTTTTGGCAAATAATTCTACAAGCAACTAGTATGCAAGCAACATATTAGCATGACAGTGTTTTTTTTAGTCCAATCAATAGATTTTTATAAATCGCAAAAAAAACACTCATTTCGCACTATTCGGCCCGCAGTGACTGACGTAACAACCACTTTGTAGTGCAAGCTGATTAGAACTTTATTCTCACAGTATTTCAAACGAAGTTTGAACCACTACAAATAGAGTTGCTACTGTAGTCGCCTGAATTGTGAGCTGTTATATTTTTGATTCCAATAATAGGTATGGCATAAACGCTTTAACGCACGGAAATACACACATGCAAGTAAACACGCCTTTGCCCAACAAATAAAAACAACGTCAATTTCCCTCAGATTACTGTTAACTTGGCAGCACTTTTCCCCTCCATTATTCATTTATATTCACGCTATAGGACCAAGATCATGTAACCTACAGTCAACTGCAAGTCTATAGCACCATTTTGACATTGACAGCGCCTTTATGTCATAAGGGGCCATCCCTTGAGCACTTGGGGCTTTAAAGGCCCCATCTCTCTTGGTGATACGTCGTGAGATTTTAGGTTATCCCTCCTCCCCCTTCTTTGCCCGAACCGGGAATCGAATCTAGGACCTCTTGCTCAGCAGCCGCGCTTGCGACCATTATGCCAACGACCCAGTCAGGTTGATTTCGTTGTGTATTATAATGTTGTAGGTTGATGCACGTCGTAACAATAAGGGCGATTTTTGTAGTTCAAATGTTTCGACTGAAGTTGTCGACGGTATCAATTGCGCACACGCATGTTTGCCTAAACGGTCGCATCTGATTGTGATGACCGTATAAATTGTTGTATGTATAGGGTTACCAGATCTATATAAAAGTTTTTCGCAGAAAATTCCGTAAATTTGAAGGATTTTTATAACACGATGAGTTTTTTTCAAAGTTATAATAATAAAGAAAGATTTGTGGCAGAACATTTGCTTAAAATACGAATAGAAACGCTACTTAATTACTTTATCTTTCTATGCAAATATACACTGGCCTGCAAAACTAAGTACCACACTTTTAAAATTGCAATAAATTTTTAAGTACCTACACAAGATATAGTTTCGAAACAAAAAGGACTCGAAAAAGAGTTTAATTTTGTACTTACTAATGTATTAATTCACTATAATTTCAATTCCGATAAAAATTGCTATAAAACGTTTTTTTATTTTAAATCTCTAACTTCTAAGAATAGTTTAGAAAAAAAAAGTGTAGTACTTAGTTTTGCAGGCCAGTTTAGATAAGTTCTAATTGATTCCTATGTTTCTTTTATTATAAATTAATTTATTTTATTAGGAATATTGCCATACTGTGTTTTACTTTCTCATTTTTGGGAATCCCAGACTTTTCAGAATTCCCCTCGCATCAAAACACAGAGCTTTAATTCCCGTCTTGTCCGGAAAATTCCGGACGTATGACAACCCTATGGATGCATAACATGATGGGTTTAGTAAATTGTTTAACTGTTGTCTATTGGACTATGGGATTTGCCGTGACATGGGTTTTATTACGTAACAGCAGTGGCGTGCCTAGGGGCCAACATTACGGCGAGCCCATAAGGCAACCAGACTGTTCAGAAACCCTAACATCATGAAGAGTAGTAGTTTATAAAGGCAAGCTTTTAGGTTTTGCTGGCCTAGGTTGATCTGTGGATGGGTGACCACCCTTGCATACCGAGTTTCCTCCGTGCCTCGGAAAGCACGTTAAGCCGTTGGTCCCGGCTGTCATTTGTAGATCTTGGACAGTCGTTACAGGTAGTCAGTGGCCCAAAAAGTCTGACAACCAGTCTTACCAAGGGGTATCGTATTACCCAGTACTAACTGGGTTGCCGAGGTCAGATATCAATCGCTCCATGTAAAATACTGGTAATCAACAGCATCCGTTTAGACTGGAAGCCGACCCCAACATAGTTGGGAAAATGCTAGGCAGATGATGATAGTACCTCCACTACGTAACAGTTTTATGTATTGAGGGTTTATCCACACAGGTCAGGATCCTTCACTGAGGCAGGAGGCTGGTTGCTGGGGCTGCAGGACTGTTCGAAAGGGAAACCGCGGCCCTGGAACACAAACGGCTGAGTAGGAACCTGGATGGGTTTTAGTCAGTACTAGTCTGACACTTCTTGATGATTTCCCATCCGAAAAAAAAGGCAGGAGGCTGGTTTATACAATCAGCCAGTAATAATTCCATAGCTGGGCCACATACACTCACTTTCTGAGAGGCTATAAACACATGTGACATCCACGATGTATCTGCTCGATTTCCTCACGATGTTCTCTTCACCGATTTGAGAGAGATAGTCATGAAATCATTTGAATAGGCAAAATGCATTTAATTTTTTCTACACTCAAACATTGAGCTATTACTACAACGTGTAGAGAAGACAGCGCGAACATAATCTGTGTGCAGTGCGGGGCGCGCGACGGGCGGCTAACCCCGTACATGTTATGCTGTGGCGAGCAAGCGACTGAGTGAACTGCAGCCGGCCGACTGCAGTTGAACGAAGCACAGATTTTGTTCGCGCTGTCTTCTCTATAGGTAGTAGTAATAGCTCAATGCACTTAAATCAATATATTACTGTACCTACTACCGTTTAAATACTTACTGATCGCCGCTCCAAAAAAATATAAACTCCTACAATTTTCTACTACAGGTCAAACGTCCGTGAGTGTCAGGGCGATGATGTGACATCGTTTACCTCAATCTACCTTGTTTACATAATTTTTTGATCATATCGAGGGCACAAGTACCTTAAGAAAGAGGGTAGATCGTCTTGTCTGCTTATTACACCCACCCGCAATAACTTCAGTTTATTCGTGATCATGGCGCTTGCAACAGTGCCGAAATATCGGGAACTCGATACAAATAATAGACATGGCACTTGCAACAGTGCCGAAATATCAGAAACTCAATACAAATAATAGACATGGCACTTGCAACAGTGCCGAAATATCGGAAACTCAATGCAAATAATAGACATGGCACTTGCAACAGTGCCGAAATATCGGAAACTCAATGCAAATAATAGACATGGCACTTGCAACAGTGCCGAAATATCGGAAACTCAATGCAAATAATATACATGGCACTTGCAACAGTGCCGAAATATCGGGAACTCGATACAAATAATAGACATGGCACTTGCCACAGTGCCGAAATATCGGAAACTCAATACAAATAATAGACATGGCACTTGCAACAGTGCCGAAATATCGGAAACTCAATGCAAATAATAGACATGGCACTGGCAACAGTGCCGAAATATCGGGAACTCGATACAAATAATAGACATGGCACTTGCCACAGTGCCGAAATATCGGAAACTCAATACAAATAATAGACATGGCACTTGCAAAAGTGCCGATTTCGGCACTGTTGCAAGTGCCATGAGATGAGTACTGTGATGAGTGCCATTTTAATTTACTTCCCGATATTTATCGGGAAGTCAATTAAAATTATCACTATCAATTATCACACCATTTAAATGGATTTTAGACCACCGTGTTCACGTTTCGGCCCCGTAAGTCAATAGGCACAGGGGGTCTACTCTCTTAGTCCACCAACGAAGATACGGGGCCCGTCCTATAGTAGCTTATACTTTGAAATGGACCCTACTCCCTAATATTTTCGGATTCATTTGAAAACACTTCGGGAGTAGGGACAGATGACCAATCGTGTGGCCATTGATTTTTAGTTCGGTCTCCCGACGAATCTTATGTCCGTAAGTGATACGGAGTAGGATATGGCCGTAACTTCGGTCGAAACTACGGATTTCACGCTTAGAGAGTAGACCTCCAGACGCCAGCAAATCAAGCTACTCAAATTTCTTTCATTGATTTTCAACTTTATTGCTAAAGTATTAGGTTCAAGGTTGATTAGAAAAAATTGACAGTTTCGGGTAGCTATATGTGTTGGCGTCTGAAAAGGTGGGACGCACTAAGTGAAGGACTTAGTCTTTAGGCTCTGTGGAATACATGACTAGCAAACTCCATAAAGCTTTCCACATTATGTCTGAAGCTAACGTTCGTTCGTGCGTTTCGTTCGTTCGTTTGTTCTTTCGTACGTTCGTTTTACTCCGCTGAACTCTTCTGTTCCCTTCTCGTTCTCCTTCTCTTCTGTTAGTGATGTTCACAAAAGATATTTGATATGCTTTCTTATGTGTTTGTCTGCATGTTTCTGTTTGTGTATAGAGCAGCTATAAGAGTGTTTGGTATTGGTAGCCCCATGGGCTGACCAAGTTGCAAATGACATTGACAGGGCAGCTAGAAGAATGGTCACTGGTTAGCGGCTTCGACATAATAGGCATGACGACAGTATCAAAAAATTGTAAATCTATTTAGTCCGTCAGTTAGAGTATTGGAAACGTATTTTTTGTTTTTGTAAATCAATGAATATTGACAAAGATAAAACGCATCAAAACTTGGGAGTGGGGGCTCGTGACGTCAGAACTAGCTAAAAATTATACCATGGCGGGACGTATTGAAAATTTTAAAAGCGTCGTATCTTCGTCAATTTTGGTTTACGTAACAAAAGAAAAAACACGGGTCTAATATTTTTTGATAATCTAAGTGAAGGACTAATTAGATTTTTTTTTGTCGTCTCGCCTATTGTTCATGATTCCGGCAAAGTACTTACTTACAGATGTAGCAGGCAGTCTTTGGGTAGAGTAGTTAATAGCTCCACCAGAAGTTCGCAGAGCGGTGGCAAGCTCTTGTGGCTTCCGACACACGGTACCCTTTGCACCTAAATACCCTTGTGAAGGCTGATAAGCCGAAACAGCTTTCTGAAGTGTGTTACTCTACTCATTTGCAAGCGGTCTACGGAAATACTAAAGCTATGCCTGCTGAAAATCTCCCACTTTGGACATACTCCTGTCCAAGTACCGAATGAAGGTATTGATGGGTGAATTTAATCATATGAGAACGGTAAGTATTACGTAACGAATTTGGGGGGAGGTTCTTGTAAAACGTTACGTTGCGTTACAGGGGCGGAGGGATGGCGGGGGAGTTGAACTACGCGTTAAGAGACATTGATTTTTTTAACCCTTCACAATAACAAAGGTATTTCAGCGAGTTTTACCGGTACTTGACGCCACATAATTGTGTCTTTTAGGTAAAAATGGTCACTTGGTGGTTACGTTACGTTTTATTACGGGGGATGGTACAGAAAAACGTTACGGCGCGTTACATGGGGGGAGGGGGGGTCACAAATCTCCAAAAATTGCGTTACGTAATACTTGAACGCTCTATAAAACAACAAGTCTTACCAATCGGTATTGTGTTACCCAATAACTGAGTTGTGTATGTCAGATAGGCAGACGCTTTTTGTTTACTATAGGTACATACTCCATTTGGGAAAACGTAAGATGAAAATAAAACGCCAATTTATTTAAATAATTCATTTAATGCAATCCAAATATAAAACAGGACATTTCTGAAAAGGATAACATAATTATTAAAGGTAAGTACAGTTCTTAAAATATAATCATCTTTATCATTAACATTATAATACTGTAAAATACAATCCTAAAAATCACAATATTAACACAGCGAACAAGCAAAAATATCAATAACATGGAATAAATTGGCAACCCCTTTTGAACACTTCACCTGTGTTGCGAGCTCAAAAAAAATTGCAAAGGGTCTATTAGACCTCCCCGTAACAATAGATGAATAGGGTAACATTATTGAGAAAAAAAAATTGGCAAAGAGCCGACTCATTTTGATTGTCATTTTGCTAATAAAAAATGATGGACTAGCCTAAATAGATTAACAAAGAGGCCGACGGGGTTCGGCCAACTTCGTAAGTCTTCGGGATTCTTCGTTGGCGCATGGCGCTTAGCATTCTTTCTTTGTACGATTGTACTTTCTTTGTGAAAGGCATCCATTGGTGCTTTTGAATGTTATAAAAGAAATTAGCATGGTTCAGAGGTACCGTTGTGCTAAATTGTAACAATACATGGTTGTGGAAGCTTGCTGACGCTAAGTTGATGACAACGTGTATTTTAAAACTGTGTTTCTTAAAATGAATTGTAAATACATAGATCGGGGTTTATGCAAATAAATGTCAATTTACATCAACTTTATCAAATTTACTTTAGTTTGCCTTTCATAGAAGGCACTTTATCCAGCTTTTTCACTTCTGTAAAAGTTACTTTAGATAGATATTTTAGCGATAATTTCAAAAAGATTACTTTAATTACCAGTTGTCCTTAGGGTTTCGTAATAATCTACACTTAGATATAATTTCGATTAGGTACATACTTAGAGTACCTACTATGTAAAGAAAAACTCTATTACAGAGCATTAGCGCTAAAATAACATCTGTTCTTTATTACCAAAATCTGCAGTCCTTAGGTATAATAGCGGGCCAGTGGACGGTGAGCTATGGGCTAGTTCGCCTTCCGTCCGTCTCATGACGACAAGCCGTGTCGACGGCGCGTTCGTGTGCCACGCGCGCCTCAAAGAGAGTCAGCAAAAAGGAAGGGGTCCGCAAGGGCCGAAGCCTGCCGGGGCTGCGGGACTATTCGAAAGAGATACCGCCGCCCTGGAACACAAAGGGCTATGAAGTAACATGGATGGGTTTTAGTCAGTAAAAGTCTGACACTCCCTCCTGCTCCGCCCAGAGCGGGAGGAGTCATTTGATGATTTCTCATCCTAAAAAAAAAGGGTATAATACCTACCTTATAGGTATTTTCTATCGATTGAAGTGCAGTGGGGATATAGTATAATGGGGTTAAATTAATTTATAAGGTTGGTTGGCTTAGAAAAAACGAAATAAACACAGTCATCATCTTTTCAGTCTGTCCGTCTCTTTTCAGTCGCCGCAACACGTCTATTTTTCCAGTCTCCCCTGTCAACCGTCGCACTATCATTTACTCCTTTTTATTAATTCATAAGATTCTTTACACAATCCATCCATCGTTTCCTAGGTCTCCCTCTCCACTCACTCACACTCTTTTAGTCACATGCGATTCGTCCCTCCTCATCTCATAAGCACTAAATCAACAAAAAGTATACTCATCTAAAAAAAAACTCAACATTCACGCAAACTTTCCCATTATTTTCTTCTAAAGACATCATTAATTTAAAATCACAACCCACGCACAGAAGTTATTATACAGCCTTATTGTACTTTACGACGATATTTTTCTTCTATTATTTATACCTCGTGACATTTATCGTTTGTTACCAACCTTTTTTGTTAAAGATTTTAATTTTACGAGGCGTGAAACGTTTGTTGCAAGTTTATAGTTTATGGTAGGGATTTACGATACTTCTTATATTTGTATCGATATTTTGTATCGATAAAATTCTGACTACCTCGTTGGGCTAGTGGTCGCACGTGCGACTGCTGAGCATGAGGTCCTAGGTTTGATTCCCGGGTTGGGTAAAGTACTTTTTTGTTTTACCATCAAGAATTTCTCAGTAGCAGCCACGGAGCCTGGATTTGTGCGCGGTTGATGGCAATCGGCTTGCCCTATATTACATGAGACTTAAACCTAACTGGCGAAAAGTTGCATACCCTTCGGGGATTACAGGCGTGATGTACTGGACGTAATTCCAATAATGATTCGTAGTTTAGAAAATAAAATATAATAATTACCTTGTTTCGTGCCAAGGCCAACTTGGCTGCGCGATCTTCCATTATAAATTATCATACCCTTCGGGGATTACAGGCGTGATGCCAAGTTAGATTCTAGGACGAATGATTTCCATCCGACTCTCCATATATCTAATCGAACCGTATCGTGTTCTGGGATCGTATCGTACTTATTAATCACTGTAAAAGTCTTGAAATTATTTTGTATTTCTTCATTTTGTATTCTTTGAAATTGTCAATTGTTCTACCTATGGTCAATAATACACTTTAAAATAATTTAGATACTAAATATATTCTCGTATATCGATACAAAAGTTTATAGGATCATCACTAGTTTATGATCAGACCTTTTGTGGTGATACACACAATTAGAACATTTGCTTTGAGTTTTCAACTAATTAAGAGTGTGAGTGTTAAAATAGGTAAAGTCAATGTATCGATTTGTTTTTAGCCTTTTTGTTTTTGTTATTTTTATTGGTTTATCAGGCGGCTCCGTTTTGTGGATGCGAATTGTTCAATTGTCTGTTGATTTTTATTAAGTTGAATTTTGGGTAGTCACCCTAAATCAAGTGTGATATAACACGGTTACTTATAATAGCCCTTCACCGTTAATTTACCACTAGCTATTAATTAAGTACCTAAACAAAAAACTTGGGAAACCTAAGGTTTGTGTAACCGTTTGCTGAAAAAACCCAGCACCACGGCTGGTGCAATCCGGTCGAAACGTTGGGCTTATATTAAGCTTCGTGACAGTCCAAAAAAGTGAAGACATTATTATGATTATAAATAATTATTTTGAAGTTAACATATTACAAAAAAATTAAATAAATAAAATTATTATTACTATTTATTAATTTATGAATAAAATAAATAAATAAATATTATTATTTGCTTATTCTTTTTTTAATTTATTTTAATCTACAGGAATCCCAGAATGGGTAAAGGCCTCCTCCAGTGATGCCCATTTGACTCTGTCCTAGGCTACTTGTCTCCAGTTTGGTCCAGTTATTCTTATAATACTATCTTCCCGTCTTAAAATAGGTCTTACTCTTGTTCGTTTGCCTATTTAAAAAAAAAATCAAAAATAGTTAAGTATAGATAAATTGATCTAAATTAGTTACAGATAAATTTATATTAGGCAAGAAATAAATAAATAACAAAGAATAAACCAAACTAACACATACATAGATTATAAGAAATTTAAATTTACAGGAAATATAAGGCTTTTTATTTTATTTATTTTATAAATAATTATATAAATATTTTACAGTACATTGTCAGTCAAAATTCGGTCAGCTTACCAAACATTTTGTAGTAACATTGACACCGGCTAAACCTACGAGAATTTACCAAATATTCAACCATTTAAATAATATAAAACCAACACCCTTACCAAATGACTGCAAAAGCCTAAAGTAATCAAATCACTATAAACTTTTTCAACAAAATCACCCTTTTCCATGGAAAAAATAAATAAACTATAAAAAATAATATAAAGCGCCCTGTTCCACGTTCCTATTACAGTTTCTAGGAAAACGAAATTTGAATTTGAATTTCCGAACGGCTTTTTATTGTGCTATAAAGCGGCTTGAAGCGCTATTACAGATTATGATGTTATGGCTTCAAAGTTTTGTATCTCATTATGGAGTTTAATGATTTCGGGAAGCGTTTTATTATTACAAAAAGGTTTTATTTACTGTGTTATGTTGACATAATTAACGGTTTGTAGAATGAAGGATTAATTAATTTAGTTTTAAGTTTTTTAGTGTGCTTTTGACATCAAACAAATTGGTTGACTTATTTTCAGTTTTTCGTGTTGTTTTAAGTTTTTGTTAAGTACCCTGGTACCAACGTGTTGCCAGGCCATCACTGTCCTCTCTTACATAAACATTTAAATTGTATTATGACAACATTGTAAAAACCAAAAAGCTACCAAATCGAACCGTGCACCTGTCTTCTGACGTTTCATAGTTGCCCATGTAGGTTTATTATCAAATAGGTTTTTAAATTTTAATAACCCTGCAATATACATAATGTTAAAATTATAAACATAAATGTATAATAGAAGCAGAAAAGAGTTACAGGGCATGTTCCTTTTGCTAAAACATAGGCCAGCCCTATAGTCACGGGAAGAATTGACCAGCTAGTTGCATTGTTTGATTTAAAATAAAAATATCAAATTAGAATATCAACACCAAAAAATCCAAAAGAACATAAACGAAACAGGCTAGGCAACTAATACTAAAGCCACGCTTTTAAATTTTCGTCTTGACATAACTGGCGCCATTTTAAAAGTCGAAACGCGGCATAATTGAGCAAATTGCCTATTAATGCTATTAATACAACGTTTAGTGCCGACAGCCGCTAAGTAATAAAGATAAATAAGGCAGCCATGACAGTTGGGTACATACGAGTTTTCTTAATTTGAAATTGAGCTGTTTTTTTTAATATTTTCATAGTGGATATCCGCCATTTTGTATTTTTGAAACAATTTTTTTTAGGTTAAGTACCTAAGTTTAGCTTAGTAGAAGAAAACATTTTTAAACGTAAAAGCCTGATCTATAAATTAATTATTATTTTTTTAACTATTAAACGTTCTGTTACATAAACATCACGCCTATATAATCCCCAATGCGTAAGACAGAGGTGTATCTATCCCCTCACCACCACCTACATCCACCTGTTATGTTTAAGCCCCATGTAATAAGCGGCTAGTATTTTGCTATACTATTACTACTATTTTGATAGAATCCAGGCAAAAATTGCTGCTACCGATAAAACCCACTATAATATTTTGTCCGTACTAAACATTTAAATCAGGATCTCACGACCAACAGAGTCATAATTTCGTAATAAGAAAAGGATGCAAGAAAAAACGAAGAAGAAATGCAACAAAAAAGAAATAGAAACAATACAACACACATGAAACAGAAATGTGTAATAGAAAGCAAACATCATCATCATTGGCCTAGCCTTACCCCAAATACAGGGTGTAAACAACCTCATCACGAAGCCGTTCACCAAGCATTCTGTACTTACATAAAACTAAGTAACTTTACGCAAAAATTATTGCTGGGACACGACTTTCTTTTATGGGGTGAAAAATCATGTTTTGTGGTAGAACTCAATGTAACGCACTCGAAACATTGTGCTGATGGATGGATTGAATAGTACGGGGGTCGTGGAGGAGTTTAAAGTAAAAATCTTAAGTACATTAAAAACTTCTATTAAAAATAAAAGATTCCAAAATAGTTGGAACTTTGACCCCCAATATCTCCGTAACTAGAAGGTTCCCAGGTATGGTATAGAACAAAAAAATGATCGCAATGATGAGGAGAACAAGTGCCTGTCGGCTTCGTTAAGAGATGCACGTGTTACACACTTTATGTTGAGGTCGGCTTCCAGTCTAACCTGATTATAATTAGAGGGCCAACAATTACATGATAATTATATAATTTTAAATAGCAGGCCAAACTTCACTTTCCACCACTGTGATTGTTAAAAAGAGGTACAATAAAGCACTTTAAAAATGCGATAATAGATCATAAATAAATCATCATCTGCCTTTCCTTTTCCCAACTATGTTGGGGTCGGCTTCCAGTCTAACCGGATGCAGCTGAATACCAGTATTTTACATGGAGCGACTACCTATCTGACAAATGATAGCCCAACAGTTTAACGTGCTTTCTTAGGCACGGAGGAAACTCAGTATGTAAGGGATGGTCCACCCATCCACTGACATATCTTGGCAATCGCGACTTAACCTGTAGATAAACCCGTGGCGCTGTTATTGGAGATTAATACGTTAATAGAATTGAAGTCACTTAGTCTACAGACTTAGCCAGGGCCGGCGTTCACGACATACCTAGATAACGACAAAATCGGTAACTTTCGATCGCTTAAATAACAATGAAAAAATTCGGTTGCAATAACGATGCTTGCGGGAAACGCAAGTCTCTACATCCAAGATGAGTTTCTCGCAAGCATCATTATTTAAACCGAATTTATTTGTTAGTTATCAGCGATCGAAAGTTAGCGATTTTGTCGTTATCTCTGTCGAGACTGGCCCAGAAGAGTAACTTGGCAAGTTTAACAGCTGCAAGTAAAAAAGAAAAAAGCTCTTTTGAATTATGAATCATTTCATGACACAAAAAAAAAAGAAAATTATCATATTAAACAAATGAAAAGCATTTTATGTTTTTTGTGATGAAAAAAAAAGACAAGTCGACAGTAAATGCTCATCTTCTTAGAATAGAATAGAATAATCATTTATTCGTTAATTTCTCGTTCTTAGTTTAGTCGTTTACCAAAAAGATTCTATAACACATAACTTAACGGCTGTAATTCCGGAGGGGTGAGGTTACCTAATACATAGTACACCCACATAATATATCACCAATAGGGTAGACGACAAAAAAAAAATTAGTCAGTCAGATAGATTTCCAAAAAATAGTGACGTGAAAAAATTAAAAAATATCGTGTCATTTTTTCACGTAAACAAAAAATTAAGACGAAAAGACGATACCGTGCGTCGAAAACTCGTGTGACGTCACATTTGAGTACATTCTTTACTTAAATGTGTCGTCACAAGCCCCCACTCATGAAATTTGACACGTTTTATCTTCATCAATTTTTATTAATTTGATAAAACAAAAAACACGTAGGTATCCAATATTTTTCGATAATCTAACTGCCGTCAGTTAGATTATCAAAAATATTGCATACGTGTTATACCCTCCCGTGTTATAGGGATGTTGACTGACTTAAAAAATATGATTCTGTTTAGTACGGACTAAACAGAATGATATTTTTTTTTGTCAGTCAACTTCCCTATTAAGTATGTTTAAGTCTCACGTAACAGGGGGCGAGCCTATTACAACGGGCACAGATCCTGACTCCGTGGCTGCTACTGAGAAATTCCTAATGGAAAAACCCAGTAACACTGCCCGACCCGGGAATCAAACCCAGGACCTCTTGCTCAGCAGTCGCGCTTGCAACCACTAAACCAACGAGGCAGTCATATTCTATTACGACGACCCAAATGGCGCAGCGGTAGAGAACCCGAACCGGACCCGGGACCCTAAGAACGTAAGGCACCCTGCCTTACGTTCTTAGGGTCCCGGGTTCGAAGGCCGGTAGGAGTAAATGTCTGTGTGATGAGCATGGACATTCGTTTCCGAGTCATGGATGTTTATATGTATGATAAGTTTGTATTTACAAACAAAATTAAAGTATATCAACTATCTGGTGTCCACAACACAAGCCTCGTTGCTTAGTGTGGCACTAGATGTGTAGTGTGGCACAAAAATTCTTTCACCATTAGAAAGCCACGTCTTTATTGAGTAACATAGGCTATATAATTTTATCCCCGTACTGCCACGGGAACGGGAACTACGCGGGTGAAACCGCGTGACGTCCGCTAGTTACATATAAACGAATTCAGGACTAACTCACTAAAGAGATTCTAATACACTAAAACCTATTTCAAGACTCAGCCCGCGGCCAAAAGCTAAAGCAACTAATGAATAATTCATAAATTCCTAACATAAGGGTCTGCTTCCTCACAATCCTACCCTAAAAGGCTTGTACCATAGATATGTAATTAACGTCTTTAGTAATAGTGTTTATAACACAAGGTAACAGGAAACATCTGTCAGAAATAGGAATATTTACAATAGAAGACACACCTTACACCTTGGAGTAGTTCTTTAGTTTTTAAGTCCTTAAACAGGCTGATTTTGAATTTAAAATATGATTTATCTGTCTCGTCCCATAATCATGAATGATCATAAATGCCTAGCCTTTTCTCAACTACGTTTGGGTAGGCTTCCCGTCTAACCGAATGCAGCTGAATACTATAGTATTTTACATGGAGCATGGTTCTGACCTGTATAACCCAGTTAGTAACCTACTGGGTTGTACGATACCCCTTGGTATAACCTACTTGTTAAAGATACTTTATTTGTTAAAAAAAACATGCGTTTACACACAAATCGAGCATGTAAGATCTTAGCAAAGTAGGTCTAGGTAGAGATTCGTACATGTTTTACCTAGTGAGGTGTACAAATTTGTTTTTTTTTAACAATTATACGGATTATAGCATTTATATTTTAGCCATTGTTTTTCTGGTATAATCATAATAACTAATTATTTTCTGTGAATTACATAATTCAATTATAAATATAAACAAAAAAAAAATACATTGTCCAATTTTCATGAAGATAGAACTGAAATATGTGCAAAGGTAAAATAATTATGTCAAAAGTTACAAAATAATAATATATCAAACGGTAATTAAGTTTTAATTAATTAATTATAATTTAGTTTTAATTAATTAATTATAATTTAGTTTTAATTAATTATAATTGTTGGCAGACTTTCGGGCCTGTAACGACGGTCAAAGATCAACAATTGACAGCCGGGACCAACAGCTTAACGTGCTTTCTAAGGCACGGAGTAAACTCGGTATGTAATGGGCTGTCACCCATCCATGGTTCTACCCAAGAAAGCGCGGCTTAACCTGAATATCGACCTGAGTTGCTATTATTATTTAGCCACGAGGTCCTCAACATTTCTTAAATAAAACGAAACACTAAAAAGTAATTGTCGACAGATTGTCACTTTGCCACGTCCCTCTACAAAGATGATAGTTCAATCTTTCGCCATTTCAGAGATAGACACTTTATAACAATAATTTACGCTTTTCATAAAATGTTGTATTGAGAACATTTAATATAATTATATTTATTTAAAAAGGGTGTAAAACACCTCTTAACGAAACCGAAAAGCACTTGTTCTCCTCGTCATTGCGATCATTTTTTTGTTCTACACCATACCTGGGAACCTTCTAGTTACGGAGATATTGGGGGTCAAAGTTCCAATTTTTTTTTTAATAGGTACAAGTTTTTAATGTAAGATTTTTACTTTAAATACCACCACGACCCCCGTACCATTCAATCCATACATCAGCACAATGTTTTGAGTGCGTTATATTGAATTCTACCACAAAACATGATTTTTCACCCCAAAAAAATAAGTCGTTTTCCAGCAAAATTTTGCGTAAAGTTACTTAGTTTGATGTACAGAATGTTTGTTTACGGCTTCGTGATGAGGTGCTTTACACTCTGTATATCCATTGGGATATAGAGTCTGCCTATATTCAAAATTAACCAAGCAAAACAATCGTAAAAAATAGCATAAAACCAAGCTCTACAAAACCAAACTTTTCTAACTCACTAAATATTACAAGCACTGCATGAATAAACCTATAATATTCCTGTAACATTCTAACGTTACGAGCAATTTTTAAACGTTTCTTAGAACCAAGGAAACTTATTGAACAATCCATGGGCAATAGTGATGTTCCTTCGTTCCTTGTCACGTCGGGTTGACGTTGACGTTGACATAATATTGTGACATGTTGACGTCGATGTAAGGGCTATTTTATTGGTCGAGGACAGTAATTAACTGTTGTGTAGATTATTGAGTTGTGTAGTTTATTTATTAGTGTTGTAGTAATTTGATAAGTGTTAACTATGGTGTTTGGTGAAGGCAGTTTTGTATCAGCTGAGATTGGATTAGGTAAAATAAGTGTATTTGCCAAAATTTCAAGGAAGTATGTAGGTAACAAGAGGACAATAACTCCCTATAAAATCCCGGAATGATTTCTAATTTCCATAATAGAGCTGGTAAATTAAAAAGTATTTATCCACATGTTGCTTGTCTAGATTTGTCTGTGGACGGGAGACCACCCATAACATACCTCCTAGTTTTCTCCGTGCCTCAGAAAGCACGTTAAGCCGTTGGTCCCGGCTGTCATTGGTAAATCTTTGACAGTCGATACAGGTAGTCAGTGGCCCGAAAGTCTGACAACTAGTCTTGCCAAGAGGTATCGTATTATATATATACCTAGAATTAACTGGGTTGAGGAGGTCAGATAAGCAGTCGCTCCATGTCAAATACTGGTATTTAGTTGCATCCGGTTAGACTGGAAGCCGACCCCAACATATTTGGGAAAGGGCTAGGCAGATGATGAGGTATTATCCATGTTACTTACTTCCTTGTCTTGGCCGTTTCACTAACGTCACATTAGCGTAAGGTGAAAAATGTAGTCAATTCACTGTTCATTACTTTTCTGTTATACAATAGTTCTTGGAGTAACGAAACGGCCTAGCCGCATATTTTGACTAAGGCCCTCGGCCACCGCAGGCGCGGGCCTGTGGACGGGGAGCTATGGGCTAGCTCGCCGTCCGTCCGTCTCATGACGACAGGCCGTGACGACGGCGCGTTCGTGTTCCACGCGCGCCTCAAAGAGAGTCAGCTACAGGAAGGGGAAGCAAGGGCCGATGCCTGCCGGGGCTGCGTGACTGTTCGAAAGAGATACCGTGGCCCCGGAACACAAAGGGCGATGAAGGAACATGATGGATGGGTTTTGGTCAGTAAAAGTCTGACACTCCCTCCTGCTCCGCCCAGAGCGGGAGGAGTCATTTGATGATTTCCCATCCGAAAAAAAAAGGTAAGTAGAATTTGTGAAGTTACATCTTGTATAGTAAGGGCGTGTAGAGTTAGAAGCTTGGCTCTACATGAGATCTGATAACTTTTTGACAGTGCGAGTCATATGGTCTCGTCTTGGCTACATTTTACATGAAAATGTTTTTGGTTAGTTTAGATTGTCAGATTATTTATTTATAGGTCGGATCTGACGATCTGAGGAACAAAAGTACCACATTTGTTTTAATATTTCAAGTTACAAGATGTATCTAATTTATCCAAAATTTTGGTATGTGTAACTTGATTGAAAAGCTTTGGTATCCATGGAGTTTCTAACCCATTCTTGTCCATAGATATCTACAATTTTGGTCGGACCACAAACTTCAACTTACTAACTATTTAGTCACTAAATAAAATTACGATTAAATTGAAATAATTTGAAAGGGCAGAACTAAAAATACCTGAGTCTTCCGTAAATGTTTTCACAATTTGACCTCGGTAAGAAGCATTTAAATCACTTAAACAATGATTGGTGGTTTGTTAATTTCAGGCTTATTTGATTGCTGAAAAAGGATTATGTTATTATTAGAAGGAAACGAATACCTAGGTAACTGCTTTACCTTCGTATAAATTCGTAAAAAATCAGTCCCACCAATTTTCCGTCAAACTCAGAAAACTGTCGCCTAGCCTTCAACTATGTTGGGGTCGGCTTCCAGTCTAACCGGATGCAGCTGAATACCAGTATTTTACATGGAGCGACTGCCTATCTGACCTCCACAACCCAGTTAGTACTGGGTAATACGATGCCCCTTGGTAAGAATAGTTGTCAGTCTTTTGGCCACTGACCTGTACGACTGTCAAAGATTACAACCCAGTTCGATACCTACATCGATCTTACATAACAACACGCCTGTTATCTGTGAAGGGTTAGGCAGAGAAATACCTAATATTACATTCTCATTTCGTCAGATCATCATCATCAGCCTATTAATGTTCCCACTGCTGGGACACAGGCCTCCTCTCTATGAGAGGGAATGGGCTATAATCCACCACGCGGGCCCAGATTGGTGGATGTCACATGTCTTCGAATTTTTTGGTTCTAGGACATGTCGGTTTCCTCACGATGTTTTCCTTCACCGTTTTGAGAGCAGCGGTGATGAAATAAATTACACAAAGTAATCCGCTGCTGGGTTCGAACCCACGGCTTGCTGTTCGTAAGTCGGGGCCGCCACCACTGGGCCACCGCTGCTCTTAACTCTTTTCGTCAGATAGGTAAGTTTATCCCATGTTATAGGGGACGAGCTTAATGCCATTAATCGGGATACATCTAAATTATTTATTTATGTAGTAAATAGATTATCTATTACACAATATTATACAACCTTTAAACCTGTTTTATTTATGATTTCGTGTCTCTTTAATTAATTCAAAGTTTTATTACCATTTAATCGTAATATTGTTTTATGGTCTTTCAAGATACTACACTCATATTTGACTCATTAGCAAAAGAAAAAATCTTTGATCATCTTTAAAATTTTGACTACAGTTGCAAAAAAAAACGCGGATTCTGCATGAAAATCTTTTAGATACCTACTCTTTAAGACTTGGAGGTATTCCTGATATAATAGTCAACTAACTCAATAAGCCTTATTTTGTTATTTTGTCTAGTAAATATTCATTGTTGGTACCTATAAAACAGTGTAAGTGCAAAAATTGATTTACAGTCAATTACAAAGGTAGGTTCGATTATAACAAGACCTCTTTCAGTTTAATATTTTAGCAAATCCTCCATTTAAAAATTAGGTTTCAACTGCACGGTTATAGAGCTGAATTTTATTATCTACTTAGAAAAAAATAAGACAACTACCTTATCATACAACCAAGTAAATTCTATCCATTCGCCCATGGTTAGACTAGATGCCGGTCGTTTGAATTTCGAACGCTACTTATGTTACCCATATGGCAAACAATACATAATACTTTCTCCAAAATCATAAAGAGAACACCAATTCAAATAACACAAACAACAGCATTGACTTCTAAAGAAAAAAAAAAAGAAAAAACCAACCGACGCATTACATACGAGATACAAAACACAATGACATACAAACAGTCACAGCACAGAGTCCAAACACTCACGAAAAATTACAAAAAAAATAAATATAAACCGCACTTAAAAAAACCCTACGGCTTGAACCTCGATTGATAGCCAGGGTATCTCTGTCTGTTCGTGCCCGCGAAGCCGACTGGGCGTGGCTTCCATAACAGGTTACCAAAGCACTGAACACCGCCAAAAAATACCCATAAAAAACATATAATAGTAACCCTGGCGCCGACGATCGATCTTACATTGCCAACCCGCGTTCACTGCACGTACGAACGAAAAAAATCGCGCCACAACCACCAACCAATCGGAAACCAGCTCCTCCTTTGACAAATACCGCCTCGGAATAGGCCACGCCTTTAACGCTACAGTGGCGCCACTAGCCCTATACATGTGGCGACGTCAGGAACTAATTAGAACGAGACGGAGCTACGCTGGGCCGTTCGTTTCTCGCACAATTTCCCCCAACCGATCATTAAGTGCTTAAATCCAACAGGAGTTGGTTGTGTCGGGTTTCTTCGGAGGGGTACGCTATTAAAATATCCACAAACATTATCTTTAATTGGACAGAATTTTGTGCTTGTGTGAGTCGGGGAGCGTGTTTTTTTTTCGAAGCCAGTGACGATTCGGTTTTTTCGAAACTTGATGACTGTTATCATTCGTGTTTAGTGTGAGGTGATCGCCTGTGATTTTCTATAGTTTAACTCTACGAATATTATGACTCGTTTAGACTCGATAAAGGAACCAGTGTTGTGATTAAAAATGACATCGGTGACGTAATACTATCGGTACGAAATACGAAATCGACTATCGACGGAGTAAAATTGGAAAATGATGCCACGTGCTTCATAATTGCTGAATCGTAATGCATGGATCGTTAATTGATATGCAATTATCATTCTGTCCTGTTCTTTCTAATTACTGGCAATAATAAATTTGATTGCTACGCCTCACCTCTCTAGTGTTGTACCCAATCCGTTTTTAATTCTTTTAAAAAACAAATCGTTTCGTTTCTAAATTCGAATTCGACCAATCAACGGTTTTCTAAAGTTTTGGAGATTATAGTGGAGGACCAGTGTTTGAAAAAGACAAGTGTATTAAAAATAAAAGGAAAAACTAAATAAATTTTGTGTGACAATTTTGTGGTGTAAGAAAATTATTGTGAAAAAGTGATGCTGTGTAATATCGCGTGATTTCTACAAAAACCGTAAGTACCTATTTATTGTTATACCTTCAAAAGCTATCACGGTTAAAACCCAACGGAAAAGTTATTTGCAAGCCATCAAAATTAGTTAGTAAAGAAAAAGTTGCAATTGTTTGCCGAAAAAAAATGGGGTGCGCATAGGCGGATCCAAATCTAAGCCATGTTTCGTAGAAGTTTCTAAAATAGGTTAAATTTTAGTCATTTTTGCAAAACCAAACATTTTATTGCAATTTAATTTAGGCCTAATAAGACGCTTATTGGAATTAGCTCATAAACCATTAAGTAAACCAATTAAAAAAAAGCAATATTTTATGGATTTATAAACTTTCACCCTGTACATTTCGTCCTAGTTGAGAAAAACGCAAGGTCGTATTCTTAGGTCCGCTAGGGGTCCCAAATGTATTGAAATGATTGAAACACTCTTTATTTCAAGAGAAACCTGTATGCAACTGCTTAAGTTTCCGACACCATATCTTCCGATTTTGAAAATGTTTGAATTAACAAAAAAAAACTTTAAATGCGAAAAATGTAACCAAATTCCCTAAACGCTGGATCTAAGCACCAATAAAAGACAACTAAAAATTAGTTTGTCCAAATTTACCTACTTATTAGGTTTAGGTATTCCTTAGTAGGTAGGGACTCTCACCAAATATTTAAGACATCTTCCCGCGCTTTTCTAAGACAAAGAAATACTTAAAAAGAATTCAACTCATTTCAACTATGAACCAGCAACACAATCTCAGAGTCTGAGCAAACTCCAATTCTTATACCATTCTAATTTTCGTGAAGAATCTGTTTTCTCCAAATTCCTTTATTTTCGATTTTTCTATCCGATCCCGAAGATTGCTACGACCCTAGCACAAATCTCCTTTTAATATTGTAGTCACATCTTTACAGTCACAATAAAAATATGTCTCGATTTGGGAATTGAATTCGCGGCTTCGGCGACCGAATTCAGATTTTTTATTAAAACCCATTCTCTCAACTCAATGATCAATGGTTCAAAATCATAGTGTTTCTCCCAAGTTTCATTATATTAGTATTAATCATTTTTTGTCTCCAAAATACTCTTTTCCTATTGTAAAACCGCCGTTAAACGAAAATCATACTTTAGTTCCCAAAAATTTCCCCGAAAGATCGAAAACTTCCCAGTATAGGAAAAAGCGGAGGTCAAAAACTGGGTGTCATAACATTCAAAGATGAATCATGAACTACTTTGTTCTCGCCCGAATCTGATGTTCTCTTTTTTTCCCTCCGAGAATTTCGAGGAATCCCGCGTCGGCGATCGCTTTAGTTCAAAAGGGAACTCCCATTTAGCGTCATCCGGACTTATTCACTAGTTGGTTCATGTTGAACATCCTCTGACGAATTCAAAGTCATAAAAGTCGGGATTAAGAAAGAAGAATTTGGCAGGATTAAGCTAGGTCTTGCGCATATTGAAAAATCGTAATCTGGATTTGATTGTAGGATTCAATCAGATTGAATTTTTTTTTTTTTTTGCCGACCGTTTTTTATTCTATCATAATGAAGTAGTTAGAAAACCATTATTCCATTTTCTTTCCAAAGCAAATACTAATATTTTAACACATGCTACGTTTACGGAAGAGAATTCTGCTTTGACACAGGTTTCTTTCAATCAGACTATGTAGATGACATGCTTTTTCAATGCACTAAAATTTCTCTAGCCAGAAACATCACGTTTACATTTGACTATATCTAAATTCAGATATGTTTTACTATTTCAGTGCATTTGTCAGTCTGTTAGCTTACACAGTGCCTTTCAAAACATCATGTCAGCGCTTCCTTGACCTCCCGTTGAGCCTCGCTCCAGGTATCAGTAACAGATCGTATACATCTCCAACACCTTTTTTTATCATATTTTTTATTAATAACAGACTCTTAAAAAAGGAGATCGACATAAAATATTGGACTTTCTTTTGGCATTTCTTTTTAGAAGTTGTCAATGTCAGTTATGCGAAATTGCAAAAGATTATTTACTTGCGAAATAAAATTATCTAGTACCTGTCTTTTTTGTGGTTTTTAAAAGTGGTCGAATAGCCAAACCGATATTGTGTTATCCAGTAACTTGGATTGTGGAGGTCAAAGCGGCAGTATTTCATGTAATATACTTGAATGAACAGCTGGACTGGAAGCCACTGGGCAGATGAATTGTGACGACTATTCCTATCTGAAGAAAACAGCAGAGCCAAAAAAAAAGCTTGGCCCAATATTATGTGAGTAGGAATAAGTTGGTCAAAGACTTATCAAACCCTTCTTAAGAAAAATTGTTGTGTCTAAAGATAGAAAAGATACTTCTTTAATTTCATAACACACCAATAGCTATTTCCCATGATCCACTAACACCAAGTTCAATTGTAATTTATCATGTTCCACAATAAAGAGTATCTATTCCACATCTATCTTTTACTCCAAGTTTATCCACTTGATTTAAATTAATGACATTAACAGGTTAATTCCCATCAACCTGCAAATGTCAAACAAATAATTAATATTGCATTATCTATCTAGAAACTATAATATAGTAATCTGCAAGCATATGAAACGGTAACAGGCAAGGTTATTTATCAATCATCGCGGTATGATCATTGTAATTACTTCGAGATTAACTACGCCGTTCATGATTTATTTTTGCTATATTTTCCTTGTGGTTGGTATTTTTGTATAAAAACTTGCAACAGCGCACGCGCGCTGTTAAAGCAAAAAGCTTCCTCTAAAAATGATTTGAATTACTGGGGAAATTGTGCACTAAATTCCGAAAAATTCTCTAGAACTGTACCTTAACATCAAAATCTTGATAAAACTCTCTCAAAGATGTTGTATAATTTTTGCCTGTCAGTCACCATTCACCATTTCTCCTGCCACGTAGGTTCTGTTCTGTTCACCGACTTCTGTAAGCTAGGTCATGGAACAGCGAAATAACACGACAAATTATCTCTTCTAAATAAAACGAAAATATTTGGTAGGGGTAGTAAATCTACATAGTTTAAGGATAGGGCAAATTATACATAGACAATATACATTGAAACGGACAACGCTAATCGTATACACAACAATGAATTAATCAAAATATTATCCCCGATAAACTCTTAGAAGAAAAACTTGACCAGAGAAACAGCAGTTTCCGACTTCAACTCCAACATACATACAAACAGCTACGCCATGTTCTCAACATCAGTTTATGACATTGATTAAACGCGTAGGGCGACCTTTAACTTCTCTAAGGTTTACAAGCCCAATAATATTTTATCACTGTCTTAAATTGCTTTGAGCGATTTCAATGATCCTATTTAGAATTGTGGGTGCCTAGTTTATGAGTTTAGTGATGACCTTTTTAGTATCGATCCTATTTGTGTGAGAAATGAGCCTATTGTCAATGGACCTATGAACAGTTTACTGCTATGAACTTTAACTGAGCACTAGCTGATGTCTATTCTGTAGTTAGTTTATTTGTAAGAAAACTCGTTAAAAGTAGCTAGTGGCCCGAAAGTCTGACAAACAGTCTTAGCAAGGGGTATCGTATTATCCAGTACTAACTGGGTTGTGGAGGTCAGATAGGCAGTCGCTCCATTGAAAATACTGGTATTCAGCTGCATCCGGTTGGACTGGAAGCCGACCCCTACATAGTTGGGCTAGGCAAATGATGATATTTGTCAGAAAACCAACCAAGCTATTTTAGATACTTTTTATAAATACGTCATTATCTTTAAACATTTTGGACTCGGCCGCAGGCACAACGATCTTTCGAGTCTCTGTTAATTACACTGTAAGTATGATCTAAAATTCGATGTTCCCTTTTATCGTCCACCACCGTTGCTAGAAGTCGGTGCTATAATTTGATCTTCTTCTGTTTTGCCTCAATTCCTACCTTTGCAGAAATGAATAAAGTCGTCATCATTTACATCCTTCGAATCAATCTTTTCGTTTCAACTTGTGTCCGTTTCTATTTCCTCCAAAATTCCAAATTCATTAAGTCGGGTCCTTCAATCAATAAAATATTAAAATACAGCCGATTTCACGTGTAATCATATATAGTTTTTATGGCAGCAATTATTGTTAAAAACACCGGTTTGTTTCTAAGACCGAGTCTTGTTTTAATTAAGAATTCTCGTATCGTATTTATGTATTGACCCAAAGTTCAAGTCTTCGATAGGAATATTCATGTCTGTATCTTGTAAGGTGGGTAGGATTCTATAAGCCAAAGATTCTTCAGGCCTAATAAATAGGTAATGGTGGCCTTACCTATTTCACTGTTAAAATGTTTAAAATGGTGGTAGTTTCTTCCTTCTCCCTCGAAAAAAGGGTGTGAGGTTATGCGTGAGAGGAGGTTGTCAGTACTTACGTCCGTCGCACTCTGAGCAGTCAGCCTTGCTGCCAGTTTTTTTTACTGTATACGTGGGCGTTTTTTTGGTGTAACGATAGATGCTCCTAGTATTGCAAAACTCCAAGGCGGCGGTGATCACTTACTGTCCGGTATCAGGAGCATAACTTGAAATTAAACTAACAACTGCATAAAAATCATTATCATCATCTTTCTTACTCTTGTCTTATCTTATTTTGCGTAACGCGTTTTTTTCTTTCATTCTTTATTTTAAAATAAAAAGAATTACACTCCAAGACTGTTTTAATATCCAACCAAACGTTAAACAAACATTTCCAACCAGCTCGTATCAAAATTCTATGTTGAACTCTTCGTTGTCTACAATCCAATCAATAATGTACTCCTTTCTGACCCCTTTCATCGTCGTCTATAATAGCTGTTTTACCTTACAGGCATTGATTATTGTCGTTAATATACGTTTTCAGTTCATTGAAATTGTTATCATTACCTTTTGTATTGCTATCGACACCTGTAAAGTGGTTTTTATTAGTTCTAAAATTAGGTGTGGTGGTTAAAAATTTATTGTTTTTCGTGTATTTTATTTTATTCCATCATTTTGTTCACTTGTTTTACATCTTAGTATACACGGCTTCGCAATTAAAGCAACAATTCCTTCTCATTGTCATACTCAACAAAGTTGGGAAGTATTTCAAATTAGTTTCTACGTTACTTCTAGAAGGTATTGCAGATCTTTATAGAAGCGGTTACCACTTACTTTCAAGTGTGCTTCTTAGTACGTAGTAGTTATAATTAGTGATATGAACAAAACCTTAATTTGGAAATAACGAATAATTATAATAAAACAGAAAGATCCTACTGTTCATCCTCTTGATAGCTAAGATCTCATTTAAGATAAGTGTTTTAAAATACAGGCTGACCAAATTAATGACTTATATTCCACGAATAGAAGTAGTCCTTTAATAGATAATTTCCCTCTTACATAAGCCTTATAGCAACAATAATAAAGGTCAAAGTGATGCAAAATTAGCCGTTATATATACATAAGTGTGGAAGAACAGTAACTTAAATATAAAAGAATCTATGACCACAAACAAAAAAGATTTAGAAACTCCTTACAATCATTCGTATAAAAAACAAATGACAACCAAAATCAACATTCTCCATTTGATTTCCATTGATAAAACGTCGTAGCTACTAAATCAATAGTTTATTCGAATATTTGACGTTTTATCGCGACTAATCGACGTCACTTGACGTCTTTTTCGACTATTGACATGTCATGTTGACATAAAGGCTATTTAGACGACATGAGTGTTGTATCGCGGGTTTGTCTGTATTTTTTTCTTTACAGTGGTTTTTTTTTTGTAATGTCTCGTTGGTTGGTGTAGTCAAAAGCGAAGCAAAAGTGAAGGACATTGAGTCCTAAGTTGTTAGATGACATTATAATATAATATTATTATTTATTCCATAGATTTGTATGTTACTAACATAATATTTATATTTCTTTGATTGTAAACGTGTACATTTCCGTCTTAATGTATTATAAAAAAAGTATGCAACATGTGTCGGACATTTTTGGGGCAATATTTGACAACCCGCAATTACTGTCTGACTGTCTATTCGCCTAAGAATGAGGACCGACGGAATAACGTGTTTTAGAACGAATGTGCATCGAATGGTCTCGCCAATAAAACTTTTAGAATTCTGGCTTACCCTTCACTGCTGTAGGTAGGTGACGCGACGGTATAGTACTCCCTAATTTCACTAAGTAATCCGGCTCGAAGGACCAAATTAAGTAGTTATGTGACTATAAAACAACGACGGAAACAAACAGGATATTCTTAATGAAAAACCAAAATATCCAAGTAAAACAGGGCTAGTGCATTGCCATTAACGGGGTAGCAATCCAGACATCTAATCTTTGCCGCCATAAAATTTCTGATTGAAAAGCCCAATAACACTCAACCTGACTTGAAATTCAAATCCAGGACACCACGCTCAGCAGTCGACTTCGACCACTAATCCAACGGTACTGCCAAACCAAATAACCACATACTTCTCATTAATTCGATGGCGTAACTTCAGAAGCACGCTAACTTCAAACTCCATCTTTGAAAGTCGGCCATTGTAACAAATGAATGTCTATCCAACATCACGCTGTCAATTTGGCAAGACACACAACAAAAAATTGCCATTATTGTAAAATTAATGACCTGCCTAACGAATCGAATTAAATTAAAGAATTTAATTGACACACCACGGTAGCTCTTCTTTATTAGATTGTGATAGAGTTGTTTCGATCGACGTGTAGTGATGTGCTTTGTTTTGTCTATTCGATTGTTAGTCGACTTGAGATCGATGGTGTCTTCATTCATTATTTTGGATTATTGTGAAAAATGTTTCCTTAAAATATTTCTGACAGCAATCTCATTGGATTATTAGGTATAGATGCTAATACTAAATTAAACAGTAAGTACAGCACAGTCATCACAATTTAATCTTACTTAAATTAAAACTCGAAGTCACTCACACACATATTATCAATTCCATCGAATAAAGCAAAACTCAGTTCGATAACAATTCCCTTCTCCATGTAATCGACTAAATACTAAACCAACTCGACTACTATCCCATCCCTAGTTGCGCAAGAGCACACCAACCCTCCGTAATTACCGCGCTTTCCTTTTAAGGTTAATAAGACAAAATGGCGCATTTGACAAATGATTTATGAATGTCGCCGGGCAAATGTTAACTGCTCTCTTCTGTCCGGTTGTTTTTCTAAATACTTGGTTGGTAGCTGGTGTTATATTTATTTATAAGTTCACACCCGTCTCCTTGTCAACTTAGATTTAGCATTTAACAGAAGTATCATGCTATATAAGAGTTTTGAGTTGACGACTAATACAGAAGTAAAGAAGACATGCTGCGCCGACCCCGAATTAATTTGGATAATGGGAATGAAAAAAATGAATGATTGAATGATGATAATGCTCATGGCATAAAAGACATTGATTCTTGTCTGAGTAACATATACCTAAAGATAATAAAAAAGTCAAAAAAGTATTTGATATTATAAACTGACCTCCAAATATTACGCATTATAAGTAGGAAATAATTTTGTAACGTTACAAACGATACAATATTATTTGTGTACTGTGGCCAATTTCAATGATAGACTTAAATTTGATTGATAATACTATTGTCATGAATAAAAGTTTTGATGCCGTCTTTGAAGAATACTACACAGTAAATTAAACAAAATATTAATGCATTAGTCTTTTATCTTTTAAATTCTACGTATAATAGCTTGTTTTACATCCTCTTCCACATAAATATCGTCCAGTATTAATGAATCCTTACATTTGTACCCTTTTGTCCCCTTTGTTCCCTTTACATTTGTATATGTAATTTTTATGGTGTAAGTACATAATAAAAAGTATTCTATTCTATTCTAATCCTATATTTTAATTAATTTAGACTTGTCTTCCCATAAGCCCCTAAATACTTTTTATTTTCCCCTGTTCTTAGTCAATTTCGTTTTAATTTTATTTCTAAATGTTTTCTACGTAAAACAGTCATTTCTTCACCCTCATCTGCCTAATGTTATCCATCTACGTTGGGGTCGGCTATCTGTCAAACCAAATGCTGCTAACTAGCATTATACATTGAGCTACAATAAAGGTACTGGGTAGCACTTTAACTCCTAGAGCTATTACCACTTCATCACCATCATCTTCCTGCCTTGTCCCGTTCTATTTGGGGCGGCGCAACACGTTTTCTTCTTCCATTCTCCCCTGTCAGACGTCACTGTAACTACTTCATTAACTAAAAGAAAATCAGCTACCTATTTGTTGTAACTTCCCTACAAAAGCAATCAGGACAAAGAGAAAGAAATGACTGTTCGTCTTGGATACCATTTGCTATCTCACGCAAATCTATGGCAGTACGCACGCCATCTACCGGTGGTTACTCGGAAAATGCTGATTTGTATCTGACGTTTCTTTTGTTGAGACCTGATTGAAAAGATAGCCTGGTTAGGTGGTCTGGTGAAAAATTAAGGGCTGAGTGGTGATTCCAATCTGAGCTTAAGTGTCTTCAAGAAAATGTTTGTTGCTTGGTTATTTTTTTTCTGCTGCCGTCTTAGAAACGCTTGGCCAGTGGCCTGTTTTACTTTTGCGAAGGTTCATGCTTTTTTAAGTTTGCTTGCCTTTTTGCGACTTCTGCTTCTCGAGTTTCGTGTAGTTTATAAATTTGTGGTTAAGTAATGATTGATTACTACTTACTTATACTTCGGTGTGATGTAATAATCAAATCAATTTAAGCAGCTGTCAAGTCAATTACAAAAGGATTTCTGAAACTGGAGAATCTAGACAAGCATATCGACTTTCAACATTATGGGATTGACCAAAAGCCTTTCGGCAGCTTATCTGAATCAAATACATTTTTGTTGACTTTCCATTCATTTATTTCTTGATGTACCTACATGTTATTTTACAAAACCAAACAAAAAACATTTAAAAATATAAAAAAATTGTAGCTCATCGGCATCAGGAACAAGATCCCAGCTGCCGAAGGTCAGGGCTCCAGAGAGAGGAACCTCCTCACTACGCGTGCCGTGTCCAGGAGTACTGCTCTCTGAATCAAGTCATTGACCCAGCCACGCAATGATAGCCTGCTAATGTGTTGGTCGAGCCTCTTTGCTATTTGTCTTTCCATAAATTGTTGATAGAATGTCACTCTGTGTTCATCACTAAGCCTTCCAGCTCTTACATATTACATCAGTTTTGTGACTGGCGTTTGTTTTATTATACTTCTTTTCAGCACACTTGTGTCCACTGCCGCACGTATGCCACTTGCATGGTTCTCCATTCGCTTCTGGATGCGGCGGTTCTGGTCAAGGTCAGCCCTGCCGTCTACTTTATGTCGTCCGACCATCTGGCAGCTGGTCTGCCTACACTTCGACTTCCTGTTCGGGGTCTCCATTATAGGACTATATGGCCCCATCTGTCATCGTCTCTGCGACAAATGTGACCAGCCCGTTGCCATTTCAGTTGCGCAGTTCTCTTATTAAACTTATAACCAACAATTCTTTTTCAAAGAATGGTGACAAAAACAACATCAATACAAGCCTACATTGTATTTAATATTATATTGTACATGTTAGCAGTTATAGGTGAAACGTTTATACTAGATACAGACACGACAGTACTAGACTACAGGATTATCATTTTAACCCGTTTTTGTAAAAAAAAACAATTGACTTTACAATGTAAAGTACGGATTACCGCAGTTACTACATTAACATTGTCGATGTCACCTGCGCTTGCGCCTGTTTTACAAATGTCAGTATTACCGAACTCATTAGTACTGCGAAAGCACTCATCTTTAATCGGATTGGATGAAATTAGTGTTTTAGTTGTCATGCTTAATAGCTGTTGCAGTTTAGGGTTGTTAAAAAAACTTGAAAAGGATACTAATTATTAGGATAATTATATAGGTACTATTATAATTTTGATAGATTCTGGAGTCATCATCAGCCTTTTCTACAAATATGTCGGGGTCGGCTTCCAGTCGCACTGGATGCAGCTGAATACTAGTATTTTACATGGAGCGACTGCCTATCTAACCTGCGCAACCCAGTCAGAACGATACCCCTTGGTAAGACTGGTTGTCAGACTTTCTGGCCACTGACTACCTGTTCCGACTGTCAAAGATCTATGTTGAGATTTATATGATATCTGTCGATGACTGCCAGGACCAACGGTTTAACGTGCTTTCCGAGGCACGGAGGAAACTTGGTATGTAACGGGTGGTCACCCATGATTCTGGAGTATTGCAAGAAATGGAGCCGGCCATTATAAATCACCATATTTGTCTCCCATATTTAAATTCAGATGGCCTTACCTTGAATTCTTCATTGTGAAATTATGCAAATTGTTATCAATCAGGACTAAAAACCAAACGAATTCTCTGTTTCCTTATGCCAGCCGATATCTCTGACACATTCTTAATAGCCCATGATCTGTCCACGAAGTAGACACAATAGTTAAACAATGGCGTCTCGACCAAATCGGTCATTCGACAGATCATGATTTATGAGCACTATCACTAAAGACAAAACAAACATATAGGTACTAGACAATCTATGAATAGTCCAGCTGGCATTAAAAATAGGGTATACCCTAACATCAAAAGACAGTTGACACAATTAAGTGCCTGTCACAGCGCTGATAAAGGAGTTTTTATTTTGAAATGAGCTAGTAGGGACTGACGGGTTACTAGTGCGATAACGTTAATATCTTGTACTACAGCTTTTATTGAATTGATGGACATTTTTTATTGCAACGTAGTGTAGGGATGTAGGTTTTTAGATGAGTGGAGAATTAGAAAATTATACGGATAGTAACAGATTAAAGTTAAAGAAGAGTTTAAAAAAAATACTTGTATTCAGCTGCATTTGGTTAGACTGAAAACCGACCCCAACATAAGTGGGAAAAGACCAGGCAGATGATGATGATGCGTTGAAAGATCTTCCCAAAAAGATATCCTAGATAGTATTGCTATGTAACTTCATAAGCATAATAGCTTGAAAACACGAGACGAAGAACCAATATGAAATGGCGATACAGAAGACATGGATATTTAAAAGATTAAGAGGATAAAAATGATCATGTGGCTGACTTGCCAATTTCTTAAATTTTGGTTTATTGATTCCTAATCTTTCATTTGTTTTCCTTAATGTTATCGGAAGTCGTAGTCCTTCTACAATATTGTAAGCAGGGCTCTCCTTCTCCCGCCTTTATCCAAATTTATTTGGGGTCGGTCGTATTCCATACTTCTCTATTACTCGTATGACTAGAAAGAAGATGGCTGCAGAGTCAGCTTCTTTCTAGCCATGCTCCTTCACACAGTCCATGCATCGTTGCTTTAGTTTCCCCTACTCATAGAGCCATTTAAATGTTTACTCAAAATTTTTAGGTTTCTCATGATGATTCAGAATGGGGTAGATGACACACCAATCAATTGACATACTTTTTAAGAGCTGTCAAAACGCGGTTCTCTCATGTATTTTGTATGGCAATAGCACGCTGTGACGTCACTGTTTGGTCAACTCAACTATTTATTGATTTCAAAGCAACTAAAAATCTAATTTGGCAATTGATTAAAAATAAATCGGGTTTTCAGGCCCAAAATAAAGTGTTTTTTTAGAGATTGGTCTCTTGGAAATATTGTTTTATGGTGTCATCTACCCTATATTTCATCATTATTTTATTACTATTTAAAAATAGATTTTCAGTAGGTAAAAAGCTTTATATTTCCTGAGTTATTGACATAACAGTAAGTAATAAATATCAATTATATAAAGATACAGTGTAAATGATACTTTTAATTAGATCGATGGCTAGGTATTGAGTTATTTCAATTCTATTGTTTTATTCTTGTAATCCTGTCATTTTAATTTATTGTTATAATTATGATTTTATTGTTTATATTATTGTATAACGTAGGAAGGTAATTCAATTCTCTATTAATGAAACACATTCATATTTTACATTTTTTGAGATCTAGATGAAGTATTAATTGACTTTTTGGCTCAACACTTTAACTTAATTCTCTATTTTATAATAGTTTAAGAAGGTAATTCATAAGAGGCTAGATATATATCTTCAGCTATACTTCAAGATACCTTGATTGACGTCTCTGTTAATCTTGAATCTAACTCAATACTCAATTCACAAGCAAAAACATAATACGCTTCCAAAATCACTAGAAAATCTTTGCAGCAAAAAAACAACACGCTTGGTAGTTTTTTCCTCAACAAATAGTAAGTAATCTATTCTCTTTCAAGCCTTTCATTCACAAAAAATGTCATGAAATGTTAATCAGCCCATTTTTTATAGTCCCATGACGTCTAAAGATTAATAAACAACAATGACTATTCTTCGCGCCCTTTCTATTGTTGCCGCCATTACGCCAAGCTGTCAATGAGGTTAAGACCAAAATGGCGGCGGTAGCACGCGACTGTGTTTACTGATTTACCGCGCAAATTAACATTATATTATTTATCGTTGGGGTTAGGGTATTATGTAATGTTTTTTAGTGTGATATTGGAATTATGAAATATATTTTTAGGGTGGCTTTTTAGGGAGAGTTCATTTTTCGGTTTCTATTCTACTTTTAAACGTTCAAAACCGTTACCGTTTAGTTTGTCTTTCCAGTGATTGCTAGGTGTTTTCTTAATGATTGATATTTTTTATTTGTCGATCAACTGTCAACTTGTGACATTATTCCTCTTATTTGGTTTCTGAGAATCTTAGATGTAAGTACTTATAATTCTACAGCATCTATTTCAATAATATTAGTTGATAATTCTTCTTCCATCAGTATTCAAGGCATAGTTTCCTTACGAACAACTTTATCTATCCATCAATCTTTTATATAACAATCACTATGCAGATCTATGCATAGTTAAACATATTGAAATAATCCAACATGGCCGGCTATGTTTAAATTATCACTAGATTTATGTCCGTTGACGTTAACCCATCCGGGATGTCTCAGAGACTCACTTGATAGGCGTGGAAACTAGTCGAGCTGGCATCCTTTCTAATATTCAGTCTTGGTCTTATGAGGTAGATAAAACTACGACTTAATTCTGAATTTTTCCAACCTTCACATGCAGGACACGATAAAAAACCAGTGTTTTATTTAAAGAACTTTTGAGCAGTGGGATAAGATGAAGTAATGATGTTAATAGAAACAGCAATGGTGGTAGTGTCTGTTATTTCTTAAGTGTTAGACTTTGAAAGAACAAACATTGCCAATGCACAGTTTGAAGAGTACAACCTGTCTAATGATACAAGAAAAAATCTAACAGCAAGTCTTGCAAAGAAGTGCATAGATTAGTACATCTATTATCATCTATTCACAGTTTGCTTGAAAACCATTTATTGCATGCTTAACATTGTTTATTACGGAAAATTCTATCTTTTCAACAGTACGTCTTGAATGAAAATCCTATCTAGTTTTTCTTCAGTTTTTCAATAGGCATAGCGACTTAAAGTTGTCAATTTTGCCATCTACGATGTCATAAATATTCAATCCAGCTCTCAAGTTTCTTTAGGCATCATCTCTCGAAACTTCATGTCTTGACATACCGTCTTCTACGTCAACATAACGTGCAAAGGTGCCTATAAATAAAATATTACTGACCAAACGATTACTATCATCAATTATCTTTAAGACGAAGTGTTTTTCACCTGCCTCGATCACTCAATTATTGTCTTTTGGATTAGTAATTCCAGTAATATCTCCAATCTGATACTTTTTTGAGCGTCATCCTTTCGTGAGAGATTCGTTTTTCCAAGGTCTAGAACTCCATGAAATTCAAATCTGACAGTTTTATGTTTTTGATCATCAGCCGTTCGTGAGAGGTTAACTTAAAGTTTTATAGGAAAATCTTTAGAACAAAAACGTGAAGTCTCGTGTTTGATTCGACTTTGAGTGCGTTGCCTTGAACTAATTGCTGTAGCCAGTAATGGTCGATCGATTACGTCATAGTGCTAAAATATTGTATATCATTTGCATGTTATTTGTGATTTAAAGGAAATTATTTGGTTGAGGTGATTCTGAGTATGGTTGCGAGCAGATAGGCTACTGCTAGGACTGCTGGGATACTGCTAGGGCTCAAAGTGTAAATAAAAGTGATCCTAATGATAAATCGTTGATAGAAGCTAGAATTTGTATAAAGCAACATTATTATTCATTATTTTTTATATTATCTTGGTTTATTCATAAGTTAGATTTAAGATTGTAAAGATGGTAACTATAGGTAAGCTAGAAGCCATATAATATTCATTAAAAAATAAGTTTTCTAAGAGTTTTTCTTTGCATTTCACGAATATGTCTTACGAGTCTTGTTCTTCACCTTGGTTAACTTTCATCTTTCGGCTTTGCGTTTCTGCTACCATTTATCAATTATTGTCTACCATCACATCACATCCGCCTAGCCTTTCCCAACTATGTTAATGTCGGCTTCCAATCTAACCGGATGCAGCTGGATACCAGTATTTGACTCCGAGTATCACCTATCTGACCATCACAACCCAGTTGATAGCCTAGTGGTGAGACCGTCGGTCTGCAAATTCATAGGTCTCGAATTCGAACCCAAGGCACGCACCTCGGAGTTTTCGGTTTCATGTGCATATTGTATAATTATCGCTTGCTTCGGTGAAGGAAAACATTGTGAGAAAACCAGCATGCCTGAGAGATATATCTAGACGGCATGTAAAGCCAAGTCAGAGGCCCATGGGTGGCATAAAAACTCTGACACCAGCCCGCGTAGAACGACCACCGTAGAAACGAAAGAGAATCGACAAATCTTTTGTTCATCTGTCATTTCAATTGTCACAAACCTCGTTGCTTCACAAGCCTCGTTGCTTAGTGTGGCATTAGATAGCGCTGTGTGTTAATGTCCAGCGATATTTATTTATTTATTTGTTATTTCGTCGATTGAATGACAGATAGTCATGCTACGCGCGTAGGTTAGGTACCAACCACACGATAAGAAAGAAGAACCCATTTGTGACTGGAATATTAGTCGACAATTCGAAAAATTATCATCTTCAATACAACTTTCTACACATCCACAAACAAACAGCAAAGATTGCAACATCGCATGTACTCAATAAATAATCACAATATAATCTCACAAAGATGATCGCGTGTCGACTTCATAGTTTTACGTTATACGATCAAAAATACAAGATTCGACATGCTTATAAGACACCGTTACACGACCCAAGATTTTTTAGTTTTTAACTTGTTTTTTTTTTCTTGGTTTTTTTATGGTAATCGGTGTTTGGCGTGACGGTAAAGGGGAGGGCTTATGTGTCCTAGTTTCGGGCATGAGATAGGTTTTAAGCGTCAGGTTATAAGTTTGGAGTCCGTACGTTGCACTCCTAAGTTCAAACTGACTAAGATATAAAGATATGTCTCATCCACAAACTGGCACTGGGCCCGTGTAGTGGATTACCGTCCATTCCCTCTCATAGAGACCCCATGGGCCCCATGGGCCCAATGGGCCTGTGGCCCAGCAGTGGAAAATTATAAACTGATTATGCTTTAGGTTAAAGGAAAAATAAGTACCTATACTCCTTGTTATTTATGAAGAGGAAAAAATCTAGGGATTTGGATCAAAACAAGAACGGCAAGAATGTTGTTAAAAGTGATTTCGTTCAGGCATCCATTGGAGGGAAAGAATCATTTAGTAACGAAGAAGTATCTGAAGGCATGCCTAGAAATAGTGATATTATAGGTATCAGCGATTATAATGATGAAAAAGATCAAAACGGATTGACTTATGTCAATACGTCGAAAGTCGTAGTAGAAAAATAAAGATTTAACATCGCACAAAATGGTAGAAATTGCAATATTAACTCTTCTTTATTAACCGTTAGTGACAAGCCTATGACTCGCATTTCCCAGGCATTTATTTTATCCTTGCACTCCTATTAGTTTAGTACAAGCCCATCAATTTACAATCGTCCTGTCTTGTCATTATTCGCAATTCTATCAACCAAACGGAAAAAAAATATCAAAAGAAACTTAGGGCCATAATTTCTAAGAACTACAAGGCTACTACTATTAATCGATATTTATGAAGAATACTAAGTTACTAAGTCATTAGGAGAAACAAAGGAATAGGAAGAGCTAACATTTGTATACATGGCACACTTTGAATTGAAATAAAGGGGGAGCTTGTTTTACGCGAGCACTGAAGGACCAATCGAGTGTTGCTTCTGAATCGAAACAAAAGAAAACTACTAACATTTAAATTCAGGAAATCACTAACGCAGATGATAATGACTTTGCACAGGCTTATGATTTTAGTGGATATGTTTGAACGAAGCTTAAAATGCACTGTATAAAAGAATACATTTTTTATTAAAGAGCTCTGTTGTTCGGATTTGTATGCCGAGTAGAGGTTCTTTGGCGTGCTAGTCATGATAAATTATAATATTCCCACTGCTGGGACTCAGGCCTCCTCTCCGTGGGAAGGAACCAGACATTGTCCACCACACACGCATACTAACTATAATTTAATTTCTCAACAGTAAAACGCTGCGAATGTTCGCATAGAACAACCACAACCCTAACAAAGAAAAGTCAAGAAAAACCTCATAATTAGCAAATGGCACTCAACCCTCTAGTTCTGCCCATCCTCATTTTAATTAATAACTCTGGGTCAGACGTGGCGCCAATTTTTTGCCTACCCTCCGTTTTATACGACGACATTGTTCTTAAGGGAATAAAGCATTTGTTATTCAATCATTCCGTCTCACTTGATTGATATTAATTTTATAGTACGCAGTGTATGCTCCATGGATTTTTTGTTCTGGCTTCAACAATTGATAGCCTTTTCGCAAAGTATAGACAAGTGAGTCTTGAGAATTCTAATTTGAATTTGTTTTAGAAAAAATGCTTTTTAGTCAGTCGTTTCTTTCCGCTATTGTTCAAATAATTTTTCGTAAATTACTTTTCATTTTTCTATGAATGTTCATGTTTTTTTCTTGTTAACCTACGACGTCCCACTTCTGAGCAAAGGTCTCATATTCCTTTAGACCTCGTTAGGGTTTGCCGTCTACGGTCAATCCGGCAACAACGATTGCAAACTGATTTCAGTTAACAAGTCAAATTCTGGAGGAAGTAATAAAAATATACGTGCATGATAGCAACAATGAATAATAATGATAATCCGGCTCGAAGGACCATGTAAATACTTGAAACCCGTATTAAAGGACACAGTGACTAGGTTAATACAGATAAATTGCGAGCACCCAGCTTCCCAGAAGTAAAGTAACCAGTTTCCCTCATTTAACTTTTATAAGATACGCTTACACAAACAGCTGGGACATTCTGTGTCGTTTTTTGATTCCTAGATCCCTGGCATTTGAAGCATGAATATTTATGTTCCTGCAAATTGTTGGTATGATAACCAGTCAATGTGCACTACAAAACAAAATCTTCTTTTGATTATTCCAACAATTTGTCTTGAAAGGTGTCTACTGTTGCCGTGCTGTGCTGATGTAAAGTAAAATGAGCCTTAATAAACAAAAATGTAGCAACTAAAAGGCTTATTCCTCATTCCATATCCACAGATGAGGCATTTTTACTAACAGCAGCGACTGTACTGCTAGAATTTTTGATAAGCAGCTACAGAATTTACATACAAAAACCCAAAAGAATGGTTAACCTCAAAATAATAGAGAATATAAAACGAAATTAAAAGACAATAAAGAAGAAAATGGACCAAAGAAATAGGACCTCACACACATGTTTGCTTAGAAATGAAAGCATTTTGCAAAGAGAGTTTTATTGCTGACAGCCTAGAGCAAAGTGATACTCCATTAGTGATAACGATAATGGGAAAGTTAATAAAATTTATGATAAAGAAGCTAGTAATGACAAAGTTGCTGTCAGTCCTCTTGAGAACCGTAAGCACCAACCGTAAGTCCTTTTGCAACCGAGTAGCAAAAAGATGAAACCATTTAAAAGCAGTTGCCACTTTTCTAGGCCCTCAGGACAACTATAAATTCGAAACAAGGAAGAAAGAATAAAAGAAAGATATAGCTGAAAATATAATCAGCTATTAAAAGATAAACCCTAATAATGATGGTGATGAACTCAGTGATAGGCCATATAATTCTAAGGTTATCGCAAAATCGTATGTTACCGCTGACAATGTAACTATTAATGAATACTAAAATCCTATGAATAAATAACAATAGGGTAATTAGACAGATACAATCAGCAATGATGAAAAATATTCGTAAATCATTGTAGTTTTTACTACTTCTGAATTTGCTAAGCTTAAACATGATTTGATTAATCAGTTTGCCTTAATTGATTGTGTTGATTGAAGAATTTTGATTGATTATCATTTTATTGGTATTGAATTCTTCATCTTTAATTAGATTAAAGTTTGGTTTGGATGGAATTTTATTTTGAAATGTAGGCTGGATTTTCTACCAATTGCAGGGTGAAAGCCTATTTTATCTTCTTCTCTTTTACTCTAACTAAGGCTATATTCTAATGTCTCGGTCTACTTAAAGTGTCCCAACTAATATAATCGCTTTTCATATCCCAGGTTTTTTCACCTAAGCTTTATGTCATTTGAAACATTTGTAGGGCTAGTCTAGCCACATCAACTTTGACAAGATTTTGACCTAAGTAAATTGACCCTTTTTAAAAGAAAGGGCCTTAGAACATTTGATTTTTACATGCTAAATGTATGAAGACAAAATCTCCACAATATATCCAAATCATTAACAATCAAACAATTTTCACTAAGCTCAAAATCATCGTAACAAAACCTGACTACAAAAATTTCGTACAACAAACTACAAAAGCCATTCGACCATGCGACATTCTCTAATGAATACTTAATACCATTTTATGGGGCACCCATTATTTATGGGGTTTTTCCATGAGTTCCCATGAACCTTTGCGTCTCGGATCAGTGGGTTTACGTGCCCCGTGTAGTTAGTAAGAAAATAATGGTCTAGATATATCTAAAGTTTGAATTAGACAGGGATAGATTGATAGAAGGAAGTCTGTTTGAACAAAAACGGCTTTTGACGTTCGTGCATTTATTTGAATCATCATTAGTTCGATGTAGAATGTCCAGCTGTGAAAAAATGATCATGATGGTTTTACGTTTTTTGGGATATCCAGTTTTGCAGCCAAATAAGTATTAATTATTTAATATAATTATATTACTACTGGTATTCAGCTGCATCCGGTTAGACTGGAAGCCGACCCCAACATAATTGGGAAAAGGCTAGGCAGATGATGATGATGAAATAATTCTTTTAGAACTTTCTAGGTGGACCCGTTAACCATCAAACGTTGTAAACTTTTGATTGCCAGCTTTTTATTTTAGTCTGTGTAACTTCAAAATATTCAAGTATTTCTTTGATTGATCTTACAATTTCTATGTGCTTATCTGGGTCATCTCTTTAATATCAAAAAATCTTTCCAAGTTACAAAAACAGTTTAGTTTCTGGTTGTATTTAGTCATTCAGTTGGTCGGCATTACATCTCAAACTTCCTCAATCGAACCATCATCTTCACCCTTAACGTCTCCTGTTTCACATTTATCACCAATTTCTAACAAATTGAATCCTCCAATACACAGTGTGATAAATATTTTTCAATAAAACTCTACACCAATTAGTTATGGCTAAACATTATTATTACTAACATGAGCAATCAACACGACTAACAAACATAGAAAAAAAAACGAAACGATTTGACCCGACCTTTGGCGGCGCCGGCGAACACTCGGAAATGGAAAGAGATGAAGATATAGGGAATGTGGGCAGAGTGAAAAGGATAGTAGATAGTGGGATAGGGTTGGTCGTAAAGGTGAAATTTAATTTGGAATGTTTCTTTGATGAAGAAATTGTAATGGAAGATGCTTCTTCTAGACAATTTTCTTTCATTTCTAGTACTGCTGTACTAGAAATGTTTAAAGAAAATTGTGTATATTTTTCGCTTCATTATTTGAAAAGGTACCGTTCTGTCAATGTGATGACAAAAGGGCCTAAAAAACGTTGCAAACGCGTTCAAAGCGTTTCGCATGTCGGCAACATCTTTAAACAGTATTAACACAAGCATAAGTTTCTTGACCGTTGATGAAATGTCACTTTGCCGTGTGTCTCTTGACCATTATTATTTCATTGCCAAACAGAGTTTCAATGTTGTCTCTCCGTCTTTTATTTTTCTATCTACAGTTTCACTTATTTGCAAATATGACGTTTAAATCATTCATACATTGAATACATTAGCACCGCTGGCTAAAACTGGTACACAGCTACATTTTAGTGTCAACCATGCTGCATGCACTGCTATTATTTATTAATCTGTAACACTTCAAGTCTTCATACTCAGTTTTGTGGTCTATATTGCTTCAGTGCTGGATTGTTTAGCTTGTCACTACAAGCTAAACAATCCAGCACTGAAGCAATATGGCCAGAAAGGTAAAACTTAATTAAAGAACCATGCTAATATCTTTATTGAGCTGGTAAATGAAAATTATGGCCAGGATGCCAGAATTATTGCATGTGCATAAAATAAACACGACAAATTCACTATTACTGGCAAAAAATGTCAAAAACCAGGACAAGTGGCCGTCATAAATTAAAAAAAAAAACTGATATCGATATAAACGAAAAAGACCATAATATCAGACACATATCTGCATGGTCTTCATGTGATGGGCTTTCTAGTTTTACAGTAGACGCGGCATTTATTTAAATCATATATTGGGTTTTGCGAAGGAGACCGTCACAAAGGTATGAATGACAAAGATGAGGCTATTAAAAGCTGAACTTTTTCTAAAACTCAGCGTATCTTACTAACAATCACATACTGCACTAAATTATTAAAAAATAACTGTTAACCTCAACCTCCTTGTAGCAACCCTACCAGTAATTAACACAAAGATCTTGCCGAAAAGAGTTTTTTTTTCTTATCTTAATTCATTCTACCATTTGTTTTATACCGAAGGCGCTGTTTCCAGTTAGGTTTGTGAGAAATCTCGTAAGATATTGGTCGCTCGTTTCATTTTTTTGGGACATCAATAATGAAATCTAATAGGAATGGACCACACGTTAAAGTTAAGATGGCGTTAAAGTGTGATGAAGATGCCGTGAGGATAGTTTTGACTGTAAGAGTAGGGGAGGACCAGATTAAAGGTGATCGGAAAGTGTGAAGGATGATATAGCTAGAAAGGGCACGATTACGGAGATAAAGAATAACAGAGAAGTGTTGAAGAAGACGCCATGCTGCGCCGAATCCAAATAAATTTAGAATAGGACAGAAGAATGCTACATGTGAGAGAGAGATGAAGTGTGTGTGTGTGGGACGAGGATGCCGTGAGGGTAGTATTGACTATCTTTTTATATGTCGATGATAATCTAAATGAAGTCGGCCCAAAATTTGGTGACGACTTTGGCAGTCTGAGTAGCGTTCATCAGCTCCTGTGATGTGTAAACAAAAGAAGGGCAGGACACAATATCAAGTGTCGCATCATTTGTGGTGGTTTTTTTTGTGTTTTTTGCTATTGTATTATGTTGTTTTTACACTATCGATAGTATGTATGTGATTCTGAATGGCTATAAGAGTAGGAACACCAAATTTCCATACCTCTCTGCTTCAATTTTCCTAGATCCTGATTTTTAATTCCCAGATATTGTAACCAAATAAAATACTAAGTTATAAAGTAAAACGAATGACGTTTGTCTCCCCTACATGGACGACAATGCGCGTCCACTTATTGATTCAATTGACCGTGACGACCAAATTGTTTTAAAAGAAAACCCACAGCTTTTGACCTTCTCTGACCCCGTGAGAGTGGGTGGGATTTTTATATTTTAGTTTTTTTTTTGATATAATTCTCGTAGAAAGGTCTCGTAATTTGAGATAACTGTAAGATTTTAGAAAGTAGAAATGAGTGATTTTTTAAAAGGAGCAACTGGGGATTTTGCAACCAAAGTTAAAATTAACAAAACACGGTAAAACCTGAAGTTAGGAAAGAACAATGATCACTGACTCGTTTAGCTTAGATGAACCAGAAGTAGGTAAACGGTTCATCATCATCATCATCAGCGCGGAATCACCCATTGCTGGGTATAAGCCTTCCCTTTCTTCCACCACACTTCCCGGTTCTGTGCGTCCCTGATCCAGGTGTTTCCCGCGAACCTGACGATATCGTCAACCCAACGAGCTTTAGGACGGCCCTGGTTTCTTTGGCTAAACCTTCGCCACCATTCGGTCGGTTAAACGCGGTTACCGATCCTAAAATCCTAAATCCTGCCTACTAGTACTTTGCTTTCAGAAAAATTCTTGGTCACAAAGACTTATGAGTTTATTTTAAATATTATCCTAACAGGATGACTGTCGGACTAGTCATAGGTCTCGAGTTCGAACCCAAGACACGCACCTCTGACATTTCGAATTCATGTGCGTATTATATAATTATCACTTGCTTCGGTGAAGTAAAACATCGTGAGGAAACCAAACCAGCCTGAGAGATTTTTCTCGAAGGCGACTCTGACACCAGGTTAGGCACTAACCAAACGAAAAACTTTTAAACTCTTAGATTTGGTTTAAGTTCCAAAATCGCAATTTCACGAAAACAACGAATATCAATATAAGAAGCTCTAATGTAGGTACAGCAGTACATCAAGCTACTACAATCTGTCAATTTTCTTTAATAGATTTTCAACTCAATTCAATTCAATTCAATTCAATCATTTATTGCATCAAATATGGTAGGTACATGAAGTTCTTATTTAAAATATTTAGTAACACACATTTGGCCAATATATAGCATGCAATAGTACAGGGTTCTACAGTTGAGATATTTATTACTATGTAACTACATTTTTCAGTTTATGTCTACTTTACAGTTAAATATGTCACTTTCTCGCTGTCAACTTTATCGCTAAAGCATTAGGTTCAAAGTTGATTGGGCAAAATTGACAGTTTCGGGTAGCTTCATCGGTATATATTTTTTTATGAACCTAAAGTTGACTCACGGAACCCCTACAATCCAACAACCGTTACGGCTGATTGGCTCGGCTCGCTTCAACATTATTATACGCAAGAGTTGAATATGTTGTGTTGATTGTGTTACCAGCATGGCTATTTTATTACTTTATCTATTTTTGTTGAATTTTTTTAATTTTGTGTGTATTTTGATGTTGGACAAATTATCAAAATTGGTGATTTTATTGACTAACGACTGGAAAACTTGTGTTGAGATCACAAAATCCTTATTGAACAGACTTTGAAAGAAATTAACCAAGGCCGTCGACTGCCATGATTTACTTACTCCATAAGATTACTATCAAAATATGGATAAAAACTTCAAAATGTTTCGATCGATCTTTTCTTTGCGCAAAATAATACTAACTCAAGGAAGCAACGAAAAATGCTGAAACACGTTATCAAATCTTATGTCTTACATTTCGACGACCCGAATGGCGCAGCGGTAGTGAGGCTGCCTTACGTTCTTAGGGTCCCGGGTTCGAATCCCGGTAGGAGCAAATGTTTGTGTGATGAGCATGGACATTTCTTTCCGAGTCATGGACGTTTATATGTATAATAAGTATGTATTTACAAACAAAAAGTATCTATGTAGTATATCAACTATCTGGTGTCCACGACACAAGCCTCGCTGCTTAGTGTGGCACTAGATGACGCTGTGTGTAATGTCCAGCGATATTTATTATTATTTATTTATTTATTTCTAACCGCCATTTTCTTTGTTCCAGGCTAACCCGGCGGCCCCCTACACCAGAAGACAATACAATCCCTCAAAATTACTCGAATTCAATCCCCCAACAATAAACCATCCACCCTGAGTTTCACAGATCCGTTTGGGCCTCCCCAGTCTTCGGACGGGGGGGGCCCATCCACCCCACAGCCGGCCCTGACCACCCAAGACTCGATAGACCACCAACATCACCATTTGGGGGGCTCTCAAACCCCTCATGACTCCGCAAATTCAACCCCTACGAATGTGTCCTCAAAATCTGCTTTCATAGAGCTTCAGCAACATGGTTATGGTCCTTTCAAAGGGGGTTATCAACACCCCCATCATTTTGGGAGCCCAGGGGGGCAGCAGAATCCTCATGAGGCGTCAGGGTTTCCCAGTCCTAGGTCGTTAGGGTATCCCTTTCCTCCGATGCACCAAAATACGTATGGTTATCACTTAGGGTCTTACGCGCCGCAATGTGCCAGTCCGCCAAAAGATGGTAAGTTTAATTTTGGTCTTTTTATTTTTATTGTAATGTAAAAAACGTCTGACAACCAGTTTTACCAAGGGGTATCGGTATTTCCCAGTACTAACTGGGTTGTGGAGGTCAGATAGGCAGTCGCTCCATGTAAAATACTGCATCCGGTTAGACTGGAAGCCGACCCCAACATTGTTGGGAAAAGGCTAGGCAGATGGTGATGATGGAATGTAAAAACGGTGAAGGGATCACATTGTGAGAAAATATGTTGTAGAACCAAAAATTTAAAGCTTTATGAAATACACGGTATGGGCCTGCGTGGTAGATATATAATCCTCTGAACAGAGAGGAGGCCTGTGTACCAAAGTGTAACTAATAGTCTGTCTTAGATTGTTGTTTAACATTTTTTCACAATTTGTCATGACGTGAACTTCTATGAAACTGAGAAATTCCATAATGTGGGTTACCTATTTTTGCGTCAAGATAGAGAGCTCATTTTAAGATCAAAATAATTGATCCTTTTTAGTTTAATATTTCCTACTTAATTATACTACGCTTTGCCCTTGAGTTAACTCTACTATTTAGACGTTAATTTCAATGTCTTTCACAAAAAAAAAATGTCGTTCAACGAAATATTTATTGAGTATTATTGGAAAAAAATATTAGTAAATGAGGTCTAAAGTTCCCCCAAACCATAATACCTACTATTACACCATCACAATTTCAATTCCACCGTACTTTAACACCTTCGCCACAAAAGAAGCCATTTTCAACTTATAAATTACCCTAATTTTCCTAACATTACAGTTGTCTTATGAAATACCCCATTTTTACGAGTTTTACCCCAAAATTATCGTCACCAAAGTGTTCTGATCGTCACATTATAGTTTGAACCGTCATTTTAAGGCGTCAACTACGAATATCACGAAGTTCTACGAAAAACTCCTTCGTCGGTAAAAAAAAAGAAAATGTCTCTTTTCTTGAATATTTTATTGAGACTTCGGTGAACTTTTGGTTTCTTTATGAGACACGATACGACGACGATTCTATGATTGAAGAAAATCGTCTTTGGGTACTTTCACTAAAATTTCTTTTTTTTTCTTTTTTTGACATTTTAGTAGAAAGTGTGTATGAAAACTACATTAAATGTTAATTCAGTCGGAGTGTGTACTATAAGTACATTTTTGCCTAACCCTTCGGGGGTAACAGTCGTGATGTTTTGTATGTTTAATGAGCCTTCTACAAACAAAGAGGTTATTTTCAAAAACCCCGCCAAAATGTCAATCAAATCAAATATTTTCAAGAATTCACTAGACAAATCGTGACATCTGAAGTGGCATGGAATACGGTACGTCAAAACACAAGTAATTGTAGTACGGAACCGACGAGTTAATATTTAATAGGGTCCCCTATAGCACAGTTCAAGTATAATTAGGGTTGCCACTTATGAAAAAAATGTTCTTTTTCTTTTATGTAAGAGTACCTACTGTAGCAAGAATTTCATCCAAAATATATTTAATATAGTTTTGTGAAATGTACACAATTTTCATTTTGATCTGAGAGTTAGAATTAACCCGTTTTTTTTCTTTTTGTAACATTCGTTTTTATTTCGACCATTTTTCTTAAAATAGTTATTGTTTTTCTTTACATTTTTCACTGTATTTTTCCCTCCCCAGATCAACATGGAAATGTATCTTATTCACACCTAAACCACTACTTTGGTAAGAGAAAACATAATCATAGCATTAATAAGATGTCCAGCGCTGGACAGACGCTTCCCACAACCTTCACAAAGGCTGCTACAGAAAAGCAAAAATTAAAAAAAAAATTGGATTGACATATTCTATCGAAAAGTTCAAGATATTATGTCAATACTGTTGAAAGTCATTGTAAAATTCTTTGAAAGCTATAAGCCCACATAACAACTAACAATCTAGCAGTTAATTTTAGTACAAAACGAAATAATTTTATTGATCATAATAAATTATTATTTCTAATCAACCCCATTTTATTGTTTAATGATGTTATTATACCTAGGTTACGTAAATTTCAGGTATTTAAGTAATATTCATTATTGTGAAAATGAAAAAATTCTACACTTTTTAGATCTCTTTCAAATTGTGCAAATTCTATTTAGTTTTCAATAAAATTATTCCGTTCTTTGCACAGCCCTGTTTTTTTCTGAACGCCACCTAACGGTCGATCATGAAACTTTTATGTGTCGCATCGGTCGCGACCAATAGTAGGGCAGAGTTTGAATTTAAAATCATTCGCGTATCATTTTAAATGATCTTTTCTTTTTTCTGTAATTGTCGTTGAATTCTAAAGTTCTTTCCTTCTTGCAAATGATTAAAGCCAGCCCTGGTGAATAAAATATGATGTAGAATTTATGCAAATTGTTACCTATTCCTAGATACGAGTATATTGGTTTCTTTCTTTGTAAGAGACTGGGTTTGGAATGAAAAGTTTTCTGTTGTGTTTTCATTGAAAGATAGGTTGGACTACCAAGTTCTTGCTTTGAGAAAAATCATGAAAATTAATTCGATAGCGTAGTGAAAAAGTGAAGGAAACAGAGACGTACAATAATGTATGTCTTGAAATGAAAAAAAAAGTATATTATGCAACTAGTGAATAAAGGACGGATTTAAAGCGAGGGCCGTAGATGAGTCACGAGCAAGTGAAGGATTCTAATGATTGAATCACGAGCGCAGCGAGTGATTCAACTGTTAGAATCCTGACCGACGCGAGTGATTTATGGCCCTCGATATAAATTCGTACTTTATTCAGGAGTTGCATACTATACTTTATATCATAACTACGAGAAAAGACATAATTTAAGCGAAAATAGAAATTAAATCAAGAAATAAGAATTGTTACTTACATGAGCAATGACTGAAATTAAGCGTAATTTTCTTATTACTATTATTAGGGTGGTCAACTTGTGAAACAATATTTATTTCTTGTCGATGGTCAGAACTTTCTGCTGGAGGAAACTCTGGGGCATCTTTGGACGTTGAAGGGCGTGGAGTCCATGGGTCTTCAGGTTTCTTTAGGTTTATGCTGCTTGCTATCTGAAGGCTGCGTTTCGATTTATATTCGATACAATCTTCGATATAACCCTCAGCCACGGTAGTGGACTTCCATCCACCATGTCGCTTTAATTCCGTCATATCTGCACCAGTGTTTGCTAATAACGTGGCAGAGGTTCTTCGGAAAGAATGCCCTGTATACATCGCGGGATTTGGTAGCTTTAAAAAGGTTGCAATGTCTTTTGGCATGGAACCAATTTTATTTATTCCAATTGAATTTTTTGTACATTTATTTTTAGAATAGAACAAAAAGAATCTATTTGTGTTCCAAATTCAAACACCAAAATAGTGAATAAAAACAAAACAGTGAATAAAAGGCCTTTTTATTCACTGTTTTGCGTGAATAAAATAAGCTTTTTAGAGTAGGTATGGTATAAAAACTATTTTTAGCAACTAATGGTCATTACAAGCAGTGTGTTTACTTGCTAATTTCAACCGATGACCTAACTAACCATAGCTAACACGTTTGTAAGACTAAGCTGTTTTGCTCACACCGCTTACTTTATTTCAATAAATGTGTTCGCGTGCGTATAATAAATATAATTAGGCAAATAACTCATTAAACGCTTGTAGTTTACGCTTTCGTCAATCACGCTTAGAGTTTACAGTTTCAAAATATTCTGTAAACCTTTTATTAAAACCTAAAATTAATGAAAATATCAGGTACTTAATATGAAAATATCGTGAGGTATACACGTTTTGAGTACGAATGTGAAACGAAGACCAAAGTAACGATGAATGGACTGTGTCAAGAATGAAATGGTTAAGGAGCTGTCTGATGAGATGACGAGTCATAGAGAAGTATGGAAGAAGAATACATGCTGCGTCGACCACAAATAAATTGAGATAAAGGACAGAGAATAATGATGATGTGAAAGTCTTAGTGTCGTTACGTCCAGTTACTGAATTGAATATGTCAAACTCTAGCATTCAAAAGCCCGAAAGTCTGACAACCAGTCTTACCAAGGGGCATGTGTAACCCAGTAACGGGGTGTGGGGGTAAAATAGGCAGTCGCTCCATGTAATATACTGGTATTCAGCTGGATCTGTAGGCTTAGCCAAGTTGACAATCTACAATCGTTAACGCATAGAAAACTAACCAAATGTATGGGAATGACATCATTTCAACGTTAAGTCACGTGGTCAAAACAAACGAATAGAAACTTTAAAGTTCAGTCAAAACTGTAAGTTGGCTACGATTTATATGGGATGTAGCGATCACGATTGTAGAAACGAATACATTTCATTCTATCATCTTGATCGATGTAAACTTGTCTACGAAGTTTCTATTCGTTTGTTTTGACCACGTGACTTAACGTTTACGATTGTAGAAAGAGAATCGATACGAATCGTTTGTAACTTGGCTGGGCCTCTTGGTTAGACTAGAAGTCGACCCCAATAATAATTAAATAATAATTAATTCAAATAATTTTGAATTTCAAGGTAAATGCTATCAAATTTTTATTTATTTACTTAACAATTGATGTACACACTAAAGAGGAAAGAAACAGAAAATAGTACAAAGGTGATGCTTATTTCTAAAGATATTTCTTCCAGCATACCTGCAAAAAGAGATACAAAAAAATGAGATGTAGGCATAGTGTGTATTATTGCGATTATATCTTAAGATATGTTTATTCCCTATAAATGTTGGATAATATTAATTAAATCCCAGTTTATTTTATAGCCAGCTACCGCAGTTAACCAAAGCCGTCGGTTAAGTATTCAAATCAGTGTTTAACTATTCGTTTTGCAGTATAAGTTTTACTAGTTAAAGGTTAGGTTTGCTATTTTCTAGGTTAGGTTTTCTATTTTATTAGAGAGAAAACGTCAAGTATTATGAAAAATGTTACCGATTATGACTGGGGAGAGTTAGGTGCTAATCTAAAATATTTATGCTGATCTAAAATATTTAAGAATTTAAACACTGGGTAAAAGAAATGATAGAATTTCTGTTCTGGTCTTCTAGTACAGAATCAGTAAATCTTAAATAATCGCAGCACATGATAACATAAACCACAAAATATGGTTCCATAATCATCATCTGCAGAGCAGCGGTGGCCCAGCGGTGGCGGCCCCGACTTACGGAGAGCAGCAGTGGCCCAGCGGTGGCGGCCCCGACTTACGGAGAGCAGCGGTGACCCAGTGGTGGCAGCCCCGACTTACGGAGAGCAGCAGTGGCCCAGCGGTGGCGGCCCCGACTTACGGAGAGCAGCAGTGGCCCAGCGGTGGCGGCCCCGACTTACGGAGAGCAGCAGTGGCCCAGCGGTGGCGGCCCCGACTTACAGAGAGCAGCGGTGGCTCGGTGGTGGCGGCCCCGACTTACGGAGAGCAGCAGTGGTCCAGCGGTGGCGGCCCCGACTTACGGAGAGCAGCAGTGGCCCAGTAGTGGCGGCTCCGACTTACGGAGAGCAGCAGTGGCCCAGCGGTGGCGGCCCCGACTTACGGAGAGCAGCAGTGGCCCAGCGGTGGCGGCCCCGACTTACAGAGAGCAGCGGTGGCTCAGTGGTGGCGGCCCCGACTTACGGAGAGCAGCAGTGGTCCAGCGGTGGCGGCCCCGACTTACGGAGAGCAGCAGTGGCCCAGTAGTGGCGGCTCCGACTTACGGAGACCAGCGGTGACTCAGTGATGGCGGTACCGACTTACGGAAAGCAACGATGGCCCAGTGGTGGCGGCGCCGACTTACGAATCCAGACAGACGCATTACTTTCATACATTAATAGGCTGATGATGAAGATGATGGGGAGTGGCCTTTGCCCAGCAGTGGGAATACATAAGCTAACAGTAACAGTAACACCATTAAAGGTATTATGTATCTAACTGTTGTGATTTAGAACATGTTCATTGTTATGCATTGTTTATCAATCACGGAACTGTTTTAAATGCATAGAAGATTACCAAGTATTAAAAGGTTAAACAAAACATCTAAACAACATCAGAAATAAGGAAATTACCAATTAACCATAACGAAACATTTGAATCTTATTTACATTTTCATTAAAACACTAGCTAACTTGACTGCTTTATGGATGTCGACAACAGCGCCACTTCCAAATTTAACTAAGTATTAGCAGGTGACCCCATAAATACAAAAAATAACATCTAAATCGCTCAAAACACTGCTTGCTGACGCGAAAAATTAAGTATACAAGCATACGCTATTTTTTGACGATCTTTTTATTCCAGTATTGGAATTATACAACGAATCGAAGAGGAAAACCTATATACAGTGAAAAGCACGTGAAGCCTTTGGTCCCGGCAAAGATGCATTTGAACCTCATAATATCGATCTAACATAGAACTTATTAAAAGGCACAGAAATATATTTAAAAAAAAAACAAGTATCAGTTTCGCTTTCGAGAATGCCATCCGTGAAGAAAAAACAGCACGCGAACCACAGACAAAGCAAAAAAAAAACGTGATAACTTTTTTAGACGTCAAAAATTTCGTGCAAAGGAAACTATGATTAAATTGATGCGTTCCGACATGCGTCTTCCTTGCTACGTTAATACCATACAAGGATGGCACTTTATGTATTTAAATAAAACTTCATTTAAATTTATAACGCGATTTGTGGAACTGTGTTACATGTTAATTGTGCTGTCATTATTTTTAAAACTGGTTTGTTGTCAGAGTTTGTTTAGCAGAAATGATGAATCTTTTTTGGTTTGTTTTATTTATTTATCAAGATATTCACAAACTATAAACACACTAAAAAAATATGCCGCCGATAGACATGTAATAATGTGACTGTCTATTTTTTTTAAGTATTTTATTGTTTTTTTGTTGCACAAAAACTTTGCTAAACATTGTCTGACACCGGGTTAGGCACTAAACACACGATAAATAAAGATTATACCCCCAATGGATGATAAGATAAAAGTGCCTTTTGCACACCTTAGATAATCAGACTGTTAAAAATTTTATTCAAAGGAAGATACGAAGAGACGTTTAGCCCTAACTGTCAATTTAAACACAACTACGTGACAGTTACGCAAGAATCGGTCAAATTCGGAACTACCGCCGCCATTTTGTTTTCCAACACAATTTCATGAAACTATTTCACAAATATTTACCAACACCGCTACCTGTCAATGTGAAAACATCCTTAAAGCACCGTGCGTCAAATTTGACATTAGCCCTAACAACCACTTTCAATAAAGACAGTTTTCTCTATCCTAAAACTTTTTGGCAACCCTACACAAGGTCGATTTTCACATACATATCGTCGTTTCCCAAATGCACCAGGAGATTTCTAAACCCTTCCTTGATTCAAGGTTTTGTCTAGGTTTTTAGTTTGGCCTCGAAACGCCGGATATACCTGTGAGCTACTTGCTACAAAATATAGATTTGTGTCTGTGCTAATCAGTATAGACGATCTATGTTACAATGTAAGTTATATTTCTCAGGGGTGCCACACACATTAGAATCCGCAGGATTTGTTGAACTACAAAGTCGACACGAAATAATAATTATTATTCGGCACAATTCAAGCTAAGTTTAACGGCTTTAAATCGAACGTAATCGTTCCGTAGATTTATAACGTTTACGAAAAAAAACACCTATACTTTACTTACATACATAAACTCGCGCCTTTTTCGCGTTGAGGTAGGCAGAAACCATAGAACGCCCCTGCTACGATCCTTACATACTCCTTTCATCCATGTTCATACACGCTCGCCGGTAGCGAGTACCTTCTAAACTCGTATACTTCTGCTAAGTTAACCGAGTAAACTTTATATTAATTTGTCTTTTTTAGAGTTCCGTACACAAAGGGTAAAAACGGGACCCTATTACTAACACTCCACTGTCCGTCCGTCTGTCTGTCTGTCACCAGGCTGTATCTCATGAACCGTGATAGCTAGACAGTTGAAATTCTCACAGAATATGTATTTCTGTTGCCGCTATAAAAACAGAATAAAATTAATATGGGGGCTCCCATATACCAAACGTGATTTTTTTTCCGTTTTGTCTAATGTTGTATAGATAATGGTACGGAACCCTTCGCGTGCGAGTCCGACTCGCACTTGACCGGTTTTTTAATCTTTTAGCTTAAACAGGCGGTCGAACCGGTAGGGACAGATTACAGACTGGACGGATAAGCCTAAAGTATCTGACAAAGCCAAAATGTCCGCAGCCAGTCCGGTGTCAGATCCGGTTTATTTGACTGGACCTATTTATTAATCAAACCCTTTTGTTAAGTTAATGCTGCATGAATAAACACATATTTATATATGCTATTCAAAAACTCGCTCTATTCTAATCAAATAATATTTAACCAGTACAACAGCAATTAATCTCTATGTAAAACGAACCTGTAATTAAAAATTACACTAACAACAAACAGAGAAACGTATAATCAACAAATTGTGACAAATTAAATTCCGGTGATAAATTTTCATCTCGGCCCTTTGGTTCTATGACTCTATGACCAGTTTATTACGAGACCCTTTGACATAGAACTTGATAAACATCATACTGGCTATTTTCGAAGAAGTTATATAAGTTTAATTACCATGTCCATATCCTACAATGAACGTGGATGGGTATAAGAGTAGAGGAAGACCAAAGAAACGATGGATGGACTGTGTTAAGAATGATAAGACAAGAAAGGAGGTGTCTGATGAGATGACGAGTAATAGAGAAGTATGGAAGAAGAAGACATGCTGCGGCGTCCTCAAATGAATTGGGATTAGGGCAAGAGAATGAAGTGAAATGAATGAAATCCATATATCCTACAATGGGGGCGAGCCCATTGCTATTAACTAGATATCATATTAAATAGATCGCGATTGAGTATGGTTTTTACTCGTTAAAAGAAATTTTTAGAGATAAGTTCGTGATTTTTTTTATCGTGTAAAATTAGTTGTATTATGTTTTCAAAACACTAAACATACTAGCATTTATCCTGAAGTATATCATATATTTTTCTGGTTTTGTTTATTGCAGTCAATCATATGCTTTTTTGCATTATAAAACACGCGTTAAGCTCCTGTAGTCCCCTTAATCCCCGGACAATAGCGGGCCATGCCTGCAATGTATTTTCGTATCAACTTTCCCAAACTTGGGGATCAAACTCAGGACTCTATGCTCAACTGTAGCACTTTCGGTCAATAGACAATCAAGGCAGTTTTTTTGTTCAGTATCCGTTATTGACTTACTAGGGGTATCGTATTACCCAGTACTAACTGGGTTGTGGAGGTCAGATAGGCAGTCGCTTCATGTAAAATACTGGTATTCAGCTGCATCCGGTTAGACTGGAAGCCGACGCTAACATAGTTGGGAAAAGGCCGAGGCAGATGATGGCCCGTTATTGACTCATTCCTTTTTCAAAGTTTCCCCTTCTCATTCTATTTCATCACACAGAAGTTGTACCAACTCCATGCCACATACCACAAATTTAAGTTCACAGCTAAATACGTAATGGTCACATACCACACCTGCTCCACACATTCAATATACAACTCTATACTTCACAGACAAGGTTTAATTTCCTCTGTCAGTGTGCATAGCTATAAATCTTTCGGAGTTTAACAAGGGGTGATCAGACTGATCATATTAAATAGACTGCTTGTTTGATGATACTAATTTTATAATTAATGTCATTGTATTGTTTGTAAAGTCACTAGTGGTCTTTTGGTTAAGAGTACGGCTTTCGATTGTGAGGATTTAGGTTCGATAACTTGGGTTTTGAAGTTAGACTTATTTAGATAGATTTTTAGCTTCATGTGTTGTGGTTTCTTCTTCTGTATGTTGTGGTTGGGTTTTAATGTGATCATCTGCCTAGTCTTTTCCCAACTATGTTGGGGTCGGCTTCCAGTCTAACCGGATGCAGCTGAATACCGATATTCCGCGATATTCCTTTACAAGATTGGTTGCCAGACTTGCAGTTAAGAGTTAACTGAAAACTTATTAGGACTTTTATAGACCTAAGAATGACAGCTGGGACCAACGGCTTAAAGTCACAGTTAAAGTGCTTTCAGAGGCACGGAGGGAACTCGGTATTTAATCAATGGTCACCCATCCACGAATCGACCTCGGCAACCGTTGCTTACCCTTGCAGATGGAGCCATGCGTCTGTTATTTCATAACTACTATAAATGCTAAAGTAATACTTTACACCTAGAAATACGACCGCACATAAATTAGACAATACAGTAGCTGAGTCTAAGTACTATAAATGTAATTAGTTCTTTTAAAATGCTAATTGAGGTGGTAACTCCGGTCTTATCTAGCTAAAACACTAATACAGTGTTGATTATAGGTGAAAGACTAGTTGTTTTAAAATTAATGGGTTTTATAATTATTGTAGTACCTATTCAAATAAATATCATTTGTATATTTTTTTTGCAAACCGTAAAAAAAGCTTCATTTGCATATCTAAATAAACATCTCTTGCTATTCTTAAATCATATCTTAGCGTCCTAGTAGCGTCCATCAGTAAAACACGATATCAAGTGCCTCATCGTTTGTGGTACAGCTCCATATTAACACACAATAAAGAACTTTAACTTTCAATATCTCAGCAAATGCTCCCGTTGACCCCACCGCCCATGACCCCACCTGGTGGGGTCAGTGGGAATTGATTAAAATAATCAAAACCTGTTCCCGTTAACCCCACTGTATTTTTGAGTTATGTAATATTACTAAAAACATTGCATGAGATCGAGTAGTATTAGGTAAGTACAGTTGTGCTAGTTATGGGCAATAACCTTACGAACAGTACTAGGCTGGCATGAATCCAAGAAGGTATTTATTACTAGAAGACCGTACCTACCCAGAATTATTAAAATACATACCACCTTGAGCTCATGCGAGCCTGGTACTTTTTGGGGAACATAATGTGTCATTTTGTATGCCTCACTGGCAACAAACGGGAACTGTTTTCCCGTTTGTCGCCAGGGACAATTTAAACAACGTGATCAGAGCTGTCGTACTGAATGGATCGGAATGTCTTTTAATTCCCACTGACATGATTAAGGTTTATTTAATTCCTTCATTTTTCTCAAGAATCTTGAGCTCAAGGTAGTGGCAGGGTGGGTAGTGGGGTCAACGAAACGACGGTTTTGATTTTTCCCGTTGACCCCACCAGTGGCGCAAAGCAGTGTGGTCAGCGGGAATACACTTCTGCAACTATTTAGAAGGTGACCCGGAACAAAAAAAAAATATAGCAATGACAGAAAGAACAAGTGCCTCTCGGCTTCGTTAAGAATTTTTACACCCTTAAAGGCGCACGGTGCACGCTGTGCACGGCCACGCGGCGCACGTTAACTGCGTGGATTCATTTGTTTGACAACGTGGGTCTACGTTCCCACTGCAGTACACGTGGATGGCCCACGCGGAGCACGGAGAGGCTACACACGAACAAGACTTTGCGTGTACCGGCTGCACAGCGTGCATAGTGTTGACTGCGTTGAGCTATGTGAGCGCCTTATTTGAGCAAGTCACGCATGTAGGTACTATTGACGTCAATTTATGCATAGCGTGTCAATGGGTCGCAGTGGACACAGTCACAAACATTTTCTTGCAAAACGAAGCTTAACACACGTCGTGCGTAGCCTCTCCGTGCGCAGCGGTGGGTTTCCGCCTTTATTTGTCAGTCAGTAAGGTGTTACAGCTGGCTTTTACATTGAAAGTATCGCCATACCCGCTATATTAACGCGTTACGTCTGGTCATAAAGTCGATAGCTAACATTAAAGGGACACCCGACTTCGCCCCTTTATATTAAGTTCTTGACTCAAAGGTTACCGACTTACGACACGTTTTGTCACCTTCAGGCTTGACACGCGAATGTGTGCGGTCACTTGTTTTTAAATACACTGTGAAAGTTGATAATAATAACATATGTACAGGGTGGAATTTTTCAATGCCACCTGGAGAGAAAGACTCTAAATACTGGAGATAGCAAATTTTACTCAAAGAAAACCTACCTTTATTTTTATAAAGAAACAAATCTGCATTCACAAATTTCGAAAATTCGCTTGCCACATTCGGGCATTCCAGCCTGTATACGGGGTAATGAAGAAACGGGAGGAGCTCTTAGCTAAATAGTAACAACCACTCAGGGCCGGCTGAGTCTCGTTATTGCAACCAAAGTTTTTCGTGAGTTATCAGCGATCAAGGCTCGTGCCTTCTCTGTGTGAGAAAAGGTCTTTACCCAGCAGTGGGACAGTAATAGGCTGGTTTTATTATATTATTACTATATTGTATATTGGCGATCAAAAGTTAGCGATTTTGTCGTTATCTATGTCGAGACAGCAGGGCCTGGTCGATCTTTTGGTTAAGTAGTGCTTATCTAGGTTGGTCCGTAGATGGCTGAGCACCCATTACCCACCCAGTTACCTTCGTGTCTTGGAAAGCACGTTAAGCGGTCGTCCCAGTTGTTATTTGTAGATCTTTGAGAGTCGTTACAGGTAGGCAGTGGCCGAAAGTCTGACGACAAGTCTTACCAACGTATTACCCAGCATTAACTGGGTTGTGGACGTCAGATAGGCAGTCGCTTCGTGTAATATACTGGTACTCATCGCTTTTCTCAGGTACTTCTATAAATATGTATTTGGATATTATCCATATATGTATCCTACTAAGTTTCTAGGCGTGCTGTTGGCCAAATAACAATTGCGTGGATAGGCGAGACGACAAAAAAATAATTAATTAGTCCGTCACTTAAATTATCAAAAAATATTTGACCCGTGTTTTTTCTTTTGTTACGTAAACCAAAATTGACGAAGATACGACGCTTTTAAAATTCTCAATACCTCACGCCATGGTACTTATAATTTTTAGCTAGTTCTGACGTCATGAGCCCCCACTCCCGAGTTTTGGTGCGTTTTATCTTTGTCAATATTCATTGATTTACAAAAACAAAAAATACGTGTCCATTAATTTCCAATACTCTAACTGACGGACTAAATAGATTTGCAATTTTTTTATACTGTCGTCATGCCTATTACATGCGGAGCTGTGTCAATTATTTGTTCCAAATAATTATATTCGCTCTAGGAGACATAAATTGTATTATGTCCCATTTAGTCGCACTGTAGCTCGATCCACTTCCCCTATACCACGTATGCTTACGATGCTCAACGCGCTCGTGGAGACCAACCCTGGATTGGACTTGTTTGCAGCTGATGAATGGAAGACGATAATGTTGGAATGTTTGTGGTTCAGCGAGAAGACCCAGTAAAAGGATTATGGGTATATGCTGCACTGTTTTAGACTTTCACGGTTTTCGTTTTTTTTCTTTTTTTTTTTGGTTGTATTCCCGCGATCACGATGCTTGCAACAGCGTCGAAATATCGGGAGCTCATTGAACGAAAAGAAAATCACGGATACCATCCCGTAAGTACTTTAAGTGTAGGTATATGCTGTACTAAATAAATAATAATTAATAAATAAAAAAATATCCTGGACATTACACACAGCGCCATCTAGTGCCACACTAAGCAATGAGGCTTGTACCGTGGTCACCAGATACTACATATAAACTTTTTTTTTGTAAATAAGTACATACTTATTATACCTAAAAACATATAAACTCCTTAAATAATTCATCTGCGTTCGGTTAGACTGGAAGCCGGGCCCAACACGATTGGGAAAAAGCTAGACAGATGTTGAGGTATATCGGCTTCTAAACGAACCAATCATAGGTGTAACAGGTCATTACAACTTTAAAAAACAGATACTAAACTCAAACGTTTTATCATTGCTCTAAATCATTAAAATAAACTTAAACAATTTAATTATCCGTCCTACTAATTGTTACATTTTGGTAAAACAATTTGTTTTGACAGAACAATTTGTAATATTGTAGTCATTGTTTTAAATTAATTGTCGTCGTAAATTAAATGGTGCTTGACTTTGTTTAAATGATAATAATCTGATTAAATAGTGTTTTTTTGTGTTCGTAGTTTGTCTGTTTAAATTTACGAGGTAACGAATGTAGATAAGTTAAAAGTGGCAGAAATTATGTTTATTTAAAGTTTATATCCGAGATTTAATTCAAGGTGGCTAGGGACAAGAGGTCAAAGACTTGGGGAAGGCCTTTCCCCAGCAGTGGGACAATATTTATGGGCTAAATAAAAACAGAATTTGTTAGTTTTGTGAAAAATCATCTTGAGGTATCATAGACGCATAAAGTAAGGTTACTTATGGGAAACTTCTATCGTGATGTAGGGAAAACAGTACACACATAACACCACGCCTGCAATCTTCAAAGGGTTGGGCAGAAGCGTACCGGTAGTACTTTGACCCACATTTCGGTAGTCATGTTTATACAGCACATAGATAAAGAACTTCAACCTCAACATGACTAGGTAACGTAGGTTTATAAAGGGTGTAAAAAACCTCTTAACGAAGCCGAACGGCACTTGTTCTCCTCGTCATTGCGATTTTTTTTTTGTTCTACACCATACCTGAGAACCTTCTAGTTACGGAGATATTGGGGGTCAAAGTTCCAACTTTTTTTTTTAATACAAGTTTTTAATGTAAGATTTTTACTTTAAACACCTCCACGACCCCCGTACTATTCAATCCATCCATCAGCACAATGTTTTGAGTGCGTTACATTGAGTTCTACCACAAAACATGATTTTTCACCCCAAAAAAAAAGTCGTTTCCCAGTTACAATTTTTGCGTAAAGTTACCTAGTTTGATGTACAGAATGCTTGGTAGACGGCTTCGTGATGAGGTGGTTTACACCCTGTATTTTTAGTTTAAGCACGTCCTTCCTACTAATAACGTCTCATAAAACGATTTAATATTTTTATTATATTATTTTTAAGAAGAAAAGTGAGTTTTTTAAGTGAACATCTATTTTTATTTCGAACTCACATTACCAAAAGCCCCCAAAACACACTTACATAAAACCTTAAAAAATATCGAAATTCAAAATACAAAAAGAAAAGAAAAAAAGGTACAGTCATGTTAAAAAGCGCTTAACGTAACGTTCGCCCGGTCACACCCACCTGGTACGGCACGGAGCGTGCTCTATTTCGTTGATTAATTATTTTTACACAAAACATAACATTACGCCTGTAATCCCCGAAAGGTTAAGCAGAGATGCACCTAATATTACACCCACATTTCGCCAGTTATGTTTAAGTCCCATGTTAAATAATAATATATCATTTAATTCAGGTAACAAAAGACCCATATCATATATACCTTACAGACTAACATACATATTTATAAAATCCACAATTAATCTATTGAACATGAAGAGACGGCGTCATGTTGCGCTGCGTGGTGTCGCGTAGCCTTCCGCGGAATCGTCGACACATGACACCCTTCGGCCAAAACTCTTCCTTGAGGAAGGTCTCAATATGATGAGTCGGAACTCGCAGCACGAATGACTTAAAATTCGTGTTGTGGCGCGACTCCAACTTCTCGACCCTCAAGGTCCAGCTGGTCTTCGCTCGGACATACTCCACGATCTCCTCAACCCTCGTGGTGTGATTTAGTCGGGACACATAGAGCTGAGTCATGGTATCGCCGGACGCAGCGTATTGGGTCCTGCCAGCGCGGTCCCGCACTGCCATCAACCGCGCATAAATACAGACTCCGTGGCTGTTACTGAGAGATTCCTGATACAAAAACCTAGTAACACTTTACCCGACCTGGAAACCAAACCCAGGTCCTCATTAAGCTCAGCAGTAGCGTTTGCAACCACTAGACCAACAAGGCTGCTCTATTTCGTTCACTAATTATATTTTATGAACTGTTAGTGTGCTCACGTGCGGTCGTTTTTACGACAAAATTAATTTATGAGATAATTGTGCTAATCCGTCACTTGAGTAACGTTTTTAATGTCGATTTAGTGGCAATCTGTTGATTTATTGCTGAGTTGTTATTTAAAAAACAAACAAATCATCGCGTTTTTTTGTTTCGACTGCTGTAATTATGTGACTTTATTTATGTAATTGCTTTTTCTGAAAAGATCGAACCATGTCTGCTTTATTTGAATAATCGACTGTCCATTCGAAGAGAAAAAAATATATATACAAAGTACATTCGTATTAAAAGTGGCTTATATTCACTGAGTAAAATGGTCTATTTTAGATTCATAATTAAATTTAATTTCCACAAACAATTTGCTGTGTTTTTTTAGTGTCATAGTAAACTAACATGTCTTTTAGTATTTTACATAAATTTAGGTAACTATTACAAATCGTTGGAATGACGGTCCTGCTCATCATTTATATAGACAAAACTATTTACTTTTTGCAAAGTACTTTCCCATTCAACGTCAGTTTTAAACACTTTTTACACTAATATTTCATAACACACAAAAGGAACCATTACGTAACACAGGACCCTGTCAAAACCGAAGTGTGTGTCCCCAAAAATACCTCAACCCATCCCCTAGGGTACGCACCGTGATGTTACCCCGGAACCTTCGTATCAACCAACTGCTAATCGCCGCGAGACATATAAACATAATTACATACTGACTAGCTTTTAATTATTGCCTTAAACATCATTTTTATCAAGTTTTTTAAAAGAATTCTCTACTTTTAGCCTAAAGCGCGGCACGTGAGGTGCAGTCGTGAAGTAAAGTGCTTTGCGGTTATTTATTTCAAAAGGTTTTTATTTGTATCTAGTAGAACTTTTTTGGTAATTTATCTTAATAAATAAGTAAGGAGCATAGCGGGGTAATGTAGATTTTTTTTCTACTGTATAAGACACTACTGGATATCTTCATTAAAAAAAAAAACGTATTTTTATATACCTAGTTACTATTATAAAACCAGTTTTAATTTAAAATTAAGAACAATATCGTTCATAAATAAACTTGAGTTGTAATTATAAAAATAATGAGTACCTACTTACTAAAGTATTACATGTATTTAGTATCTGCTAATTAACCATTTAAATAATAATAAAACCTTGTCTTGTTCACACTTCAATAAAATATGGATTGTGAAGTAATACTCGTTGGTTTTAAGAAATATTAATCATTTAAAATGACAAATAACAAGTTCTTATTTATTTTAAGAGGAAAAGGTTTTTTTTTCGAAGACATGTGACATCTACCAATCCGCACTGGGCCCGCGTGGTGGATTATAGCCCATTCCCTCTCATAGAGAGGAGGCCTGTGTCCCAGCAGTGGGAACATTAATAGGCTGATGATGATGATGAATCATTAGCCTTTCTAATAATATCAACTGTTTACATAATATCTACTCAGGCGTTCTTGATTTCTAGTTCACAGTTTTTTTGGAACATCTGTCATTAACAACATTTTAATTTACGGCGACTATGAACAGGATTGATCACAGTAAATGAGTCACAATCATTTTGGTAGTTCAAACAAAGCCAAATAAACCACTATCTGATCAAAGATGTTATAGACTAATAATAATTAAGTATGGCAAATAAAAACCAACATAAATATCGACTCTCAATAATTAATAAAATTTATGAACAGAAAACACTTCGGTCGGTAACAGTTCCCGAAACTGTGTAGATCTAAATGAGATTACTTTGGAAAAAGAACCTTAGGCTTAGCGGTAGACACACCCCTTACTATAACGTTGGAACAAGACAAAACAAAGGAAACGGTTTTTCGGTTCTAGCTTCGGCCTTTAGGTTGTTCTTAACATATTTTGTTTGTGCGAGTTTCTGAGTAATAAAACAAACAAACAAAAGACACATTTGTTTTGGCATTTTTTTTTTCTTAATTATCTCAAAATAGATTGTGGAATTAATTTTACACGTCATATTTAAAAATATATCTAAATGGGGTCTTACATCCTTTAATATGACTAACCCTTTTTAAAAGAAACGGCGAAGCAAACTCAGAATAAGTAATCTGTCATTTTACAGTTATACCATGATTGAGATTTAAAAATAATCACCAAAACTACGAAATGTAAAAAAAAAACTTTCAAAATGCAACACCAAAACATGTTTATCGAAAAGCTTGTTTCATAATTTTGTTTAATAAGTTAATAGAGTATTAAGAAAGTAATTAAAAGTTAATAGTTTGATTCCCATAAGACTATTCTTTTAATAAAAAGCGCGGTAACGTACGAACGGGGAAGAGTGAAGTTTTTTTTGTTTTTTTTTTTTTACTCAAAAAGAACGCCGCAATTTTATTTTTTTCATCGCAAGTGGGACAGACGAGTGACTTGTGTTACGCTTTTATTAAGCTTAGGAAAAAAACGTACATTTTTCATGACTGGTGTGTGTAGAAAATTCTTCCAAACTTCCTAACTAATAGGTGCCATTTTATTTTAGTAAAATAATCTAAAATAATAATCAATTATTGTCAATTTTACACTCTGTGTGTAGTCCTTAAAAATTAAAAAGAAAACATAATTCCCAATATTTTCCTCATTAAAGTACAGTTAAACACAAAATTAACGAAACGTTTTACCCGCTATCACCCGCTCGTCTGTCCATACAATATTTTTTTTTCTTTTTCTCTCGTATTCTGGCAAAGGGTTTATTGTTTTTTAGCTGGTACATTTTACGTTCAGTTTTCGGTAGGCGGGCAATGGGCGGAGTACGGTCGGTATGGTATGTGTGTGGCTCTGTTTTAAGATTTTAATATTATTTAAATTTATTTCGTGGGTGACATAATCATTTAATGAAATTATTAAGAGGTATAAAACGCGGTTATAAGAATTTATATAACTTAATACTTTATAGGTGCAAATTAAATGTCACATTTTTGTCAGAATAAGTTATAAAAATTAAACCTAGCACACATTCACACATGCATTTGTTTTTCACGGGGTTAAGTAGAAATTAAACAACAACCTGATACGCCCTGTACTTTATATACTTATTTTGCTTTGCCTACACGTCATACCAAAAATTAAAACTTTAGTTAAAAAATTAAATAGCATTTATTATTAATTAATTGTTATTGTCGGTGGCTACATTCATTTTGCCATGAGTAAGGTAAGGTGTAATAATTAGATAAATGGTTCGAAGCTACTTACACTCTCAGCGAAAAACGATAATTCTTTTCCCATCACTAGTTATCGACACGACATCAGCACATCACTACTGCTTGAGGGTGTGTCGCGGCCCGGGGCATCGCATTGTTTCGTCTGTATGTATGACGGACGCCGGCATACATACACATACATACGTTTTGTATGGTTGTATGGAGTCATGGGAAGCGCTTGTTGGGAGTTTTTTGATGAATGTAATGTGAAATTGTGGATTGTGGATTGTTCATAAATCATTTTTATTAAAAAGTTGCCAATTTTTGGTTGTGACAAGACAAACTTCCCTTGACTTGTTTACAAGTCTTAGTGCATCTCGGGTTGTACAAACTATTTCCATAGTCACAATTGACCATGAGGTCCTAGATTCGATTTCCAGGTCGTGCAAAGTGTTATAAGGCTATTCCATCCAGAAATTTCTCGGTAACAGCCTGGGGTCTGCATTTGGGTTCGATTAATAACAATACGATTTCCTCTGATCACATAAGACTTAAATATAACTAACGAAATATTCAAATATCTTCTTATCACTACTGGAACCCCCTCTAGGAATCAATATTACATAAACATTTCAATATCGGCAAACATATACGATTAGGAGACCATTATTCCATAAGAATCATCTTCAGGACACGTCAATTTCAGTATTTTCAAGTGACAAATAACCACGATGCCGCGATGATAGACCTCGCAGGAGATGGCGGGACGAGCTGGACAGAACCAAGGACCAGTGGTCCATATTGGCCCTGGAACGAAAGATTTGGCAGTCATGGGGACAGGCCTTTACCCAGCAGTGGGATGCTACCAGTAACAAAAACAATGGTCTATTGGTACAGGAACGCTAACGATTCGTTTTTCAAATAAGAACCGGCCATTCTCTCCAAAAAATGAAGAAATAGATCTTCGAAACGTATGCCTTTTCATTTCATACGTATATTTAACTAGTGCATACTCGGTGGAAGTATTAATATCACGGCGTTGATTTACGAGGCTCGGCAGCACGGCTGCGCAAACAGTTTTGCATATCTATCTCCGATCGCGACACTGGCCAGCAAGCCTTTGTATTTGTAACTGAATTCTGAATTTGAAAGATTTGTGTTCGGTTTTTTGAATTTGTAACGACTGTTTTCGTTTTTATTTTTAAATTGTTCTTATCTTTGATTTGAAGAGTCTCGAGTATAATAGTTTGGTCTATGCATGTTTTTATGGTCCGTGTCCAGAGTTAGAACTTACACCGCCATCTTGTCTTTTAATACAATTTCCACAGACAAATTTGAAAATTATTTTCATGAACAGTGCTTTCCTGAAAATGATATTCAAGAGGCAAAAGAATCATGCTGCATTATAGGTACTTCAGTTTTAAAATATTCATTCATTTTGAAGGATGTGTAACAAAATTCCATTACGCTAATAATCACAGGCGCATCTAAATAAGAGAAAAAAAACGGTCTCGCGTTCGATTTTTAAAAAGCGCACCAAAAGAGCCGCGGACAATTCCAAATTCAAAAATTTTCCACGGCGCGCGTTCGGGTACCGAATAAAAAAGTTTAAAGTGCGTTCGATATTAATATGCAGTGCTGAGAATCGTGCGGTATCGTTAGTGTGGCGATAGTTACGGTTTTATAAGATTTTTCTTAAATTTCCTAGATTTTTATTAATTTTATTTCTAGCTTATTATTAATTATTAAGTACTTGTGGTTGTGTATCTATCAATCGGCCTAGTTGCCTGTAAAATAATTGATTGACTAACTTGAATTGATTTATATAAAAATATCGCATTATAATTAGTGTAAAAGACACTTAACGAACCTGAAACTCGGTTGTTCTCCTAGTCATTGCAATCATTTATTTGTACTGGACCATACTTGGGAACCTTCTCGTTACGGCGATATTGAAGTTCAAAATTCCAACTTTTTTATATAAATATCGTACAGTAGGCCATTTTACGTTTTTATCCGCATAGATTGATGAAAATATCACTTTAATTTGAACCATGAAAAGTTTGTTAAAGTTTTTTTTTAAATAAAATCTATGGTCAAAACACAAATCGACTAACAACGAAACCAACTCGATTCACATTCGCACCACTACAGCACACGCTTACCAAAAACCGGGGTGTTGGTGTTGGTCTTGCGGCGATCCGATGTTACGATACGAACCCAGTAATTACGATTTACTGACTATAGCTATTAACAAGTAGCGGAGAGCCTTTCATATATTTTACAAAATGGATGGCCATGTTTCACAGCCCGTCTTGTGCGTTGAATATTTATATTGTAGATTTATTGCGAAGGAATATGGTGTGATTTATCGAGGGCTTGCTGTGGAGTTGGATTCGGTAGGCCATTTTGGATTTTTTTTGGAGGTTGGAATTTGGAACAGTGAGAGACGGTTTTGACGGGATATTGAGCCTCTTTTTTGACAGACTGATAGAAAAAAACTCCTTGAGTAACACAGCGAGTCTGACAAACAGTCTAGCAAGACTATGGTATCGTATTACTCAGTACACACCGTGCCACGAAAGATGAGACCTGTCACATCGCTTGAAACGAGTAAAACTTTGTAAAATCTTCATTCTGCCTCGAGGTAAAACATTAAGAAGACCAAGTAGGAAGATGGTTTACGACCTGTACACCTATATGTCAAAAGAAGTATTTCGTTACACAATTAAATCGTATACAAGTGGTGTGACAGGTCTCATCTTTCGTGGCACGGGTTGTACCAATCTGGGCCATGTTTGTTACATCGGCTCAGCTAGATCCAGTTAGACTGGAAGTCAACCCACACTTAGTTGTGCGGGAATAGTACATTTTGATACAAGTGGAGAAAGTTTGTTATTGTATTCGAGGCGGAATTAACTCCCGAGCCGTAGGCGAGGGTGTTTTTGAGCCGAGAACTGCAATAACAAATGTCCACGTGTATCTAACGACGTTTTTCAATACACTTTTGAAGAAATAAAATAAAAGAACGAAAAATATTTTTGTCATGAATTATTAGGAAACTATGATTTTAATTTTCTTTTTTTCCGCGCTTTGCTATCGCCAGATTGAAGGAGAAGCAAAGGTATGAAGCCGCTAAACAGCCTAATATAAAAAACATTTTTTTTTAAATATATTTTTGTACTTAGAACACAAATAAATGTTAATTTGTTTATAAAAGTAAATATTAGTTCTAAATAATCACGTTTATCTATGATATTTGATTTTATAAACACAATTTGAATATTCAACAAATATTTATGCCGTAAAGACGCATTATTGCTTTGCCGAAATAAAAAAAAACATTCATATATATATATAGGCATTGAACCAATTTGGACTAAGTATAGGTATAGTTATCTGTGGCAATTTTCATTCCCGCACACGTGTTGGAAAGTGGAAAAAATCGCACGCGTGTGAAATACATTGCATGTTGAACCTAATCGTAGTGCGATAAGAACCAGTTTTCGAGGAAGTGTATTGAAAAATACTTTTTTTATTCATTCATCATCATCTTCTAAGACAGCGTATTCCAGCTATTCAGTGTCTTATTTGATCATTTATTTGCTCATATTTTATGGATCCTGTCCACGCGTTAAGCGTTGGGTTTGCGTCTTATTTTATACGTACCTATTTTTTAAATATGTCTTATATGTTTGAGTAGAAACTACAGAACGCTACAAGCTATTGCCCCAAAATCTTCTTCAAAACATCATGACTTTTCTACCCATGTCTCATCTCATGCTACTTGGGGTCGGCGCAACACGTTTTTTTCTTCAATTCTCCTCTGTCAACCGTCACGCTATCATTCACTCCTTTATCTTTCATATCACTCCTCACACAATCCATCCATCGTTTCCTTGGTCTTCCTCTCCCTCTCCATCCATTAACACTTATATTCATCACTCTTTTAGTCACATGCGATTCGTCCCTCCTCATCACATGTCCATACCAAGACAAATAAAATAAAAATAATATTTTTTAAAAAATCCTCTATAAAAGATATTTTCATAAAAATATTAAGGCGTCTATTTATATCTAAAATCCACCTCTCAACTGTTAACAAGCGTGAAAATACAAGCCTACGTTCAGAAACCAGTACCGAATGAATAAAATTAATTAAATCCATTTCGGCGCCATCATTTTAAAGTCTTGATTGATTTTTATTACATCAATACTTTCAAGTGACCGGGGAATTAAATATGAATGGATTAAGGTATCACCTGCTTTCTCAAGGTAGCAATTATTGAGGGAATTATTTAGTGAGAGAAAAATATATTTTTAAATGCTTACTAGGACTTAGACTGCTGGTCTAGTGGTCGCAATCATGACTGCTGAGCATGAGGTTCTGGGTTCGATTCCAGGGTCGGGCAAATTTTTATTCTATTTTTCCATCTGGAAGTTTTCAGTAACAGCCACGGAGTCAGAAATTTGTGTGCGGTTGATGGCAATTGGCTCGCCCCCTATTACATGGGACTTAAACATAACTTTAAAAAAAAAATCCTACGGCAATCATATTTTTGACGATAAGTTTGGATTTCCAGTGTGAGATAATGTCGTCCTATTATTTGTGTGTACCTTATATAAACCGAAGAATATGATGAAATAAGCAGTATAATAAATATTTTGTGTGTACATAAATAAAAAATAAAATATGTACCAAAGCCGACGGGATTTTATATCGATAAAACTAAAAAATGCTCCCTTTTAATACTGTCCATGTTTGTTTACTACAGCGTGTGTAACGTTACTGTATGTAATAAATATGTAGGTACTAATTGATAAGTAACTCGAGATTCATTATTCTATATTTTTTTCCTCTTAAAAAAACTAATACCGTGATTCTACAAGAAGACGTAGAGGCTCCTTACATATTGCTACGTATATGTTGAAACAATACGAACTACACAAGCCCCAGTTGCATTAGGCTTGTGTCCTGAAAAAATCTAATTAGTCTGTCAGTTAGATTATCAAAAAATATTTGACACGTATTTTTTGTTTTGTTAGTAGAAAAATTGGCGAAAATACGACGCTTTTAAAATTCTCAATACGTCACGCCGTGCTATAATTTTCAGCTAGTTCTGACGTCACGAGCCCCCACTCCCGAGTTTTTATGCGTTTTATCTTTGCCAATATTCATTGATTTACAAAAACAAAAAAGACGTGTCCATTATTTTCCAATACTCTAACTGACGGACTAAATAGACTTGCAATTTATTGGTGGTGGAAACTAGCCTCTTATTTATTTACAGAATATTTAAGTTTCAAATCAAAAACTATAACTTTTTTCTCTTTTCCTAGAAAAATGCGGCCTCTCCGACGACCCAGGTCTTCGCGTGAACGGCAAAGGGAAGAAGATGAGGAAACCTCGCACGATATACTCCAGCCTCCAACTCCAGCAGTTGAACAGGAGGTTTCAACGGACGCAGTACCTCGCCCTCCCTGAGAGGGCAGAGCTCGCTGCAAGTTTGGGACTTACACAGACTCAGGTAGGTGGTTTATGAATAGCAGAATTTTTTAGGAAGAAGAAAAACAAAAGATGTTTTTTTTTTTTGTTTTTTTATTGGTGTGAGACGTCTTATTTCAGAACTGTGTTCCACAGTTTCACCTATAGCTTGGCTCCTAAGGGTGGTAGCGTGATAATGTTAACCTATAACCTTCTTAAACAATAGGGCTATCAGATACAAACATATTTTTTTAATCCGGCTGGTAGTTTCAGAGATTAGCGCATTCAAACCAACGAATAAACTCTTCAGCTTTATTCCATTAGTATCGATTGGGAAAATATAGTCAAAGAAGTCTTATTTTCTCAAAAGAATGATCTCGTAAGCCCAGCCAGAGAGTGATAGATGTAAATTTTAGTACTTTTGATGATATGATAACCTTTTCTTAGTAATAGCATTGTTTTAACACTAACTACATTATTAAATAGTACTGTAGTCGTTATGTTTTTACTATATTTTTTCGTCTGCTTTTTAGTAAAAGCGTATTTCAGTAAAAGACAAAGATATTTAATTAAAAGTTATGAATCTATATAGTCCCGGATGTCTTGTTCTATTTCTCCCTATAGATACTTCAATTTCCTATCACCAAATATCTAAACACAAAATGTTAACAGTCGGTTGCAACAATTAACTATTACTTATACAAAAACATTTTTATTTTTACGAAAAAAAAATTTAAACTTAAAAAAAATCCCCACACATCGCCGGCATAGTAATTATGTCACACACCTAGTAATTATATACCAGTGTGTACATTCACTACATTTTTTATCTATAAATCAGTGTTCATTTAAAAATAGACCTTAGAACCATTAGAATAAAATTTAAAATAAACTAAGCAGCACATCCACCTTATGTCCGTAACGTATAATTAAAAGACAAGGAGTTTTTTTTTTTAAATATCTGTCACAGATAACGCACTGCTGCTTCTAAGTAGTAATTTCATTGTGAATAGTCTGGTTTTTTTTTGACGAAACAAAAGTGCTTGGTATTTTTTTCTACTTTCGATCCACGCCGTCAATTTTTTTGCGTTGAATTAGTAAAAGGTAGGGAAAATATAGCGGGAAAAGTCGCCATGTTTTTTTTTTAATATGGCGCTTAACTAAGGCATTAAAAAAGCAAGTAGTTTTTTGTTGGAAATAATAGAACTTCCTTGCATGAGAAATACTTGAACATAGTATTTTTTCATCTTCATGGACGATTTCTTCGCTAAATGCATGCTTGAATTTGCATACCGCTCTTGTTACATGCATTTGTTGCAAGATTTTTTCTCTGGAAAACATTGTTCAAATAATAATTGTTAATAACTTCGGGGAAAGAAATGTTATTCGTACCTTTTAAGTATTCATCTACTACGTAGTAGGTACGATATAAATACCGCAATTATTCATTTGATCGAGTCCTTATTATCTGGGGGCACGGTAGTGCCCCACCAAGACGAGCTAAGCGGAGCGCAAGCCCCAGTCACATGGGCGTAATGTGAAAAATGTATCCAGTGTTCTACTTTTCTGCTAAACAATAGTTCTTATTGTAACGAAATGGCCACATATTTTGACTAAGGTGTAGAGTTTGTAAAGTTAGACCTTGTAGAGTTGGGGCGTGTAGAGTTCTAAGCTTGGCTCTACATGAGATCTGATAACTTTTTGACAGTGCGAGTCATATGGTCTCGTCTTGGCAACATTTTACATGAAAATGTTTTTGGTGGGAATAGATTTACGATTTTGCAGTTTAGTCTGTCTTAGTACAATTTAAAAGTCTGTGGTGTTATCATCATCATCCACAGCCTTTTTAATGCCAATCTCCACTCAACGTTCATGTGCCAGCCTCATCTAGGCTTTCCCTCAATGGCAACAATGTCGTCTGCCCATCTTTGTTCCATAACATGTAAAAATTCAGCGCTTCCCATCTCTTTTACAATTACACAATTCCAATAAAAGTCATTACCACCATCAAACCTTGCTCTTACTGCAATCAAAGCGCGCCTATCATTATGAAAAAAAAAATACCATGCACCATAGACAAACCGATGCGTTCGGAAACCATATTCCGATTGGTTTCGTTCAGAAATTGATTCGTCATGTGTCACCGTACGGAATGAATAATCGTGGTCTGGGCCGGGCATAGTGTAGACTGCGCAATGTGTAGACACGGCAGAGTGTTAGCGTGACGGGCTGTAGGATTATGAAATGACCTCTGAAATAAGGCTTTGTAATAAAATAAATCTTATTTTACTGAATATAGATTTGAAGAAAGTTCCAAGAGCTCGAAAACCTACATAATAAACATAATAAACTTAATTTGGAATTCCTATTCCCGTATTGGCGGAAAACGTGTATGAAACAACCGTAAAAACATTACCAATTTTTTGATGTCGTGTTTGATACGGCTGCCATCAAAGGTCTACGTTATACATCTGATCTAAGATACTGAACCAAGGTTTTGACAGCAAAAACCAACTGAGATTACAATCTGTCCGCGAAACGTAACAAATGGCGATCGCTCCCTTGACCGTTCGCTGTAGAGGTCATTTAAGGCCTGTGTCCCGTAAATAACCTTTTTGGTTAATATTCATGATAAGTATATAATATAGGATGTAAAAAGACTCTTAAAGAAGCCGAAAGGCACTTGTCCTTCCCGCCTTTGCGATCATTTTTTTGTTCTAGACCATACCTGTGAACCTTCTTATAGTTTCGGAAATATTGGGGGTCAAAGTTCCAACTATTCCACAAGTTTTTTTAAACATATGTTTTTAATGTAAGATTTTTACTTTAAACACCTCTACGACCCCCGTACTATTCAATACATCCACCGGCACAATGTTTTAAGTGCAGTACATTGAGTTTTACCGAACGTGATTTTTCACCCTAAAATAAAAGGTCGTTTCCCAGCAATAATTTTTGTACTTAGTTTGATGTACAGAATGCTTGGTTGACGGCTTCGTGATGAGTCTGTATGTTTACACCCTGGGCAGTCTCGACAACATCGCTAACTTTCGATTGCTAGTTACTAACGAATAAATTCGGTTGCAATGCTTGCGAGTAACGCAAGTCTCTACATCCAAGATGCGTTTCTCGCACACATCATCATTGCAACCGAATTTATTCGTGAGTTATTAGCGATCGAAAATTAGCGATTTTGTCGTTGTCTATGTCGAGACGGCCGGCCCTGTATAAAATAATGTTTCCTTTTTTTTGTAAAACTTACTTTTAATTTAGCGTTTTGTTTAGTTAACTTACAATATGCGGAATGTTTTAAATATTTCGCATCTTGTAAGTATCTCTGTATAACCTGTTAACTAAAGTGTACAGTCTAATCATTCTGAAGTTAACTTTAACGGTATAAAAAGTAAGAGCCAACTTAATTTTATTATAATTTAATATTTCTCAGTTATTGTCTGTGAGCCGCACTTTGATGAGCCCCGCTTCGATATAGGGCTGTGCACTAGGTAATCGACAAACGAGACTTTCGATAATTTTGTATTAAATGATGTTCGAATCGTAAAATGAATAAAATATATTTGGTTGTGCATTAAAGCCATTTTAAACAAAATAATAATTGGTCAAAATTTTACATTAATTTGCTAATAAAATATTATTTAAAAAGCACTACATTTTTTAAATAATCCGTCTACAACAAACCGGTTCTCAATTAACTATGATGTTTATTTATTTTTCAATGATTAGCTATGCATATTCGAAAATGTTTTCTTCATCATAGAAGTTTTAAGATGCCCCAAGTAGGTACATAAATATTCTTAAGGTAATATTTATTAACGTCACACGATACATTCCTTTTGAACCGCTAAGTCTTCATTTTGACATAAAATAAACTCGGCTAATTGTAGAATACGATAAACATCGATACTGTCGATAAGCCGATATATATTCCCATCGCAACCCTACAGCTTATTCGATTCGATTCCACATTAAAACAAAAAAGTAGGAATTGAACTCCGTACTATTCCGGTCTTTATAACAAAAACGAAACAATCTAATCTCAGATAGCATTACTTAAAACATAATTAACTTCTAACCTGCTTTCCACATGCGATTTTCAACCCTATGACATATGAAGATAGAGTTTTATGGGATTGCAAATATAAGATTGTGATCGAAGTTTTTGTCAATGGTAATAAATCATTACATTTGTCTTAAGGTGCTGCCGATGCGCTATTGTCTCATAAGCTGAGCATTTTTCTTATAAGCTGCTGTTCAGGGTTCATTTTATATAAACTTCAGTTAAAATTAGTATTGTCTTGTTAAGATTATAAAGATGGCGTTGAGATATGTTTGGGAACTGAATGTGTCGACTAATTTGCTAATGTTAACGATAAGTTTTGTTGGGAAATATCGCTTACTTATTGATCTTAATAAGACGATTTCTCCTAAATCAATAAGTTCCACTGTAATTTAATTTAGTATTTTTTAATCAGCTCAGTTGGATGAATACATAACTATTTGAAAATTAATTGCATCACAAATTGGCGATACGCAGTTAAAGTTTTAACAGTTTGAAAAAATCATAGCATTACTATATGAGACCACGTCATTCACTTTTCGAATAATTGTCAAAAACAAAAAAGTAGGTAGGTTCTATTAAATGTGGGTTGCTTTTTATCCCTGGCCCTGGTTCCGAAACTTGTGCTCAAAATGTAAAAAAAAGAGTTTGTGTTCGGTTGTGATTACGAGCGTGTCATTGGGTAGATGACACCATAAAACAATAGTTCCAAGACACCAATCTCTAAAAAAACACTTTATTATAGACCTGAAAACCCGATTTATTTTCAATTAATTGCTAAATTAGATTTTTAGTTGCTTTGAAATCAATAAATAGTTGAGTCGTTGAGTTGACAAAACAGTGACGTCACAGCGTGCTGTCCCATACAAAATCTATGAGAGAACCGCGTTTTGACAGCTCTTAAAAAGTATGTCAATTGATTGGTGTGTCATCTACCCTATTGGTTATGCAATTAGTTTAGGTGCATAGATCTCTTTAGGTCTTATTTAATACATTTTATTTATATATTTGTATGGGTTGAAATAACCTTTTTTTTTTAATCCTTTTAGACCAAAGTCTCTTAACTCAGAAGATATAAAGGTTTTTACTAGAAAATTTATCCAAAAGAAAGAAAAATACGTCTCAAACATTACATAACTTTTTAAAGAACTCGGAACCCGTACGTTAATAAGAAACGAAGTTTTTAATTGCTGTTATGCAATGGGATTAAGCTTATAAGGTCAGAGTTTTTATCGATAACATTGTGTTGCCAAGTAATGAATGAACAAAAAAACAAGAAAAAAAATATTTCATGATTGATTGGAGGCGAGTTGAAGATGCATTTTTTATTGTTTTAGTATGGGGCTTTAAAGGGTAACTTTGCAAGAGTGGGAAATAGGCTTCAAGCTTCAAGGTATAAAGTTGTGTTTTGTTATTGTCTTTTAATTTTAAAACAGGAGCTTAATGCCATCAATCAAGCACTAAATCAAACTCTGCAGTTGGTTCTAAATTCTTAATTAAAAAGCTAATAGTTTGTCCGACCTGGAACTCGAACCCAGAACCTTAGGTTCAGCAGTAGCACTTGGCATCACTGGGACCACCAAGGCAGTCTAAAAATAAAGAGGTACCTAATTTTCACCGCAAACTATTACAAAACTATACAATGTGGGACAGCTTGATTAAAAATTACTCAATACAATGTTTTACCCAATAAAATTACATGCGTACAATATTCTATAATGAGCGTAACATCGATTCTCATGTCTGAACAGAATTCTCTACGGTTCTTTGATTCTTTCGATGTAATTGTAATTAAACGTACTAATCGACAATTTTGTTTAACGTGGATGGCGCTGCACTAGTGTTTTGATTTTGTGCGTTTCAAAAAAAGTTGTTTGACACATTTAAAAAAAGAATTTCTTGCGCATCTGTCAATGGCATGTTCTTATTTTGAAACAGGAACCTCCTATTACATGGGACTTTAGTCTAGTTCCGTTATGTTTTACTGGTGAAGTGAAGGTGTTATTTGGAATAATGTAGGTATATTACGGAACAAGACGTAGAGGAATACAGATGAAAAGACGGGAGGATTATCTGCCAAAGTGCTGGCGAAGAACTGCTCTGGACAGGAATAGTTGGAGGGAAATAGAGGAGGCCTATGTCGCAAGACAGCCTGACCTGGTAGCTGATTAGTTTTAAGTTAATGTATTACTTGTTTATGTATTAGTCAGAGTTAAATAAACGCTACTTATTTTTATTTTTATTTATATAACTTATAACCTGATTGAGATAGCGCTTTTATGGAAAATTCTATTATTGTAATCGCTAGAAATGGGCTTGTTACTACTAAAGTATTGTTTCACTTATTTTTTCTTTATTTCGTTTGGAAGTAATAAATTCTTTTAAACAAGAAAACATTGTAAGTTAAAACGAGAAAATCTTCAACAAACTACTTCTAGAAACACCTTCACTGTGAGAACATTATTAGATTTCTCACATACCAGAAAAACCATAAGCAACACGGAAATTAAAGAAAACATGGTGTTGCACCTACCGTCCTATCATACTTCTATTACCCCTGACTGGTGCAACGTAACATCAACCTTGCTGCAACAAGAATAAAGACCACAGTGTCATTTTGACAGACTTGTCAGTGCGACCAACCTAACAAAAACTTTATTGCTAAGAAAATAAAGATTACTGTCATTTTGACAGGCGGAGGTACAATAACTTTGAAAGGACTGTAGTCGCAGTGATACTGACAGGCTGGCTTGGCGTAAAAAATCCCATTTGATCACAACCCGTCAAACGAAATGATGATGGATGTTCAAGTTAATTTGATACTACAGTCTGGTGTGACGAATTTACAAACTGTGTTATGTTTCATTGCAGTATTTCTTCTTGTATTTCCTTTTTTTTTTTACTTTAAAACGTAATTATTTTAAGTTTCTATTGATGTTTGATGTTTTTGCTGTGTAACATGGACGGTGGGTTTTCCGAATTTGAAATTGAGCGTGAATTTGGCGTGAATGAGTGGGTACTTAACTATTTTGACTGTAAAATATATAACTAAAGATCTTGATGTGCCATAAAATTAAATTTTCTTTTTTTTTTTTTTTTGCTTTTATTAAAGATTTTCCCAAAATTTCCCCGAATTGAAGGGATTTTGGATATGTGAACAATTTATTCACGACATTGTTGCCATTGCGGGAATACTGGCTTGGCTTAAGAACGTGGAGCTTGGCGCAAGCAAGGAGAGCCTATACCCAGCAGTGGGTGAAGTCGGGCTGTGGATGATGATGATGAACCATTTATCCATCTGTGATTGAGCGTTTTTAGTTACCTTATTTCTGCAACCTTCTGCCCATTTGATCTTTTATTTCTCGTATTGACAACTCAAATAAAAAACGAATGGACTCATTTTCCCAACGTTGGGGTCGGCTTCAAGTCTGGAACCGGATACAGCTGAATACCAGTACTTTACATGGAGCGACTGCCTATCTGACCTCCACAACCCAGTTCCCGCGTAACACGACATCCCTTGGTAAGACTAGTTGCCAGACTTTCAATCATCTGACTACCAACCCGGCAAAATAACATTAGAGCTAGAAAATAAATAAAAGGATTATTTTCATTGAAGTGAAAAAAAAAGAAAAACGAATGAAGTCCGTTTACAAGTTTTTCTAGTTCTTCATAAAAAACTAGTTTTTTCTATGACAAGATGTTTAACTTTTTCTAGAGTTAGATATTATGTCTATTTTTATAATAGAAGGTGTAAAATAATTGGCATGACATTATAGACTTAACGGATCTACCAATCAGAAAAGTTCAGTTTGAGCTATTATCTTTTTAATTTTTAAACAAACAACTGAGGTGTCATAATTATTTTAATCTTAGCTATTAAAATATATGAAAACGATTATCGTTTGCGAATGAAAATATCTCATCATATTTGTTTACACATCGAATCATAAAACATTGGGGGAAAAAACTAAATTCTTTTGCAATGAATAATAATTTAGGCGAAATTAAAAATGTACTATGTTTATGGCAGGGAAATCCCATATATCATATGAGTTCGCAGATTTGATTTTAGAACGTCAACGTCGAAGAATCGATTTACTTTTCTTTTTTCCTAACCACATAACCTTATTCTTTTCGGCCAGCACTTCCAAAGAATTCTATTTACAAAAATACATAACGTGTCTTAGAACTCGCCGAGTCACTATCTCAAACGATAAGAATGATGACTTACGCATTTCGTGTACCTCCTCTGATTGGCTGTCAAAGTCGACCCGACGACCAATAGCGGCTCGTCAAATGTCATGACTGTGCGGTTTCAGAACAATTGTTCGGAAAAAGAACGTGCTTCCGTTAAAGTGGCAAGGCTTCTGTTTTTTTTTTGTTGAAGTTGTCTATGCACTATGAAGTCTTTTGTCTGTGGCCGATAGTAGTTTCTTTTGTTGTCTGTGGTAATAAATATGTAGTGGAGAAGTATTTGATTGGTATTGTTTTAATGTGCAAACGGTATTGAGTATTTTTTTGTGAGATTATTTTATAGGTAAGTAATTTGTGCACACCTACATTTAGTTTAATTAGATAAATGAGCAATACCGTTCACCATTCTAAAAAGAGTAATACTACTGCGAAACATAAACTGAAAGCCTTAATTTTATTGCACTGTTGGATTTTCAGCTCTCAGCACTCAGCCAACCGTCGAAAATCCAATAAGACTCAAGCGACAATTTGCTTAGTTTTAGTACAAACGGATACTATGTTCTGTTTCTTCTAATAAAAACATGCTGCGATCTCTAATCTTTCTGAATTTTTTAATACAATTTCCACAGACAATAACAAAAAACCCGCGTCCTGTCAATGTCATTCAAGTGTCAAAAGAACCGTGTTTCTTCTACGCATTCTGAATGACCATGGCATCTGTTTTCAAAATGGCGATGGCGGTCCCCAATGATCCGTTACCCATCGTATCTTTATTTAAAACAATTAAACCACCATTGTCTTCATTGCTGCCAATTGTCATCAATTGATAAACGATTTTCCAATTCATTTAATTGTTTCAGTTCTTTTTTTAAGTTTTACTGGCCTATATTTTAGTTGACAAATGAGGATTGACTTGATACTCCTTGATCTTGTTTTTTTTTTATTTGGATAGATGTGACGTTTAATTAGGACGGAAACTTGCTAGGTTTTTTAGCCATTGATGTTATTGCGTTTCACCTCCGATGACCTGAATAACGGAAAGAAAAATCTACTCTAGAATAGATACAAGATAAGCAGTTGTAACAGACTTACTTTAAGGCGACTACAGGAGCTAAACTAACAACTCTATTTGTGGTGGTTCAAACTTCGTTTAAAATACTGTTAGACTAAAGTTCTAATTAGCTTGTACTACAAAGTGGTTGTTACGTCAGTCACTGCGGTCTGAATAATACTAATAATCGATTTACATAAAATCTACCGATTGCACTAAAAAAATAAAACACTATCATGCTTGTTGCTTGTAAAATTATTTGCCAAAAAATCAGAATGATCGCATGTATTTTAGTATGGTTTTTACTCGTTATAAGAAATTTTTAGAGAAAAGTTCGTGATTTTTTTTATCGAGTAAAATTTGTTGTATTATGTTTTCAAAACACTATCATCATACTAGCTTATATCCTGAAGAATATCATATATTTTTCTGGTTTTGTTTATTGCAGTGAATCATATGCTTTTTTGCATTATAAAACTCGCGTTTAGCTCCTGTAGTTCCGAACCAGGAGCGGAGAACCAGGTGTTGTGTCGCAGTTTGGGAGATCCCTATCTTCTTCCCCCTCGCCTCTTCCTGTTACTCGGCGTAGATTTTAGTGGAAAAAGCAGGTTGGCAAAATTGGCATAGATAACAGCCCCATCATTCGTCGGTAGCTAGACTGGCTCGGCAGGATCGGGATTCATTGAGGCTAGAATCACCAAAGAGCTTAAAAAATCTTTTACCACAGACAATCACAAATTCCTCTAACCACCACCCCAAGTCCACAACCGTGACCACCAACAAATCTAACTGCTTAGTTACTAATCAGCTATTTTTATCAGTGGCTTTGCATGTTGCTTATCAGAGAAACGTGTATCTTTAGCCGCGGTGTTACGACTTTCGTTTTTACTTGTTACTTGATGTTTGTTTCCTGTAAGTTGGTAGTACTGGGTAACTGGTGTGTTAATAACATAATCAGCGTGTAATGTTCCCACAGCTGGGACACAAGCCTCCTCTCTATGAGAGGGATTGGGCTATAATCCACCACGCGGACCCAGTGCGGATTGGTAGATGTCACATGTCTTCGAATTTTCGGTTCTAGGACATGCCGGTTTCTTCACGATGATGTCCTTCAACTTTTTGAGAGCAGTGGTGATGAAATAAATTACACAAAGTATTTCGCCTGCCTGAGTTAGAACTCCCGACCCACCGTAAGTCAGGGCAGTACCCTGCTTACCAGTGGACCACCACTGCTCATTTGTCAACCATGAAGGTTATTTATATCTAAAGCACTCCATAAAACGGTATAATAGTGAAATTCAAGAAGTCAAACTATAAATTATATTTAAAGGAAAACTGCAAAGATTTTATTATGATTAACTATGAAGCGTGTGGGTAGTATTGAAATAAAACAAAACGTAAGAACAGCCGGGAGCAGTTCTTGTGCAAACATGTTGTAATGGCGAGGCGAGAAGTGATCGGGCTTTTGATAAAAATAGTCTAGAACTCAGTGCGCCGTACCATTGTGTGTTTGTAATACCAGCTGTGTTCTAGTCTAGCCTGTTGTGGCTGAAAACCAGCATTTTATATGGAAGGACTGTCTATTTGCTCCACAATCCAGTTACCACGTACCACGTAACCTGCAGGCTTAGCCAAGTTGACAATCTACAATCGTTAACGCTAGTAGAATGACTTCATCTCAACGTTAAATCACGTGATTAACACAAACGAATAGAAAATTCGTAGACAAGTTTACATCGTTCAAAATGATAGAATAGAATGTTATCGTTTCTACAATGTTGATCGTTATACTCTTTGGTAGGAACGGTCACCATAGACTAAAGTGTAGGTTTTTTTTACAGACATTTGAGAACGAGCGATCGACTCAGTCGTGTCAACTTGGCTACCAATTTAGCGCTTTCTACAATCGCTTACGTTTACGATTGTAGAAAGAGAATCGATATGAAAAGTTTGTAACTTGGCTTGGCCTACTGATCCTCCTTGGTAAGACAGATTGTCAGATTTTCGAGCCTCTGACCTATCCATATTTTCTGGCGTTCGTGGCGTCGATTCGTTGGTTCTATATTTGAGCGATTGATCTAGTAAATTGGGATAGTATGGATTTATCTTTTAGTTTCGAAGAGCCGAAACTAGCGATCTTCGTTGATAACGCCTTCCTTTATATTCACAGAGAATATGATGTTGGCAGCAGATTTTAGAAGCCTCATGTAGGTCCCAGAAACGGGGATGCAGTCCATAGAAATGATTTATTTATGGATCTCCAACAAAAGATATACACAAAGCATAATTATATAATGTAAAACACAAGGTATTGGGTAGGTGTACTCCTTCACTTATAGGAAACCACAGCATGCACAATAAAGTTTATAAATTAAGCCCCTAAAATTAAAATAAAAATAAATTTTGGCAGTTAAGAATGATAAAACACATACAAATAATTTTAGTAGAAATAAAAACATAGAAGAATAAATAAAATGATTAACATTGACATAAATTGTAATGGCAAAAAAATAAAAAAATATATATAATTAAAAAATATAGATCTTTTATTCCCCCCCCCCCCCCTTCTAACTTCAAACCAAACTCTGTTTAATAAAAACACATTTCTGTCCACCAGTACAAGATCCAGTTAGTTCGGTAGTAAAACGTTAACGAGTCGCCGGCAGGTGGCGCCGGCTATATTAATATATCATAGAGCATACTACACTAGGAAAGACACCCGGGTTTACTCACTATAAATGATTAAGCTAGCTTCAACACATAAAATTTTCTATTTGTCTTTTGCTGTGCCCGACAGGGGTCCATAATGATCACAATTTTTTAACTTACCACCTAAGTACACATTGTAGAATTCAAATAAAGTTTGAGTATTTGAGTAAAACATATCATATAATAGGCACGACGACAGTATCAAAAAATTGCAAATCTATTTAGTCCGTCAGTTAGTTTTGGAAATTAATGGACACGTATTTTTTGTTTTTGTAAATCAATGAATATTGATAAAAGATAAAACGCATCAAAACTCGGGAGTGGGGACTTGTGACGTCAGAACTAGCTAAAAATTATACCTAGGCGTGACGTATTGAGAATTTTAAAAGCGTCATATCTTCGTCAATTTTGGTATACGTAACAAAAGAAAAAACACGGCTCAAATATTTTTTGATAATTTAACTGACGGACTAATTAGATTTTTTTTTGTCGTCTCGCCTTTTATACAGTTTTGCAGAGGTTTAATAGTATACCCACATTTCGCCAGTTATTTTAAAGTCCCATGTTCAGGGGGGCGAGCCTACTGCCATCAAACGAGCAAAAATCTAAACTCCGTGGCTGCTACTGAGAAATTCTTGATGGAAAAAGCCAAAAACACGTCTGTACGACCTTGGAATCGAACCTAGGGCCTTATACTCAGTAGTACCGCTTGCTACCCGAAATAGCATGGTGGTAGTACCGGTCTACTTTCTTGTATGAACTCTTTCATCATCATCATCATCATTTCAGCCGCAAGACGTCCACTGCTGGACATAGGCCTCCCCCAAGTGTCGCCACATTGATCGGTCCCGTGCAGACGCATCCAGCGGATCCCCGAGATACTAATAATACGAGCTCTTTCACTACTAATAATTAATTTATTTACCTCAGTATCCTGAAAAACCAGTGCCCATTAATAAATTGGATCCTGCTTTCATAATTTCTTGTGATATTAAAACAGCTGTCTTTTCTCCAGTGTTTATAATTATGTTCATAAATTAGCAAGACCTAGTCCGTATGTTTTATTCATTTTATGACTTAGATAACACCTCAGTGCGCTTTTTAGTATGATACCTGGATTTCTCTATAACTTGTACCTAATGAACAATACCTAGAGCACAACCGTAGGGCCTGACTGTCATTCATAGATCTTTGTCAGTCGTGACGTGTATCCAAAGGCCAGAAAATCTGACAACCAGTGTTACAAAGGGATACTTTGTAGTCTACTGGATTGTGAAAGTCAGATAGGCAGTCACTCCATGTAAAATATTGGTATTCATCTGGATCCGGTTAGACTGGAAGCCGACCCCAACATATTTGAGGAAAGGCAGGCAAATAATGATGGTGCTGTGTTTGTGGTTAAAGCGTATAGAATAGCTCTTTTTTTTTTTAGGATGGGAAATCATAAAATGACTTCTCCCGCTCTGGGCGGAGCAGGAGGGAGTGTCAGACTTTTACTGACTAAAACCCATCCATGTTCCTTCATCGCCCTTTGTGTTCCGGGGCCACGGTATCTCTTTCGAATAGTCCAGCAGCCCCGGCAGGCTTCGGCCCTTGCGGACCCCTTCCCTATTGCTGACTCTCTTTGAGGCGCGCGTGGAACACGAACGCGCCGTCGACACGGCCTGTCGTCATGAGACAGACGGACGGCGAGCTAGCCCATAGCTCCCCGTCCACAGGCCCGCGCCTACGGTGGCCGGAAGCCACCACGTGGCCCCCGACGCCCGGGGCGTCTCCCGCGGCGGCCGGGACGTGAGGATATCTCCCTGTCCCGTTCCGCCACCTCCTTCGCTAGCATGACTGCTTCGCAGAAGGAGGTGACGGCGTCCCATTCCGTCTCGCTAGAATAGCTCTGTCTTTGGGATTCCAAAGCACTTACATTGCCTCTAGTGTCGTAGCCGTAGTTGTGGTGACCACTTACCATCTGCTGGCTTCACCTAATTCCTAGTAGTTGAAGTTCCAGAATTTTCTCAGTAGCTGCCCGCAGTTTGAACTTCTGCCCGGCTCACCCCGTAATACATGGGACTTAAACACGACTGACGAAAGATGAATGTAGCACTATGGGGTCACCTCTGTCTGTACCTGAGACGTTTTTTGGGCGTGATAATATTTTAATTGAAGTCTTATTTAATCCGAAATCAAACGCTAAAATAATTATTTTTAAGATTTAATAGAAGATTTAAGTCTCTGTTGTAAGCAACTCGTGATCAAAAGTACCAGGACTGCAGAATCGTAAAAGAGTTCTCAAACAAACAGTTCCATACATTTTTATATGAGCATTGCATCAGCGGTCGGCGGCCTGTGATCTAGTAATTACTATCGACTGACATTACGTCACATCCTACTATCGATCGGCTGTGTCCAATAAGTTTAAAATGTTTTACTTTTTACTGATAATAGTTTTTAGTACCTTGTATTTATTAGGCACGAGCTATATGAGAATGGTTACGAAAAAAGGACGAAAAAAATTTACACGCTGTGAGGTTGAATGTGACTTTATAGGGCGTTGTTTTATTTGAAATACAGTCAGGGAAACAGATGATTAGGCAGCTTGACTACCAAGTTTTCGATTGCTTCGTTGGTCTGGTTTGTATTAGGTCCTTGGTTCGATTTGACGAAGAGTTTTTTTTTTGTTTTTACTTGTAATGCCTCAGTAACTTCTACCTCTATATACGATTAGGTACCAACTTAAACATAAATGTCTTAATACAAGTGTTCTACAGGAGTACAGCTCTGCCTAACCCTACCGGAATTACAGGCTTGATTTTACGTTTCATGTCACTAACTTTATGAAGGATGATGATTGACTAAAAAAAATAGATTCTGTTTAGTCCGTCAGTTAGATTATTCAAAAATATTGGATACATGTTTTTTGTTCTATCAAATTGATAAAAATTTACGAAGATAAAACGTGTCAAAGATCATTAGTGGGGGATTGTGACGTCACATTTGAGTAAAAAATGTACTCGAATATGACGTCACACGAGTTTTCGACACAGTGTATCGTTTTCATTTTTAGTTTACCTACGTGAAAAAAGAAAAAATGTGTGTTTAATATTTTTTGGAAATCTATCGGACGAATCTATTTTGTCATATAATATACCGTTTTTTTTAAATTATTACCGTTTTTTTGTAGTTTGAAATGGCTATAATAAAAACAATCTGGTTAACAATACACCCCTGACTGTACTTACACACCTTTGCCTATTATGTATGTAGTGACAGCTAACGTCAGATCTAGTCTACGTAATAGGAATATAGCCCAAAACTGTCGTGTACAAGTTATGGCGGTTATTATCTCCGGGATATTACTTGTCTATCGCTGCTTGATCTGTGCTGCGTTCTTATTGGCGCCTTTTGGTTAGTGCCACTTTTAGTATGTAATAAGTTAAGATAACAGTACCTTATACTAAAACTACAATAACGTAGGTATTAGGTAAAAAAAACAGTAAAGACTTTAGATGGAATTTATAAATAGTGAATACAAGTATCTGTAGGTGTTTTTTGATATGCAACCCTAAGGTTGCATATCAAAAAGCACCTACAGAAAATAGAAACTGTTGTTGACACCTGCAAATAAATTGTATTTTAGGCTTGGCGGATTTCTTTTTGTGTAAAAAAACGGGATGGGCAAAACCAGTCAACGCTAAAAACCTCATAAAACCACATTTCGTAAAAATATGAGGCATGCAAAATTGATTGCTAAAATAACAAATTCACAAAAACCAAATAAGAAGAAAAAAAACACATTTTACAACAATCAAAGAATTCGAATATTAAAAAAATACTGTTGATTGGTCGAACTTTCAAAAAACGAAAAAAAATATAACGGAAAAATAACCGGCACTGATCAGGAGTGACCTCATATATATAAAAAAATAAGAAAAAAAAACAAGTTCTGAGAGTAATTAAATCGTTTTCACGCTTGCGGGTCAGAATAATTGATTTTATGACCAATCCTTCGTGTTCCACAGAAATTTTTACTATCATAGCTGGGCTGTGGGTAAAACATGTGTGTTTCATAGTTCAGCATTTATTATTGGGAAATTACGGCGATATGAGTTTTTTTCTTGAAAAATAGCATGTAAATGAATCAACTAGAAATTAATATTTCAAATGAAGAAGCAGAAAAATCAACACAAAATGTTTTACAAGATATTTCACAATATATTGCCTTTATAATGTCATTGAAAATCAACCTTTTTGTTCCACCACTTCTCTTCATAGATATCAGTTCTATAGTTTTTTTTTTTACTATAGCCCCTAAAAACAAGTCTCTAGTCGAAATCCAGCCGTTGCCAAAACTCTGCATTAGTTTTATTTTTTCTCTCAATTCTAGAACTATTTGAAAGAAAAACAAGTCACCAAGATTATCGGCTTACTACCCAAACCAAGGTATTCCGGACCTACATCCTTTAAAAACCCCACAGATAATATAAAACTAGCATAGTATGATCGCCTACTCATGCAGAATATTTTAATCCCTAATTACCGTTATCCACCATTGAAAAGTATCAAGATCGGTCGCAAGAGGAACCTACCTCCCATACATCCCGTCTGACCCGTTCTAGTGAGTCATTTCCAACATTTATTTTGCATTAAGTAAGTACATACATTCTGTTATATGTACGCTCTTTCTGTTATGTGGTAGAAGAAAAATTATATTTTTCATAAAAAATAAATTGAAGCGCTATACGATGAACGCTTAGGTTTTTATATCTGACGGTTAATGAATACCTAACTCATCCTCATTATACTTTCAATATCATCATATTGAAAGTAATGGGAAGAGGTCAGAAGCCCAGTTTTGGGATGATACAGGCAAACAGTAATTGACTACCCAGAAAATTAAGAGGGCTATCACATTTTTTTCTTGTATTTGTGTGTATAATGAGTCTAACACTCAAATACAAAAAAAAAAATTAAAGCGCTGCCTAGAGAAATAACCAAACTTTCTCCGGCATATGTAAGTTTAATTATTTCTCTAGGGAGCGCTTTAAATAAAAATAAAAAAATTATAACTGTAATGCCCTCTTAACTAGAATGGATGCCAATTGTCCTTCATGTTTTTGATTTAGTTTGCTACTTCCTACCTTATTAAATCATTTCTAAAAATAGAGACGTTATAATTAATACTAATTAAATGCTAGGTTATGCCAGCCTTATTCTCTCTGTTTAAATACCAATATAATAAACACAAAAAATAACTTTACTTTGACAGAATTTCCATTTCGAAAATATACTTCGTAAGTAAAATCAAGAAACTTTGCGTAGTTTTAATTACTTGTTAATTACGACTTTGGATGTTTCGAGAACTTTTTAATTATACACGACGGACAGACAGTAAGAAACTATTATATTTTCTGTGAATTGAAGAAATGAAGTTAGTTTTGTGATAGTTATGGAAACTTTTCTTTTGAATTTCCTTACGCATACCTATAATAAGTTTCCCGAATATACGACAATAGTCTTATATTTCTTGAGTAAGTTATGTTTCAGTACCTTCTTTATTTTTGTGTTGAAAAAATAACATCAGCCTGTATTTATACAACTTACCCCCGAATACTGAAACGTCACTCAAAATTTAAGGGCTGCTTAACATTTGAGCAGCTCCTAAACTTTAAATTTCGTTTGGCCAAACGTCACATTTGAGTATCTGTTAAATATAAGTGCTACTTAAATTTTGAGTGACGTTTCAGTATTCGGGAGTTTATTTATTTATTTATTTAGGTTAACCAACAATTGTATACACTATGTACATTTCTGACTTAATGACTAGAGTAACATTTACAAGTGCAACAATTAATTACAGGTTAACACCACATGCACAAAAAACGGTTTAACATAACATATTTATAAATTATTGACATTAGAAACTTTATACAAACAAAGAATAATTAAAATATAATAGAGAAACTATCAAATCATAATTACTGATTAAAATAATTAATATAAATCATAATTATCAGTAAGAGTTTTTCAGTAGCAGGTTCAACTTGGTGCGGAGGGGCTATTCTGATAATGCTGAGTGCGACTGCGGAGCCTCATCTCAAACCATGGCCCACCTCCTGACCTGCTGTTTGTGCAACGCCATCTGTACTTTAAGGGACCTGTCTGAAGCCACCACCAACGCCATCGACGTGGCTGAGTTCTGTTCGATACAAATTTAAATAAATAACAATGGGAATCATCGACACGAAGAAGAAGAAGTAGCAGGCCGAAGTCTAGATTTGTGCACGGTTGATGGCAATAGGCTCGCCTCTTATACATGGGACTTAAATATAACTGGCAATAATAAGGGGTGAAGATAACGAGAGGCACTTTGTTCTTCCCGTCATTGTGATCATTGTTTTGTTCTGGACCTTCCCTGGGAACCTTCTAGTTACGGTGATATTGGAGGTCAATGTTCCACCTTTTTTAATGTTATAACTTTACTTTAAATGACTCTATGATTCCTATACTATTCAATGCACCCATCAGCACAATGTTTAGAGCCTACCTTACATTGAGTCCTACCTTAAAACGTGATTTTTCACCCCAAAAAAGTTTACAAGCAATTATTTTGGCGCACAGTTACTTATTAGCCGACTTCGAAAAAAGGAGGAGGTTATATGTTCGTGTGTATGTAGGTATATTATTTTTTTTGGATTTACAGAATGCTTGGTTTACGACTTGCAGACCCATACATCAAAACATTATAGCCGTTAAAAACATAGAGTTCAAAACATAGAGCCGTTTATTGATGATTTTAAGACCACTCTTTGCAATTATTTTCTATCGAGCCGATTTCGTCCAATTATGTATCGAGTCCGTCCACGGTCTTTGAAATATGATAAATATTTACATTTTTTTTTTGATGTGCTAAAACAAATAGTTTTTCTTAATAAAAAAAACGGCTTAAATAAAATCAATTAGGTATTGTCAGCCCCTTAATCTAATATAAATAATCTCTAAGAACCTTTGACCTCTCAAAAAGCGTGTAACAAAATTCATTAACACTTAACATAATATTAATTGTTTTCGTGATTAATCTGCGCCTGACCTTACTTGGAGAGGCTCATAAAAACAGTGTTCTATTCATAATTACAAATAGGAAGGTAGAATGATAAGCAGATAAGGGTCCAAGGACGTGTGAGGTGTCTCCTATTGTATGGTAATGTACGGACAGAAGGAGTAGGGTGACAAGGCGGCCTGATGATTGTGGGACAGTTTTTTCTTGACAGATGCGAATTTTCGTTGGAAGAAAAATGTGTCACAGCGCGTTTAAAATTGCTTTTATTATTCAAACGTTGGACGTTGCCTTATCGTCGAGAGAATAACTGCAGGTATGTAGTTAATGACTTGATAATCAAAAAAATAAATATACAGGGTAGAATAATTCGTAAAATGGCCTCAAAGTGACGATTCATATTATTAACTGCGTCTAGGACCGTTTTAATAATTTTATCATGATTCGTATTATTATCCTATTATGATTCCGCTAAAACTGCCATTTCAGACCCCCAGTACAAATAATTCTTCATAAAGAAATTTTTCATCGGTAATTTAAAAACAAACAAGCTATTCCATTCTTTTCGACCGTGTAGGTTTTACACTTTTGTAGGATTTTGTTTTTTTTTAAATTACCGATGAAAAATTTCTATGGAGGGTTCAGAATGATATAATGAACACGTGGTAACCGTTTGTGAGTCGATGTGAGTTATATTCGAGTGAAGGCTAAGAAAAAAGAAGACACCACACAATATTCATATTGTCGTGCCACGAAAGATGATCATATCGACGATTTGACGACATTTGACGACTCGAATGGCGCAGCGGTAGTGAGGCTGCCTTACGTTCATAGGGTCCCAGGTTTGAATCCCGGTAGGAGCAAATGTTTGTGTGATGAGCATCGACATTTGTTTCCGAGTCATGGATGTTTATATGTATAACAAGTATGTATTTACAAACAAAAAAAGTATCTATGTAGTATATCAACTATCTGGTGTCCACGTGTTGCACTAGATGGCGCTGTGGGTAATGTCCATCGATATTTATTATTATTATGATATCACACTACCGTTACTGCCTGTCCTTCAGAATCTGAACGCAACTCGCAGTATTCAAGAAGATTATTTTCATAGTAACTTACTCATTTTAAAAACAAGCAAGTTTCATATTTTTTGCTGTATAGTTATGTATGTAGGTGTGATTGATGGCTACTGAGACTTTATCGTGTTAAAAGCAGTATTTTTTACTTTGTTCGTTTTTTTTTAATTTTGTTTTGTGTTCAATATAATTACGATTTTGTTTGATTGCAAACTCTGATAAAACTATTCTCTTAAGTTACAAAACTAAATTATTTCTGGACCTTGCTCTTTCCTCGACTCAAACTGGACTTTTTATAATTTCTTCACACACAATCTCAACATCAATCAATGTCCCGTATTTCACAACCTCATGGTCACCGCGTTCGTTTCGCCTTTTGGTTTAGTAGGTAGCGGTAGGAAAGACAGATAAAAACTCGTTGCGTTTGCGCAGCCGGTGCCAAGGGAAAACGCGGTACTTGGTGTTACTTTCACGCTTTTAATTCTGACGGGGTAAGCAGTGGTAGAGCCTCTAGTCTAGTATCTTTCAAATGAAGTCAAAGTTTTAGAATTTTCTAAGGCATTTTTTTATCATTTGAGTATCAACTAAATCTACTTGTCTGTCCGTTGGTTCACAGGTACCAGCGCTTAACATGCTATGCATATTAATTTTCAAATTGTCTCATTTGTTAGTCTGGCAACCAGTCTTACCAAGGGGTATCGTATTACCCAGTACTAACTTGGTTATGGAGGTCAGATGCCTTCGGTCAGACTGGAAGCCGACCCTGGGAAAAGGCATTTGTTACTTCTAAAACGAAGACACAGTAACCTACATAAATATTATAGTAAATGCTCCACAAGTCACCTGCATTACGTTTTGTAAAAGATCAACATCAAATTAATTTTACATTTAAAACTAACTTATATAATCACACCTTGCAATTAAGAATGTTGGCAATAAATAAATTTCCTTTAGCACACTTTACCCAACAAGTTTCGCACACAAAAAACAGTACTTTATTAACATTTTTATTGGAAAACTTGTTACGCGCACTGTACTCGCAAAAAACGACAGAATATATCTTTGGATCTCTGTGATCGATTCAGTAATTAAAATTGTGCTTTAATTATATGTAAATAGAGTCGGAATTGAGTTGTAGTGTCAGTTTAATGGAATTAACTTAATTTTATTTTGCCCATAACGGGATGGACAGGCACTTTACCTGTGGTTGCTTGTTTTTGAACTTAATATCAGTAAAAGAGCTACTGTATATTCAACTGAACTGCTTCGAGAAAAGGATGGTACGGCCGTGTCGCTTTTTTGATCGACTTGGCGAGGCACTGCCGTGCCCCCAGATGTAGAGTAGGAATTTACTGCAAAAACTATTCCAGCAGATAAATATCTATTGTCCATTTTAATTAATAATCCACCCTGTATATGCAAATTCAAAATTAATTAACTAGCGAAACATCACATTCTGTGATGTAAATCAATATCTACATTTAATTCGCGTCTAATGTTCCCACTGCTGGGATTAAAGTCTCCTCTCTGTGCGAGGGCTTGGGCCGAAATCCACCACGCGAGTCTAGGGGGTGACCATGACGTCTTAAAGGAATATTTTTGATTCGGGTCGAGCAAATTGCTATTGGGTTCTCCATCAGAAATTTCTCAGTAGCAGCCACGGAGTCTGGGATGGTGTCCGGTTGATGGCAATAGGCTCACCCCCTATGGGCCTTAAATCATAACTAGCGAAATGTGGGTGAACTAATCGGGGATTACAGGGGTGGTGTTATGTTTTTTGTTTTTGTTAGACTGTACTGTCCCACTGCTGGGCAAAGGCCTCCCCCAATTCCTTTCATTTGCTCTTATCCCGTGCCTCCTCCGACCAACGCTGGCGGTACGCGTCCAAATCGTCTCGCCACCTCGATTTTATTATGCCCTGGTTTTAAACTTTACAAAAAAATCAATCTCCGAGTTGAAATATCGTGTTATCTTAATACGATGACATGTATATACAAAATTACGTATTCTATGCCGAGTTAATCATTTGTTTTGCATACTATGTTTTCATTGTCATTTTTCTTGTAATTTGCAGAATATTCACCTTTATCTCCGTTGTAATACGGGTTATGTAAAGTTAATAACTCTTTGAAAGAACTTAGGCCTACCCACATCGACGCCATTTATCAAACAAACATGTTTTTGTGATGTAGGTACCTTACTATCGTTAGACAAAGGAATGCATTACAAATGTAAAATGGATGAAAAAAAATGTATAAATTATAAACATTTAATTTGTGATGATTCTTGTCTGACTAATGACTTCGTTTACATGTTTCTAGTTAAGTGTTTAGTTGATTACATGAACGGAAAAAAAAAAGAAAATATTTGTTTGTCGCAAAGACGAGTGTTTAAAACTATTGATATTGTTGATTATAAATGTATCATCAATTACTACTAAAAGCGTATTTTGACTATATGAGTTTTATAATTCCATTTTACTGCAAAACACCTATAAAGGGTGTAAAAAACATCTTAACGAAGCCGAAACTCACTAAGACTTGTTCTGCCCCTCATTGCGATCATTTTGTTGTTCTACACCATACCTGAGAACCTTCTAGTTACGGAGATATTGGGGGTCAAAGTTCCAACTTTTTGACAAGTTTTTTTTTTTAAATACAAGTTTTTAATGTTAGATTTTTACTTTAAACACCTCCACGACCCCCGTACTATTGAATCCATCTATCTGCACTATGTTTTGAGTGCGTTACATTGAGTTCTACCACAAAACATGATTTTTCACCCCAAAAAATTAAGTGGTTTCCCAGCAATAATTTTTGCGTAAAGTTACTTAGTATGATTTACAGAATGTTTGGTTGACGGCTTCGTGATGAGGTTGTTTACGCCCTGTATAAAAGCACACTTTTTGATTTTCAGCTTGCTTTCATCTGAAAACCATAGCTAAGTCTTACATCGCTTATACCTGATTTCAGTAACGTTAGGTAGGTGTCAATTAAATTAATGCTTAAGTTTACAAACGCTCGTCTCAACGGTTTCAGTTGAAACTCAATCAATGCAATAATATTTAGGCATTCATTTAGGCGACGCGACGCCTATTGTAAGTGTAAAAGGCATAAAAGTAATAACTTCAGTCCATACAAATACCATAAAACGTCATTTACCGTTACCATATCTGCCCTAATTACATTTGTTTGTCAAAATTAAAAGGAAAGATATCAAAAATTACCATTTTTACGATTATATCACTGGCGAGTTATGCTCTACTGAAAGATGAGTGAGGTCTGAGTTGTGCGGAGCGGAGCTGTGTCCTTTTGAGCGTTCATGATCACTTTGAGCAATCGTAAAGTACTCAGTTGTAGTCCTGTTACTTGTAGCTCGTTCAAGGTTGATTTAGAAATCTATGTTTCATATTTATTTGATCTTGAAGAAAATCTTAGAAGTTTTATGAAGGAATTTAAAAGTGCATTTGATACTAAATATAGCTTTTTAGTTTGTTATAAGTACTGCACACCTCTGCTTACCACTTCGGGGACACGTCACACCTGTAAAGGTGTGATGTTATGTGTTATTATTGGGAAAACTACACATAAAAAATTACCCGGTTACGGCAAAACCGCATCTAATAATCATCATACTTATCAAATCATAATCCAATAACCGGTTATGATTTTTAAATTGAAAACAAATCTTTTACTTCTCCATGTCAAGCTACTAACAAACCTAACCTTTGCCTAAAAACACTTAAATATTATTAAATGAGAATTTAAAAATGTCTTGTTACGGTTACATGCCGCATCCTAAAATGTGTCTTATCTGACATCTGACCACATAACAGAGACACTTGTCACAGATCTTATTACAAACAGTTAAAGAGTTTAATTGCGTAAACCGAGTGCATTTACATTTTTGTGATTGTACTTTTAAAGTCATACACGGTATTAGTATTCGAAGATAATTTTTATTGATCATGTAAATTTATTACTTATAAATAACATAAACTGCAATTAAATTAAGTAATAAAAAGGCTTGAATAAAATTGAATTATCTACAAGTTTTTATTAAAAAACGCATTTAACATTAACATTTTATGACCTCAGCTTTTAGCTTATAATCCTTTAAATGAAACCTAACTTAAGTTGTAAAGCGTATTATTATATTAAGCGTAAGCTTTCTAAGTCATCCTAATGTCAAAACACTTTAAACAACGTTTTTTATGAACTTTAAGTTAAATGTTATGTAACTTAGGTTCTTACTTACTTACTTGCTACTTAGTAACAAAGAGGTTATAAAATATTTTTTATGTAGATACTTTTTATATTTCTTATCTTTACCTGATATCTAAATAGTGCCATTTTTATTATTATGATGAAAACTAACTACTATTTCTATTTATTTTATTATTATATTATTTTCTTGTAGCATCTTCATTCTTGAAGGTCCTATGTGGCTTTTATCATATTCAACAAAACAATAGCTTTTGACCAAAAAAAAAAGGGCCAGGCACTGTCTTATTAAATTCTCCCGGAATAATAAAGAAGGCGAACAAATTCCCTTTCAAATATCTTACGATAAATCTTCGTAACACCACGCCTTGTGCCCCGTCAGTAAGTCATATCATCGGGACAGGCGGATGTCGGTTGGCACAAAAACCGTTCCGCACTGGCGAGTGCCAGTCAAAACATTGTGCCAAAAGTACCAGGCTCGGAGATTTTAAAGGAGATGTGATGGAGACTTCTTTGTTAGAGCAACACTACTGTATCAGGGTTAAAGGTATAGCAGGAGTCTTAGCTTTTATGTGGAAGTGTGGCTAATTGTACCAGGTTTGAAGATTTTATAAGAGGCGTAGGCTCTTTTATTAAAGATTTTAAGATAATAATATACCTAGTAGGTAGAAGCGCAGTTTAAAGTCTTCAAATGTACCAAGATTGCGGAGAGGATAAGTACTTGACTACGCGTGTACCAGGGTCGAAGATTTTGTAGAAGTTGTAGGAGACTCTTTTGTTAAAGAATTGTGAATATCCCCGGGGTTAAAGGTATGAGGATACTGAGGATGTCGCAGCAGTTAGCGTTCTATAGTTACTGACTGCCCTAAGGGAAAAAAAGCTTGAATTTACATACAGAATGTCACTTATGTACATACATGTCATGTACAACATACATGCATCTAGATTATGATTGAGAGGTGATGAAATGTACCAGGATTGAAGGTTTTCGTCGGAGCTTTATAAGTTCTATGTTTGAGATTTATGCTCAAAAGTACCAGGGTCGCTGAATTCGATAGAAGTTGTTTTATAGTCAAATGTGTTAAAGACTTGTGATCTCATACTTTTGAAGTTGCGGTCCTTTGTGTAGGATTCCCACCTGTTGATTTGTTGAACTACTGGTATGACAGGAATCTTTTAGCGGAAGTAGGTAGAAGGCTTATCAGGTAAATGAGTAATGGTAGTTAGGTACTGTCCTTAGAGCCAAGTGTTTATATGGAAAACGGGCGGTTCTTCTAAGCTCTAATTTCGTCATTATCAGAGAGGAGGGCCGATGCTGTAAGCGCTGGAACAGTTAATCAGGAACTTAGAGGAGGTTTAGGTCCAGCAGTGGACGTCGTTCGATAATGACGATTTTCTAGAAGTAGTTTAAAATAAGACAAAGGTAGTAAACACATAGATACAATGCAAAAATAAACATAACAACACGCCTGTAATCCCCGAAGGACTAGGCCCCATGTAATAGGGGGCGACCCTATTGCCATCAACCGGGCACATATCCAGACTCCGTGCTACTGAGAAATTTCTGACGGAGGAACTTAATAACACTTTGCTCGACCAGGGTATCGAACCCAGTACTATATGCTCAGCAGTCGCTCTTGCAACCTAGACTAGACCAACGAGATAGTTGATGATGTTAGATGTTCCCCAGAAAGGACATTCATTCATTCTTTACATTCATACAGGGTGTTAACAGATTCATCACGAATCTATCAACCAAGCATTCTGTACATCATACTAAGTAACTACGCAAAAATGATTGCTTCCCCCCGTCTTTGCGATCATTTTTTTGTTCTACACCGTACCTGGGAACCTACTAGTTACGGAGATATTGGGGGTCAAAGTTTCAACTTTTCCACAAGTTTTTTTTTTAATTACATGTTTTTAACGTAATATTGTTACTTTAAATCCTCCACGACCCCCGTACTATTCAATGCATCCATCAGCACAATGTTTTGAGTGTGTTACATTGAGTTTTACGGTAAAACCTGATTTTTCACCCCAAAAAAAAGTCGTTTCCCAGCAATAATTTTTGCGTAGAGTTACTTAGTTTGATGTACAGAATGCTTGGTTGACGGCTTCGAAAGTAAAAATCGCAGAATGTTAGACTTACATTATCTTAGTACACTTGGTATTTGCGTGTAATATTTTATTGGTTTATCACGAGGTTGAGTCAGCTTCATCTCAGTGATGCTGGCTCTAGATGCATTCATTATATCAGGAAAATATTGTAGGGTCAGCAGAACAAGGCTTGTCACTGTCCCACGCACGGCTAGGTAAAGTCCTTGGCCTCACATTTTGGTTTGTAATTGATTTCCGTTTGGGTTTTCTCACGATATTTTCCTTAATTAAAAGCAATGTTTAAGATCAACTTTTATAAATGTCTCCTAGCCTTTTGATGATTTCTACTCTCATTTTGAGAAGAATTTCGTCCATTAAGTACGGTCGAACAAGCTATTTGGTTTACATTTTACAATGTAATTTGTGGGTTAAACGGTAAACCAAACAGCTTGTTCGACCGTACATGGATTTCCCCTACACCGTACAACGTGCAAATACTGTTTGTTTTTGCACGCAATATATCATATAAATCTGTCGGTCATACAAATAATAATATGTATGCATGACTAAGATCTCTCTCATCAAATAAAAACCTTTGACCCAGATTTTCACCTTTAAAATCACAAATAATAAAAAAAGTCGCAAAAAATCTATTCAACAACATGTTTTGCTGTCCCTACAAGTCACCACGGTGACTTATCATGTCTGTTAGTGTGTGTATGTGTGTGTGTTTACATCTACTAAACTGTCAAAGTGTGTCCGTTTCCTGCAATTACACACGTCTTATAATATACAAGTTTACCTAGTGTATATTATAAATACATACATAATATTATGTATCTAATATTAGAGTTACTGGAGTCTTATAAAGATGAAGAAACTGCATCAAAATTGGTCTATTTGTTTGGAGATACGATGCCACACTACAGATGGACATAGACAGAATAAACTATACTCTTTTAGTCCTTTCTCATCCATCTTCATTTTTTTGTTATTTTTTTTTTTGTTACGTGAGCCTGGTCAAAGCTGCCGGGGCAGCGGGACTATTCGAAAGAGATACCGTGGCCCCAGAACACAAAGGGCGAGGAAGGAACATGGATGGGTTTTAGTCAGTAAAAGTCTGACACTCCCACCTGCTCCGCCCAGAGCGGGAGGAGTCATTTGATGATTTCCCATCCGAAAAAAAAAAAGCCTGTTCAAAGCTGATCACCAAAAAAAGTTATATTCACTGACAGACCATTAGGGTAACCGATAGAGAAAGATAAATTAATTGTTTTTCCGGAGAAAATTCCGGAATATTCCTTTGAAAGAAAATTCCAGACTTTTTTTGTGCAGTTTAATTTAACTACTTACCTACATTTATTAATTTTGTAAGACTGGCAGCATTGCACGTTGTATACCGTTTTTCGGCCAAAAAAGGCCATCCCTCTAGTCACGTGAAGAGTCGACCAACCACTTGGCGATATCCCGAAAGACTAGGTGGCCACTTGGATCCCATGGACTTAGTGTTTCAAACCCAAACGGCTCAAACACATAATATTTTTTTTATAAAGGGTGTAAAAAACCTCTTAACGAAGCTGAAAGACACTTGTTCTCCCCGTCATTGCGATCATTTTTTTGTTCTACACCATACCTGGGAACCTTCTAGTTACGGAGATATTGGGGGTCAAAGTTCCAACTTTTTAACAGGTTTTGTTTTTAATACTAGATTTTAATGTAAGATTTTTACTTTAAACACCTAAACGACTCCCGTACTATTCAATCCATCCGCACAATGTTTTGAGTGCGTTACATTGAGTTCTACCAGTAAACATGATTTTTCACCCCAAAAAAAAGTCATTTTCCAGCAATAATATTTGCGTAAAGTTACTTAGTTTGATGTACAGACTGCTCGGTTGACGGCTTCGTGATGAGGTTGTTTACACCCTGTATTTGGCCATTTATCTCTTCTGTTTGTGATTAATCGCGAGATACATACCTTTCGTATTTATAGTACATTGTGTAGTTGCCTCTATATACATAGTGTCTATGTATAAGTACATAGCTAGTAGGTTAAAGCTTACGTCACTTCCTCTGGATTTTCCCTCAGCATACACCTGCTTCTGTATTACTTATATTTATATGTATGTTCAATGTTGTTAGTTTGTTTAGTTAGTTTTGTTACGGTCTTTATCGGAAACTTTGCTTTTTTGAATAAATTAGCAATGTGTGTTGTGAAAAGAAATAGATTGTCCTATCCTAACCTGTCTGTTTAGTCAGAAAAAGGCATTTATCATCAAGTACAGGCTAGATTTAAAATATCATGTCGAAGAATTTTTGTCACCTGGCATCAAACCTGCTATCTCTAGTCACAAGCTCTGATCGCCACTGAGCCATTCATTCTTTTAATTTAAAAGAATTACAGAATGGAAACTTAGAGGTGAGGTAAAGGAAGCCTGCACTACTGCCAACCCCAAATACATCACCAAGATTGATAGCCACAATATAACGTAAATCATCTGATTACAAATTCGCGATTAGAAAACCTACCATCAATACACGTTCCAGCATTCTTTAAAAACGCCTTTTGCGTAACTTGGCGAAAGAGACAACAATACACGATAACACGCGACAGAGCGAGACAGAGCATGCCGGCGCTACTTCAAGGCAATCAACGTTTACTTATAATCCGCTTTCCAACAACGACACAGAGACGAATTCGGTGTTCGAATCATAAAAGAGTGTCGACACAGTGTTTGGACACAGTTACTCTGTGTCGAGCGTTCGAGACTCGGTCGCTCGCCGTTTTCTTGATTTCCAAGTATTTGTTAGTAACTTCTTTTCTTTTATAAACTCCTGGTACTCGATATGTAGAAATATCCTTTTGTTGAGAAAATTCATTGTCCTTTTTTGACCGACCGTAGCGATTTAAAAGGAGGTCATACTTTATTCATATTTTTGTCTGCATATAAGTCAGTATCTCCTAAAATGCTTTACATTTAGAATTAAATCTTTTGATTTTGCATAATCAGGACCTCACAATGTCACCCAGTTGTCAACATCGAAAAATTAATATGGCCGTCGCAAAATCAATTTTCTTGTTTAGACCAGTATTTAAATTAATTTGTGTAGGTACTTTATTTAAGAAGGAAAAGGCTTAGTCATAGTGCGAAGGATTTATATATCACAGAGCATAAAAAAATATGTAGATAAAATCTACGATTTAGCTCTGCTAACTTAAAGTCTCATGTGACCGAAGGCGAGCCTATTGCCATCAAACGGGCACAAATGCAGCCAGCAGGCTGTGACTGAGCTTCTAATAGAAAAACCTTAACGCACTCTCCGACCAGGGAATCGTACCAAGGATACGCTCTTGCCTAGTCCAATTCAACGGGAAAAGACCATCTAACTTTTTACCCGATTACGTCAAATCCAAAAGGGAGGTTGTGATTTAAGAACGCTATACACTGGCATAGCTTTCTTCAATTACAACCCCTTCGGTAGTATGTTTTCTAAGCCTATATAGCGTCATCTTATAAAAAAAAACCTGTTTATATCGTAAAAGGTCAGACGTGTAGCTAGAGCTCCTGGCTAAATAAAAACAGAAGCTGGGGTCGATCTGTGTCTGTGATCTGTGTTGATCCTTGGCTGGGTGACCACTGACCACCCATTTCGTACCAAAATTTCCTCCGTGCCTCGGAAAGCACGATAAGCCATTGGTACCGGCTGTCAATTGTAGATCTTTGCCGGTCGTTAAGTAGTCAGTGGCCCAAAAGTCAGACAACCAGTCTTACCAAAGGGTATCGTATTACCCAGTACTAACTGGGCTATGGAGATCAGATAGGCAGTCGCTTCATGTAAAAAACTGGTATTCAGCTGCATCCGGTTAGACTGGAAGCCGACCTGACTTTACACTAGTATTAGAGTAGGTGGTAGGAGTAGAGTACTATCAGTGACCTACCTACCCAAATGTCCTTTCTTTGGTATTGTTCGTCGTGGCGTTAAGCTCATTGAGACGAGCTACACGATCACTGACAAATGCTTGCACTGACTGGACAGGTCCACTCAAATCAAATCCGTGTGGTTCTTTCTTCAAAAGACCATCTTGAACACTAATCTGCATACCTAGCCCTCATGTGAATTGAGCAAGATTATGTCTGGACTTAAAAGAGACTATAACCTTTGAGTTTGTTTTCGTTATTTCTTCTCAGAGTAGTCAGGTAGGTTTTGCAAATATGTAGGTTTTTACAATACAGTTATATTGTAAAAACCTACATATTTGCAAAATAAAAATAATGTTTCGTTAGTATTTATTCAATACCCCAAAAATTAGAAAACGTACAGATATATCCAGTCGCCCTTGCATATCTACATTTATTAATTTACGATATTAGTTAGTAAAATCTAACTGGATTTTCCACATGAATTAATTACTGCTAATAATTTGTTTAAACATTAATGTATTCAAGAATCTAAGGCTTGTTATATGACCTAAATTACTAGGCATAGACTTACGAAAAGCTTAGGTACCTAGGTAGCTAGCATTGTGCTTATGCGCTAAGAAATTTGTGGATTTATGATCAATAATTTAGCAATATTATTAGAAGGATAATTGGTCATCTATTGATTTAAAATTACTACACTCAATAGGCTTAGATAAGTTGCAATTACTTTTAAAGCATTTCGTGTTTCTACTTCGATTACCTAATTTCAATACAATACGTTATCCCTGATAGCATTTCAGTTGGTCTAGCCCCCGTTTTCTTATACTTAGTAAATAAATAAATATCGCTGGACATTACACACAGCGCCATCTAGTGCCACACTAAGTGGACACCAGATAGTTGATATACTACCTAGATACTTTTTGTTTGTAAATACATACTAACTATACATATAAACAACCATGACTCGGAAACAAATGTCCATGCTCATCACACAAACATTTGCTCCTACCGGGATTCGAACCCATGACCCTAAGAACGTAAGGCAGCCTCACTATCGCTGCGCCATTCGGGTCGTCGTTAGTATTCTAGGTTACATATAGGTGTACAAAACCCTCTTAACGAAGCCAAAGGCACTTGTTTTCCCCATCATTGCGATATTTTTTTTGTTCTACTCCATACCTGGGAACCTTCTAGTTACGGAGATATTCGGGGTCAAAGTGCCAACTTTTTGACAAGTTTTTTTTTTAAATACAAGTTTTTATGTAAGATTTTTACTTTAAACACCGCTACGACCCCCGACCCAATTCAATCCATCCACCAGCACAATGTTTTAAGTGCACAAAACGTGACTTTTCACCCCCAAAAAAAAGGCGTTTCCCAGCAATAATTTTTACGTAAAGTTACTCAGTTTGATGTACAGAATGCTTGGTTGACGGCTTCGTGATGAGGTTGTTTACACCCTATATATGTATAGTATCTATACAAATAAGTAAAATTGACATACCTATCTCTTTGCAATTTATAAATACCAGCTTTTCACTGAATGTATATGAAAGTATTATATATACGGTACTTATGATAAAAAACATTTTTTTTTATAAATTCTGTCAGTATGTCTGTGTGTCTGTCTGTTTGTTCCAGCTAATCTCCGAAACGGCAGATAGCTGATGTTATAAGAAGTAACTTGGACTACTTTAAGATTTTAGGATTCGGATGATGAAAAGGATTTGGGTTCCATGCAAAAATTTTAAAAATTATAAAACTTTTAACTAAATACGATTAAAATAGGAAAGTAATATTTTATAACAATTCCCTGCGAACGAAAGTCGCGGGAAACAGCTAGCAAGATAATAAGTCCAGTACAAAAGGGCGTTAGTTACATCATAAATATTAAAAATCCCTTTTTATACACTAATGTCAACAAACCAGATGAGCAATCTATCAATTTCATTTCATAGAGCTCAAAAAACAATACAGCTGCAAAATTCGCATAAAAGTTCTATAGTATTAATAAAAATATTTGTGCATAACCGCTGAGCGCATATCGGGGGCGGTCGCCTTATTATTTATTAATTTTCGCATCCCATGAGGTGGTACTTACAAACACATTCACACCCATACTGGGATTCTGTTACACCGTAGCGAGCGAACGAATGTGGAAGACGGAATGTTGGATGTGGAACACAAAAAGCTTGATGTTTAAGGATATGTCATGCTTTTGTTCTTGGTGTTGTGGTTTAATTATGTTATTTAATTTTTATATAGACTGGGGTTGCAGTAGTTTTATAGCATTGATTGACAGTCTTCTCGTTTACAAAGATGTTTATATGCAGGATGTGAGAATAGTCGGGAATCTGTGTAATGTAGACTAATGATGATTTCAAGGCATTCAAATTGATGAAAATTTGACGTTAAATAAAGTTTCACAGAAGGTTTTTACTTATGAAGTTTTGTTAGGGTTCTATTACTGATTAAAGTTCACGATTGAAAGTATCTCATCGAATGAGATAAGGTCTTATTTGCACGTTACACAACAGTGTAAAAGACAGCCGTAGGTTACAACGCCTGGGTGTGGTCACCATATTTATTAAAATCTCTTCATTGCAGAGAAAAAAATATCATTTTATCGAGAAGGGTAGACATGCTTGTTTTATTAGCTATTTAAATAAAGCCTTTTGGAATGCAATTAATAAATTAAAAATACGATTTCAAACTCAATCTGAAAAACCAATAACTTTTAGTGACAAAATGCGGAAAAATATCGTAAGGAAATCTATGGGCAACAAGTGTCAATCGCTTTCAAAGACTTTCAACATGATTTTCAGAAACTTTTCGGTCGTTATTGACTCTTCCTAGCGTGTCGATGGCAAATATACATTGGCCCAAAACTCAGCCACGCGAACTCCGCTAGCTGATGCAGTCATAAGAGTCAGGACATGCAGCGCAAGATAGAAGGTGGACCACTGTCTGTGAAGACACACCGCATACACACTCGAGATCTAAGCATGAACGAACTCCCATCTCTGTAGAAATTGATTTTTGACTTTTCATCATAGTTGTCGCTGTTAGTATACAGGGTGGAAATAAACACTTAACGAAGCCGAAAGCCACTGGTTTTTCCCTTCATTGCGATCATATTTAGGGTTCCGTACCTCAAAAGGTAAAAAAAGGGAACCCTTGTAAGATCACTTTCTTGTCCGTCTGTCAGTCTCTCCGTCTGTCCGTCTGTCCATCTGTCACCACCGATTTTCTCAGGAACGGGTGGACCTAGCAAGTTGAAATTTATACCAGATACTGAGGTTTATAGTCCATAATTGATGTATAAAAATCAAGGTCTTGAGTCATCACGATAAAAAGATATGGGCAAATTTAGATTAAAAACTAAAACTTGTAAGTACCAAAATTTACCTTAATTTTTTAACTTTTTTATTTTTCGGACCCTACAAAACAAATAAGTACCTGAAAACCGTAAATATGTAGTTTAATAACAAAAAAAAGCGATTTTACTATAACAAACTTTTTATTTGCGGCTGGTGCAATAGCCGTTTCTAGAGATCGAGCAGCAAGGTTAAGTTTGTCCTTTAAAAAGTTTGTACGGAACCGTCGGTGCGCGGAGTCCGACCCGCTCTTGGCCGGTTTTTTCTTTTGGACCATGCCTGGGAACCTCTAGTTACGGAGATATTGTTGGTCAAAGTTCCAACTTTTTCACAAGTATTTTTTTTAATACTAGTTTTTATAGTTATAACTTTACTTTAAATACCTCCATACCCCCCGTAATATTAAATGCATCCAACAGCACAATATTTGAGTGCGTTACATTGAGTTTCACCCTAAAACGCGATTATTCACCCCAAAAAAAAGTCGTTTCCCAGCAATAATTTTTGCGTAGAGTTACTTAGTTAGATGTACAGAAATTAAAGAATGCTTGGTTGACGGCTTCGCGAAGGTTCCGTTTACACCCTGTATACTCTGCTGTCGCCCTTCAGAAAGCGAGCGTGGTGATCAATACTCATTCCTTCTATATGAGAAATCTTTGCCCTGAGTGGAACAGTTTCTGGCTGACAAATCCCTTCTCAATTTCTCAGTTCCCTGTATTTACATATAACGACTTACATAGAACACTTTAATAAGAAATGCCCTTACAAGGCAAAAGGCATGTTCTCTGCCTACCCCTTGATGTATAAAACGTGAAAGTAGTACTACATTGCAACAATCTGTCGACCTTTGCAACATCAGTTGATATTTCTGTGCATTTAATATTAAGTCCATTGGGTTTTCATGCGGGTTTGCTTGTCGAGATTATTTTTTTCTGACTATAGTTTTCTTGGTTGACCTTGTTCTTAAAATCTAGTCACGTAGTCATCATCATCATTGTCTTGCCCTTATCCCAATTTATTTGTGGTCGGCGCAGCATGTCTTCTTCTTCCATACTTCTCTATTACTCGTCATCTCATCAGACACCTCCTTTCTATAGTTGGTGCCAGTTAAGATCGCAAAAGCGGTCATTGACCCACCTACATTTATTAAAGTTCTTAACTTTGAAATCCAAAAATAAGCCTGTTCAAGTCTTAAATCGTCATCTATCGTGATCTTCAACATTTTTTCTAATGAAAAACGATACATGGTTCAATTGTTTTGTTTCGTAGGAAGAGATATCATGGAAAGGGCAATGACCGCTATTGCGATCTTAACTGGCACCAACTATAGCCATATCATTCTTCACACAGTCCATCCATCGTTTCTTTGGTCTTCCTCTACTCTTATACTCACATTCATACTCAAAACTTCCCTCACGATATTTTCCTCCTTTTCTAGATACGTTGTATTTCTTCTTAAATTGAGTCGGTTATAGAACTAGACTACAGTTTGGCCCATTCAGTACTAGTCCATCAATTTTTGTTATGAGCAAACAACAGGACACGCAGAACACGATATTACAAGCCCCATCGTTTTTGTTCTGAATCTATAAGTATTTCTGTAATTGGATTTGGTTATCTTTTTTTTTCGATTCTCATCATTATAACTTTCGTTTTCATCCGGAAAAATGATCATGGCCTAGCAGTGGGTGTAGTATGCCTAGGCTGAATATGCTTGCTAGTCATTCTTGACGAATTTAAGACATAACCGACAATCCCACCGCTACCCATACACATTGAATAACAGTATTCATACACGTCCATTTTTTCTTTATATCAGTTTAATAATCGCCAACTTTTTGCCTGCGTATGCGCAACCGTGTGAGTAGAGCGTGCAACTAAGTAAAGGTTTTTTTTTTAAAGTTACTCGGCGAAATTTTATTAATCACTTCATTTTCGATTAATATTGCACGTTAATTAGTTTTTGGTTTATTAAGTAGTACTGGCTTGTAACATGTGTAACTGAGAATTGAATTTGGAATAGTTTTTTGAGATTTAAATAATGGAATTTTGAAAGGTGAGCTCGTGAAGAACACGGTTCTCTGTACCACATTGATTTTATTTTCTAAATTAGTAGATTTTAGGCTAAAAACATAAACGACAACAAAGTAATGAGCCAACAAAAGAAAAACGGGGTGCGGGTTTATTAGGGGTGCAACAAGTTACAGAAACTGAAGCCTTTTATATCAATGAAATATTACATTAATCTATGACTAAATTTACCTATACACATTGAATAACACGGCTCTCAAAACGGTGAAGGAAAACATCTTGAGTAAACCTAGAATGTCCTAGAACCAAAAAATTCGAAGACAGGAGTGAGGAGAGTGTGACATCTACCAGCCCGCACTGGGCCCACGTGGTGAAGAGGCCTGTGTCCCAGCTGTGGGAACATTAATAGGCTGATGATGATGATACTTACATTTAAATGACGTATTGATTAATGATTATAACCACAGATATTATAAAACTTCATGTCACGTGCCATAGAAATGAACGGTCTTTAAAAATAAATCAAAATACTTCCTCATACCTTCCATTCCAAGAAAAAATAAACAATTCATTTTTGCATAATTTCATTATCGCGGCGCAAAGAGAAAGTGGTTCATTTTTGTAAATGTAGGGTGAAACGACCTGTTGTCGGCACTGACTTTTTAATTGACATTGATAAAAAGTCCGTAAATACGGAACGGTTAAAGGTAAAAGGTACAACTTGTCGAAGGCCTGTTTGGTAAGAATTTTTGTGAAGTACATTTAATGTAAACATTGTTTTCGTTTCTTTTTCTGTATCTTTAAAGTTTCATTTTTAATTTCTTTTAATGTTTTTGCTTTTTATTGTTTTTAATTGTGATTCCAGAGATTTCTTTTGTAGTTTCATTTTAATCGAAAAAACTTGGTTTTTACACTCAGAATTATTTGCTCATAAAAATAGAATCTAATGAGGATAAATCTGTAACGCATCTTTTTTATCGCATTCGAGATATCCACGTGAAGGAAAACATAGTTTGTGGTTAGTGAACAAGTTGATACGACATTAAAGTCATGATTTTATTGATTTTATCGTACCTACAGCATGGTTTAATCATTATTGGTCCAGAATCTAATTTGAAAATATCCTTGTGCTTCGATAAAAGTGAATCGACACTCAAAACAGGTTTTATGTTTATCACAAAATGATTACTACAAGTAATTTTGTATACAAAAGTAAACATTCACTTACATGTAACTCGTACATTCTAACTCACAAACACAGAGCAAACATCTAATCAATGTTATATTTTTTTTTTTTTCAGAAAACATTAAATTGTTAACGTGAATCCATCAATTTTATATAATTTTTTTATTACCTACGTTATGAACAAGACTATTTTTATTAGGTTTGGCACTCTTCTTTTTTACCTTTTTTTTCTTCTTAGTGTCAAAGAACACTGAATCTGATGCTTTATGGGCCCAAAACTTTGCCACGTCTTCTTCTGAGATTTCACTTAAAGCATAATCACTATACACTAAAACCAAAAGCTCTGTATCCACGACTGTACCCGTCGTATTGAGGGCACACAGCCCGCCTCCTTCATTCATACCTGACGTAGCGTAGATGTGAACCTTTGCATACAATATACGAGCTACAGAGCTCTATTTCAAGTTTTGTACCTCTAGAATGAAGTTATAGCAGTATAGTTACCGTTAACTTGTCGCCAACGACAAGATTCTATACTGCAGTCACATCAGGTTGTAGAAAAAGTTTGGCTTCGTATAGCCTCGTCTCTTGAAGATATGCTTGTGTAATTGCATTCTTTCTATAACTCAGATATAATCAGCCTTTAATCGTTCCCACTGCTGGATCACAGACCTCCCACGAGGGCCAGAGTACTAGGGATATAGGAATTGTAACATCGCCCTAACACAGCTGTATATCTAGACACAAGGCCGCCGGCCGGTCTCTACACGTGTCAATACCAAAGCTGATAAAGTTATAACAAAATGCACGATAGAATAGGACAGGTACAATATGAGTTTTATGATAAATAGGGATCGAAAAACACGCTAATTTAGATCTGTGTGTGTGTGCTAGGTACAGCTATGTCTAACCAGATTTGTTATGCAAACATATTCTGTTAAAGATATTGCAACTTTTTGATTGAGACATTATAACTGGTGCGACCAAGTTTGTCTTGTTTTAATCGTTTTTATTAAGTCTTTGAATTAAATTATTGTAGTGTAATAATTATGAGAAAATAAAAACGGCCCGTTATGGAAGGATTGATCTCAATGCTTGCTGGCAATAGGTATAACTTTATTAATACTATTTTAATTTACTATGCGTACGGTCAAAGTGTGGAAACCACCAGTGTCTGGTTTCCGTTCTACCTATAACCACTCAGCCTACAGAGCAAACGTGATCAGTCATAATAGTTTCAACATAGGCCTCCATTACCTTCCATCGGGCGCCATTGACGTCAAACCAGGTGAAAATCTACTATGCTATACCTGCATAAAAATAACAGTAAAACAAAAGTAAAATTGCTTATTATATCTTACAAATCTTGTACCTACTGAGATTATCATAACCAAACAAAAAACTGCACCAGCTATTTTTGGAAACTCCAATTAAAAGGCACTCAAATCTGAATGACATGAGCACCGAATCCATACTTACAAAAACAAACTGTTTGTTAACTTTTCTCGCGATAACGGGATTGGCTGAAATGGGACAAATTTCATCCAAACTTGTTATGGATAGACTTCCATTGCGGTACTTAGCTGTCATGTGATAAATTCCAACTTCCACGCGGGTGAAGCAAAAGCTAGGATTGCATAAACATCAAAATTTTATTAAAACGTAACCTTGACTATGCGTTCGTAAATGCAAGGCTGTTATCGCAAAAAAAGTGAAAACATTGCTTCATACAAATACAGTTTAAAATCGATTACGATTTATGTTGTAACACAAAAAGGTTCGTAGATTAATCATCGTTTGTAGCAGGAAGTAGTTGGTGAGAAACAAAAGGACATAAAGGCCGTATTTGTGTAGTTATTTAGAACTAAGAAGAAGTTAAATTGATAATTAAGTGGGTATGAGCCTATGAGGACTGCATAAATATACAAATTTTTCTTTGGCTCTAACTCGCTGCACTTGTTTGTGATACATAATTATTACACACACATCTAAACTCAACCATAGTCTGCAATACAACATGTCCCAATCCCAAGACACGTATCAAACACGCAACTGACTCATAGAAAACGACTGGCTACACCATTCAAACACTCACAAGAAAAACTACGCATTTGAACACAACTCCAATCCATTCATTCATATTTTCCTCATTTCCTGTCTGTTTGTTAATATTTACGACTAGTTCAGTAACAAGACATCTAACGTAGTTTCTAACACAAGCAAAAACTTGCTACTTCATCAAACCTTTGCATTCATATTAGAAAACAATAGAAACTCCGCTCCCTACATATATAGGTATTTTTTGCAAGCACATAAAAATGTGCAGAACTTGTTTTTTGTAGGAAAAAATATATCGAGTACTAGGAAACCCGCATTGATGCACGTGGCTAGCTGTGTGCCGACAACTGTCCGCTTCACCTTACGACACGGTATTAGATAAGTAGGTAATTATTTTGATCTTTAACCTATTGTGTTATTGGATACTTTATACGTTACCTATGGGATTAGATTTAACTAGCAAGTCAGTATGCGATCCTAGTACCTACGCACATAGTCAGTTTGCACTAAAATATGCGGCGATGTAAATAATAATCAAGACTGTACGTAATAACTATAATATGAATAAAAACTAGCGGACGTCACGCGGTTTCATCCGCCTAGTTCCCGTTCCCGTGAGAGTACGGGGATACAATGAAGCCTATGTTACTTGCTGATAATGTAGCTATCCGATGCTGAAAGAATTTTTGAAATCGGTGCAGCAGTTTTTAAGTTTATTCGTTACATACAAAAATACAAATCTTTCCTCTTTATAATATTAGTATAGAAGTATAGATAACATGTTGCTAAACTCAATTGACTTTACTTTGACAGCTACATCAGAATTTGACAGGAGGTCAGTCTGATCTTTATTTTAGTATTAAATAAATTGAGGCACCGTTTTACTATTAAAATACACTGGTGTTGATAAAAAACACGTTTTTAGTGTGTTACATTCCAAAAAATCACAGTAAAAGAAACGTCAAAGCCACTATTCGTCACGAAAACATAAAGAGAAATGCTGTCACCACAAACCGAAGGCGTGAAACCAAACATAAATTCTCACTTCATCGAAAAACGTCATTTTTTTGCGAAAAAAAGAAATAAAGTCATAAATCGTCCATCAATGGAGACATGCCCAACGTACAATAACAATATAAGCAAAAGACGCGTGCAAAATCACCAATATACTCTGACCCCTCATTATAACTCACAATTCCCGTGCTAAACCTACTTTTGTTTGCAAAGCGCAGGCCGCGGAAGCTCACACCGAACGGGTTTTCATACCAAGTTGGCAGTTTTTCTATGACCACTATAAATAAGGCAGTTATTTTATTATGTAATAAAGATATTATGTACTGTGTCTTATAAGCAATTGATGGCAAAGGTCAAGTTTATGTATCGCAATTTTAATTTCATAATTGCCTGTGACGTCTAGTGTGTCCTTCACCCTATTTTGTAGAATGTGTTCGTTATTTTTTAAATATTCTTTTTTTTTTCAACTGGTTGTCATTAGGCCTGGGAAATGTCAACCAGTCACTTCCTGTGGGTGTCACAAGGTTAATTACAGTGAATAGTTAGTACCTGTTGAAAAATCATGATCAACAAAGTAAACGTTAACTTCACGTTAAACCAAAAAATATAACAAATAATAATGATAATTATAGAAATCTTAAACCATCTAAGTATATAATTTCCAACATTTCCAACCCAAAAAGTGCCCATCGGTAATAATAAGGTTTTTTTGATATTTGGTGATTTACTGGATCAAGCGGGTAAAGTATTCCTGGTAGTGCTTGGGGAAGCCTTTGCCCATCAGTGGAACAGTATATGATATTTAAAAAAAAACACATTCAGCCAATGAATTATAATTAGACCTACAAAAATGTACCCTAAAGTTCGAAATTCAAATTTTGCCTCCAATAAAATAAAAACAATTTCACACGACAATAAAATTTCTCTAACCAGCCAGCCTCAACTAGGTTGAAGATTCACTTTTCTATAAATAGGCACAAGTATACTTAAGTATAGTTCCATATTACTGCTATAATGGGTTTTTTATACAGCCTGTAATGACATTATTGCTTTTTAATCAAGTCTGCGTGAGGCCTGACTCTGTATAAAGCTACTACTACTTTTTTGTTCGGCACTGACTTGGGGAGTTAGCGTTTTTCAGTTTGCGGAGTGGGAAAAAGATTTTTTGATGAATTGTTAGTGATTTTTGTAATTTATTAAATATATCATAATAATTATGTAACATATTTCCATAGACCAGTGGCCTTTATTAGCGCTTTGCCCAGCTGTGAGATGATCCAGGCTAGCAATAATAGTTAGTTACATTTGTCTCAAAAATCATAAGAATTTGATCAGGAGTAAAATGTTTTACAAATAATGTCAACGTCATCATCATCATCAGCTTATGAATGTTCCCACTGCTGGGACACAGGCCTCCTCTTTATAAGGAGGAGAAGGGTTAGGAAATCCCTAGCCCAGCTATGGGACAGTACAGATTTGCTATAATAGCGTACATCACGTTTGTACTTTCGAAGGGTTAGGAAGTCCCTAGCCCAGCTATGGGACAGTACAGATTTGCTATAATAGCGTACTTACATCACGTTTGTACTTTCGAAGGGGTATGCATGGGATAAGAGATGTATTATGAATGGGATAAAAGATGTATAGTTCGCTGGAAAGTCTTATGTGTGAAAGTATAGGCGTTTATTTTTGATTGATAAAGAAACATCTTTTATAAGAGGGAATGGGCTATAATCCACCACGCGGGCCCAGTGCGGATTGGTAGATGTCACATGTCTTCGAATTTTCAGGTTCTACGACATGCCGGTTTCCTCACGATGTTTTCCTTCACCGTTTTGAGAGCAGTGGTGATGAAATAAACTACACAAAGTAATGCGCCTGTCAGGGTTCGAACCCACGACTTACTGTTCGTAAGTCGAGGCCGCCACCACTGGGCCACCGCTGCTCTCATGTCAACGTATATTTATTGAAATAAAACTTGGCAACACTTTTTTTTCTTAAAAGAAGAAGACAGTATGGTCTACACTTCTTGAATGAAGCCCAGTAAACCATACTTCACCACCTGAGGTATGGTAATATCTCAGGTTAGCCAACATAACTGTGAAAGGACAGTAATTCAAATGCACGTTCGACGTTCCAAAAATCAAAAGTTCAAATTTGAAACTGGAACAAATCACAGTGACTGTCCGTTGACCGTAAGTAGGAAGTCCCGATTATCGTATAATTCGCTCAAGTGACGTTTGCCTGTTAAAATCAGCCAGTTCGACTTGACCTCCCCCCCTCCTTCATGTGGGATCAAACGAAGGTGTGAAAGGAGGATGGGTGGAGGAGGCCAGAGGTCAAATAAGGATGGTGGGTATATTGGCTCTATTGGCTTACCGGATGCTTGCTCAAGACGTAGGTTATCTACGAGTCGTTGCTTTGTACTATATTCTTGTTGTTAGGTACCTATGTTGTTGCGTATGTGGGGAAGATAGTCATTCTAGATGCAACAAATGGTCAGTTTGATGACGCAGGAATCGCTGGTGAAGCTGATGTTTTTCTTCTAATCGTATCGATGTTACTTTCATTATACAGTTTGGGCCCATGGCCAGTAGGTGGCCACGCTTATTGCACCGGCAGAGGCGCTATTCCCTGGGACACGCCAGCAGGTGGGGCATAGTTTGATACGAATTTTGATTTTTTTTGAAAATAGAAGCTGATTATTTCCAGTTTTGAACGTGCATGGTCAGATTATGAACGTGGTGAACAATAATTGTACCTACTTTGTGATTTTCCGTATACCCTAGGTAGAAACTACATAACGTCACATGCTACGAAACTTACATACTCCTTTCGTCTCGTCCACGGTCATACACCTGATCATACACGCATGTATACTGCGAGTACTACGCATCTGCCCTTTCTGAAGAACATCCCATCATCCTTGGTCAAAAATGTATGATTTTGCATGCTTGCTCATTCCTGAGATCGCGTCATAATATTGCCTATGGAACTCTACGTCTCTTCCTTAATTGGAAATGATAATTAAGATTAACTATTTCACATAATTCGTCCGCAAACGCGTGCTAACTTTTCATAAAGTAAAAAAAAAATCATAACAAAATAAGAGAGAAAGGGTTCTATAGGACTTTTATTATTTTTATTGGGGCCTATAAAATAAATGTCAGCTTCTTAAATGCCAGTACGCATGACCTTATAATTGTGCACAAGGCACAGGTATGGAAAAAAAGAAATTAAAAAGTTAACTTAGTGTCTCTGGTAGCGAAGTTGATGGTCACGTTGTGTTGGCGTAATATTTGGAATTCGAACAAATTTTTGGACTTGCAAATACGACGTGTACAACATGTTTTTTTTTTCCTTTTTTGGAAACGTCGTCGGGACGTCGTCGTCGTTTGGACGTTGTCTTTATACTTTTTCTCCTGCTTATGTTATTTATGTGTCGGTCAAAAATTAAATGATTGCCAACAAAACATAACATTTTAAAATATCTTTACAGTAATCTTCCTTCATAGACATAAAAAACGACAAAGACTAGAACAATATTAACAAAGCACTATGATAGAACATTTTGTTTTTTTTTTTATTCTGCCGCGGTAAGCAAAGAAGCTTTACCTAATTACATTTTTACCGTTTCCCAAATCAAACCCTTCATACAGCTGCTGCCTATAATATAATAATTTCTTCTAAAACAAGCCGATTTTACATTAAACGTTAATTAACATAAGCCGTCAAAGGGGAACTATTTTTTAAATGTCTTAATCAATTTTCGTAGTAATAAAAGTTACAATTAGTAGACTAGTGTTGTGCAATACTCGATTTAAAGTATCAATCCAATTAAGAGGTCGATTTGCTCTGGTGTTGCCATAAATCATAATTCTTACTAGGCACCTGCTAGAATGTGTACATGGAGGTAGGAGTTACATCACTGGATGTGGCATTGATGAGTTGATGAGTGCAGTGCTTATGATTAAATAGGTTGGTAATTAGTGTTTGGGAATTGTGGGAAAAAATTGCTTGCGTTGTTGTTTTTTTTCTAACTATTCATGTTGATCGTAGACGTGGAAACGTGGATGATCAGAATGGTGTTTTTTTTATTTATAGTAGACATTTCACAATTGTATAGAGTCAAGACTCTTTTGGTTTCAAAAAACGTATACCTGGAATAATCCGCAATTCTTTTGAATAATAAAAAATATTTTTTGACCTAGTTATAAATAAAACTAGGCGAAATAACAGGTACTATGTACTTTATAATATTAATGACATCATATAGAGATCAACCTAATGACTGATGATATCATTATCTCTTCAAAGGTATTTAAGGCTAGCAGTAAGGAAGCTCCTTACGAAAGAGTTCGACCTATACTGGCATACCTATGACTGCTTCATAGCAGGATTGCAGCTGCAAACCCACGGCTATCGATTTTAAAGCGTTTCGTATTTTCAGAACGACTTACAACAACTTTGACATAAACTTTTCCGTAGCTTATGTCAGTCTCATACTTTTCGGTAGCTTACGTCACCATACATTTTGACTTTCCTTCATTGTTATCACTGTTTTATTGGCACTGTATTGAGGTCCTCAGTTTGCGTCGATCATCACTGAACACTCTCGCTAGCTTCTGTAAGTTATTTCTTACTTCATAATATCTAGGAATCCAGTTTATCGTGTGCAGGAGCATTCACTCTTTTAATCTTGAAAGTAAAAGTAAATGTTAACTTTATCTTGTGGTATTTCGAGGAAAGGAGTAAGGAAACCAACAGGGAAGTGAGATTGCTTAAAGTTAAAAAGGTGACGGTCGCTACCTTGGAAGGGCCGAATTGTAGTCTGATTAATATTAAAACCTGTTAGATTTTTGTTGGTGTTAAGTGCAAGTCTTTTCATGATTTACTCATTACCTATTTCCACTCTCATTTCTTAAGATTTGTTTAAGTGTTGAATCAAATCAGCCTTTTGCCGTCCACTGCTGGGCTTATGCCTCTTCTAAGCAGCACAGCACCTTAGTCTTATCCTTCTCCAAATCTCCATACAGCCTGTTCCAGGAAACATTTCAAGTCCTTGGACCATTTACCTAGAAGGCGTCTTACCCCCGAATACTGAAACGTCACTTATAAATTAAGTAGTACTTATATTTAACCGACAGACAAAAGTACACACGACAGGTAAAAGTGACGTTTGGCCATACGAAATTTAAAGTTTAGGAGCTGCTCAAAAGTTAAGCAGCCCTTAAATTTCGAGTGACGTTTCAGTATTCGGGGGTTAAGCTACGATTGCCGCTAAGTGACTCTCAACCTCTGAGAGTCAAGCTCCATTACGGCAAGATGATTTTAGAATTAGAATAAGAATTCGTGTATTTGTAAGAATGTAGTTTTACATAGTATGGTGGTAATATTAGATGATGTTTGCTGTTTAAGGGCATTTGGTTTTTTTTCTCTCATAATATTTAGTTATTTCCAGTAATAAGTCTTTGGTAATAAGCTCCGACTAAACTTAAAACTACTTTTTTTTGTTAGACATGGGTTCAATATCATTATGGAACTGATCCAAACAATAGTCACACCAATTTGTAACACCAGTGTGACTATGGTTAATTTTTAGTGTGATCATGATCTGTAGTCACACCACACCATTGATCTAATTTGTGTCATTTATTTGGGTTGCTTAAGATGGAATTTGAAACCACGACCTCTCACTCACAGGCCAGTCTTAGCCTTTGGGCTAACAGCACTTGATTAATCACTTTTCCTTCAAATGAATGAAAGAAATATTAACAAAATGAATGTTCTTACTGTTTATCATGCCAGTTAAGTAGTATAACTGGACTGAGAGAAAAGGTCGCCGCTGATGCAATCTGTGAGGCTGTGAACCTTTTTTTTATCGAACCTTATCGAATAAACTTGAACCGTAAGTGAGGACATTGTAATAACTTCATTAATAAAAATTGAAAATGTCTTTTATTTTATATGGCAACAAGAGCTTACTTGAGTGATGTTGCCTTTATTTGTATCTTGGTTTTACTAAGGGTTCCTTACTTCCTTACAAGTAAAATAAAATGGTTAAATTAACAGTACAGCTAAAAAATAAATAAAAATAGAGGATAAAAATAAAAATAAACGAAATTGGTCCTGTACGAGGCCAAAAGGCCCCTATCTCAGCATAGTGCTGTAACATTAAAATAACATCACAGCGCTGGTTTTCTGATAGGGCCCAAAGTGATGCCACGGTCACATACACAGGACTGGCTTAAGGTTTTTGATAGCTTATGTCAGTCCAAAACATTTTTGACTGTTTTATTATTGTTAATATTGATACTTGACACTTTGTATAGCCTCTCGAGGCAGTAAGAAAAATGCAGTTAAAAGACTTTTTTTGTTGTTTTAGATTGTCTAATAAAAATGCTTTACATTTTAGAGCAATGTTTTCAATATCAGTTGTCGGATTAAATACTAATCACCGCTTTCTTGCAATCAAAATCAGTAAGTATGAATTTTCTCAAGTGCTTCCTTAAATAAAACAAAAAAAAAAACTTTTAAAAAACAAACTAAAAAAATTACGTGATATAATTATAAACTAAATTTCAAAAAGTAACTGCCACCTCCATGTATTTCCAACCTCATTGTACAAACACAGCCAACAAATGAACAAGTTCACAACTAATTAAGAACTAATGACGTAACTAACAAAAAAGACATCATCATCTATCAATCATTCGTCTATTTGAAAAAATTGAGGAACGAATGGATGGAATGAATGACAGTTAGCTTTGTGTAGCGGGTTCTGTAGGAATCGGAAAAGGAATTGTGAGTTCAAAACAAAAACTTTGTAGATGTAAATTTGTGCATTGTGTATTAATTATGATGGGAATAGGTAATAATATTACAAAATGATGAGAGGTGTCAATTTATCTATCTAAATAAAAAGCCTTTGAATGAAAACGAAATGAAATATTCTAAGAGCAAAACTGTTTGCTACAATTATTTTTATTCTGTCTATGACAGAGATTAAAACGATGTAATTACCAAACAGAAAGATTGGCTCCTAGTAGGATGCACTCGAAACCAAGTACCTAATGACATTTTCCAAGCCAAGATTCTTCTTAAAAAGCCAGAAAAATAAAACAAAGAAAAAAATATTTGCCAAAAAATCTCTCCTAACAAGGTTTCATCACTCAAGAACCCTAATAACCGAACGAACTCAGGCGAAACCATTCATAATTCCAAATTTGAATATCGTGGGGTCAGTCTTTTGTTTTTTTTCTATAGGCGAAAGTACTGTTTCGCGTTCTGCCTAGTGTTGCCAAGTAATTGGTGTTACTAATCGTCGATTTTTTATGTTTAATCATCTTGTCTTTGGTTTAATTAGGAAGTGTGTGGTTGATTAATATTGTATACTTTGAAGATTGCAATTACTTAGTTAATGGTCACTAAAAATAAGCTTGTATAAATACTAAAAGTGTGTATTGTTGCCCATTTCCTGAGCTTCCCACTGTCATAAAAAATGGCCGTTGCCTAGGAATGGAAGAATACTGCAATATTACGTATGCTTGTGAAAACGATTGGTATCTACTTACATTAGCGTAAGCATAATATAACAGCCAATACTGCTGGGACATAGGCGTCTTCACTGTGAGAAGGAATGGGGCTATAATCCACTGATGTTCCTACTTTATGGTACTATGGGATCTCATCATTGTATAAAATATTTCGGTTTTTATCGTCATGTCCAAAATATATTTTCAGGTGCCTTTCTCCTTCAAATCGTACAAATTAAAACGTCCTATTTATTATTTAAAACACAAGAAAAATCCTAATTTTCTTCATTACTACTACAGTTCTGAGAACAACGCAACCTCAAACCAACTGTTACGAACAGACAAAAGAAACATTTTTATTTCATACATTTTTATATTTTTTGCCGGTAAAATAACAGAACCCAAATCAAAAGACGCCTTTATGACGAAATTGTATAACTGGCAACATTGTTCTTTTGACATTGACATTTGTAGTCGATTTTAAACTCTATGTTCTTAAAAATAGGGATGTGCAGTAAGTTTTGAAGTGTCAAAATTAAGTTGGCGAAACGTCAGTAGGAGTTTTTAGTAACCGGAAACGTCAAGACGTTAGTTTTTGAATGTTCGCGTGCTGCACTGGTCTTAGTTAACTGTAGTATGTATTTTTATCTTTTTTGTAGTCAAAAAATCGTGTTCATATGTTGTTATACAAAAAATATGGCAAAAAGTTTCCTACTTTGTTAGTAGGTAGGTAATACTTCACTTTGATATCACTATGAATGGACATTTGAGATTGAGATGATAATAATAAATTATTTTATTCTATTTTAGTAAGATGACTTCTGATAATCCCAAAGACAAAAGAGGTTGTTTATCTAAATAAAACATAATAACAATCTCACATTCCAAGGCATTTAAACACCACTAACCCGTCATTAAAGCACTATCTCTGCCATCGGTTATCACTTTAAAAACTGTCAATAAATAAAAACATTTTATGTGCAAAAGCGAACTAACAGTACTACCGATAATCTCACGATAGTGAAGTTATAACGTTGTGCAGCTAGCGTGGTTACCGAAGGATGACGTTATGGTTGCGTGAGTAACCACGGGAACCGACCAAAATAACTAGAACCCTCATTTCCCCTTAACCAAAACCAAAATGGACGATTTTTAACTAACATGCGGACCTCACGAGTCCGGGTCGGCTCGTTCTCTTTTCAAATTTGAATGTTTTTTAAATTGCTTTTTTATTGGACTAGAATTTATGGCGGCCAGCGTTTGTTTCGGCGCCAAAATTTTTATTTTATCTATGATGAGTGTGTAATATATTTTTCTCTGTTTCTTGTTGCAGGTAAGCTATGGCAATTGTTGGACTTTATGAAGGAAACACGAAAGGTATTTTTGTTACATGCAGATATTTGCGAGTTCTTAAAATACCAACTTTGAAGTTTTTTTTTGCATTGGCTATCATTAGCATTTTCATTGTTATGTGATGTTACATAGTTGCCATAACTCAAAAATAACTTCTCTACTTATTTTAAGTATGCTTACTTTATATTACTCGCTATCACAATTCACATTCAGAAAGTAAAAGTATTTAAATAATCCGGCGTAATGCACTACATAATCTGACAAGGATTTAGAGTGTTTAAACACTGGATGAGGTTCACTAAGTAGCTGTCAAAAAATATCACTACAATATGCATGACAGGAGTCGTTAGCAGTTGGCACCAAGACAGCCTTAGTAGATATAAAATTCGGACATCTTCGTCTTTGTAGCAGAAATTCCTGATCTTATCCTGTCCTTGAGAATATGATTCATGATTTCTGGCTAATAATCTTTGGTCTGTGTTCTTAACTTATGATCCTAGTGAAGTCAATCGGACCTGCACGTCTGGTTGGAGCTTGGACGAGAGAAATTGGTGTTTTCAATTGATTCCATGCGTCATGTCAGTTGGGACTGGTCAGCTCTTGGTTGCCACGGCTTATTTGAATTAATATTTTTATTTTTGAATTGTTTGTTTTGTTTTTACTATGGACACTTTTAACGTGCACATCTTGCTACATTGTTCTCACACAATGTACCATCTCAACATGAATGATGTAACCAAGGTTTTGTAAAAATATTCTGATTTAAAAGAGTGTCCATGGAGTTGCTTGCCCGTTCTTCTCCATAGAGATCTACGCTAGGCAATGGGCAACTACAGTACTTTCACAGTTTTTATGCCTTATGACTGGGACTGTAGCTACATTTTAATTTTCATCTTTATTTCGACAATTCAAAAGTGCCTGTAACTGGCCTACTTCAAATAAATGCTTTGAGTTTGATTTTTTTGATTATCCCAAACATACAGGGTGAGACTCAGAGTAGTGACAATATTACGGTGTTTTATCGTTCCCTTCTCGAAATTCTCAAGGCCACTTAACTTTAGGAAATTCCCAAGACCTTTTCTTACTTTCTAACTATAAACCATGTAGTGACAGAGTCAGCATCAGACTCAACATAGAATTCCGTTTGACAGTTCGCAAAAAAAAAAAAATCCATCGTCTTGATTAAAAAAAAAACAGATGTAAAATCAACACACGTGACTAAAACACCTCACCGAAGCGCTGCTATTAAAAAATAATAAAACAATTTCAAACTACGGATGTTCATAAGGTCGATCTTGAGATAGCGACCATTACTGTACTTGTCGCCCGTAACGGCCGCCATCTTGTACACGTCACGCTGGGAAAATGTAAAGGAACAATTAAATGAGCTTGTGGGTTGATGAAATGGGAAGGTTGCTCTTTCTCTTGGTATATGTTGTTATGAGACATACCCGCTTATAGTCACGCCTTTTTCCCAGTGTAGATAGAAACGACAAGACGCCACCCGCGAGATCTTTCCTTTCGCCTCGTCCACGTTCATACATCTGTAGGCTTAGCCAAGTTGACGATCTACAATCGTTAACGCATAGAAAACTAACCAAATGTATGGGAATGACATCATTTCAACGTTAAGTCACGTGGTCAAAACAAACGAACAGAAACATTAAAGTTCAGTCAAAACTGTATGTTGGCTACGATTTATATGGGATGTAGCGATCACGATTGTAGAAACGAATACATTTTATTCTATCATCTTATCCGATGTAAACTTATCTACGAAATTTCTATTCGCTTGTTTTGACCACGTGACTTAACGTTTACGATTGTAGAAAGAGAATCGATACGAATCGTTTGTGACTTGGCTAGGCCTGCTGGTCATACATACATGCCAGTGAAAAGTCCTATTGTAGGTACTGATAAAAATAAACTGCTTAACACACTCACGCAATTATTATTCTTGTCGTATCGATGTAGTACTTCTTTGTTAGATAGTTTGGGCCCAGTAGGTGGGCACGTTTATTGCAGCGGCAGAGGCGCTATTCAGGTTGTCATGAGTGCAGGTAAACTGACACCTGGGACACTCCAGCAGAGGGGACATAGTTTGGTCCGGAGCGCCGCACTCGCACTCGGTGTTGGAAGAACCAATTATAGCCCATTTTGCCAGGTTATGTTTGCAGTGGCCTACTTGGGTACGCAATCGATTCAGAGCTTTCTAAATAGGCCACTTTAGTTCACTACCGGGAGCCAGGTGTTCTTGGGGCTTCAAGAAGTCGTGAGGTGGAGGGTACTCCTCTTGCTATAACTTGCTTCGTACTGTAGGTGGCCTGTCTTGAATTGGGTTGGACAGGTTGAACTGCGAGATGCCATTTCCAAAAAAAAGGACCCTTTTTCCGTCACAGTATATTGGTCCATAAGTAATATTATATACTGGGCTAATAGGACTGCAATCATGAGTCAGCCTAATACCTCATAAAAATAGTAATTATATCCATATAAAATCATAAACAAAACTAAAACATTGTATCACAGAAACAAAGTAAGTAGTTGTACACAGTAAAACTGTTATTAATATTTTATATTAGTAATAAATTTATTAATATTTGTATTAATATCAGTTTTATGCCTGTACTTAAATATAACAACCTGCCAGTCAGTCTAGATTTTGGACCTTACGCAGTTACGTCATTTATCGACCTTTTATAGGTCAGTTCTGCATAAGGCTTTCAGATGAATGGACGCGTCGATCGCAAGGACGTGGCATTTTATTTTCTCGAGCCACCTACGCGTTATGACTGACTAAATGATGTTATCAAGGTACAGGTGTTTGGTTATATGTGTTTTTTTTCACCTATATTATAAGTCCTTGCAAAATAACGGGTGTAAATATACGTTTAACAAAGACGAGAGTCATTTGTTCATCCAGTCATTGTGATGTTTTTTTTGATATCGTGCCAACCTTTGTAGCTTCTGGTTAGATATTGGTAAGGTTAGGTGAAAGTTAAAACTTTTTTACTTAAAAATTTAAATTGAATAATTTAATTTTAAATACCGGGGTAACCCCTATGCGGTTGCATACAATTTATCCAATAAAACAACAATTTTCACACGAAAAATAAAAGTCATTTTAGCAATTTTGGCAATAATTATGGCAATAATTTTCGCTCATAGTAACTTAGTTTGAAGTAATGTGTAATGCGTGGATAACGGCTACGTAATGAGTCTTTTTTCCATCCTGTATACAGGTTGATTGAAAAATGGATCTCACAAAGAAATCTCCCGTTATTCAGGACAAAAACCACATATAAACATCGTACTAGACCGTGTCAATTACAAAAAATCAAATAAAACAACCAAATATGTAGATTTTATTCAAGTATTGCACCGAGTAATTTTATGGACGCATGTCGGGACTCGGGACGAAAAAGGGAGTCTGTCGATAAAGGACTGACTTTTTGCCTTTTCAAATTAAAGTTTTGTTTCTTTTTTTATTTAAAAAGGCAGAGGACAAGTGTTGTATTCTCCCAGTCGAGTTGTAAGTCGGTCGGTTCACACCTTGCGAACTAATAACATACATAATTAACGTGTTCGGACGAATTCGGATGAGTTCGGAAGATATTAGACGTGACGTGACGTTTTGCAGATTTTTTTATTTGTCTGTAAAATAAAAAGTATGCACGTTGTTTATATTAATCGAGTTGCGTGGTAAAAATATTTAGGCATATTATTATAGTAACAAAAATGTACACTCATTAGTTTTCTCAAGTAACCAGTATTTTTCAAAAAGAAGTAAAAACTAAGTGAATAAAAAAAACCTGTCCGTTGTAAGTCATAAGTAGTCGTCTGTATAGGATGGAAGAATCATCGACGCACAAACGGCACGTATTCAGAACATCATAAGCACTGTATATAGCTGCTTACTACAAAAATACAATGTATGGAACAGAAGATTTAAAAAAAGAATACCGATGAAAAATTTCTTTTTGGCGGGGTTTCGGAATGGTGTCCTACTGAAGACGAGGTAAAAGTTTGTGCCTCAATGTTCATCCAACCTGTATAATGTCATTCGTGTGAATCTTTACTTTGTTATTTTGAACATTTTAATTTTATGTCTATCTCTTACTTTATTAGTTCTAGTTTTAGTTACAGTAATCGGTTTAAATACAACCGTTGTAATTAAATAAATAAACAAATTCGTTAATTTCGTTGTATAAATCTTTAAAAAAAACTCCACATCAAAGCATGCACCAAAACTCCTCAATATTCACAAAGAAATCGTCACATAATACATTTTTACTTACCACGAATGTCAATATGGATTTTTTTCACAAAAATATTTGCCAACTGCCGCCACGCGAAAGCTAAAGCATAATTGTATCCAGTTTTATTTTTTTAATGTACCATGAACAATTCATAGAGCAATAATTATGTAGATTCAGCTATGTCACAATGAGGCCATTTATTTACACTTGTCATTTGATAAAGTACGAAACTTGTACAAGAGACCTGGCACTTTTTTGTGAACTTATAATATGTAAATAGATTCGATAGTCTTCATGAGTATAGCGCTAGAGGAATTGACGTTTTTCTTGTTAACACTGTTTTATTTTTCTCTGATGGGGTTATGTCGAACGTTTCAATACCTTTTTTTTGCGGATAAATCAGGATGTTTTACCTATTAAGGGTTCGTCTTAGTAAAATTGGTACTGACTTAACAATAATAATTATAAATATAAATAATTTGAGCCTTCCTTTTACCCGACATTTTGAAATCCCAAACACGTAAATTTTAAATAGAAATCTGTGTTACTCCGATTTAAACTTTATTCCTCTAATTTATAGGTAATTTAATTCGCTCTTTATGTTTAGTAACCTAATTTATTTAAACAAACTTAATGATATCGTACGTCATACAATGCAAAATAAATGTTAATCAAATGTTACAATCAAAACTCCGGGTGTACACCTCTGTCTAAACCTTTGGGAGTTACAGGAGTGATGGTATGTTATGTTATTAAAAAATCAAAATTGTAATAAAAATTTCATTTATCATTTTAATCAGAAATATCTGATATTGCGAACTATTAATTATGACTTTTTTGAGCAAATATATTATTTTTAGTAATGTTCATATTATGAATAATTTAATACACGAATAAGCTGTTGTAACACGCTTCATTCATTGATAATAATAATTTAAAAATACGTGTTTAGTATTACTAATATCTATTAAACATTAGTTATTATAATTAGGATGTTCGGACATGACTGTTTTTTATCATTTAAACATAGGGAGACAATCTAAATAATCTAAAGTCAAATCTAAAGTCAAAGACAATCTAAAGTCAATCTAAAGTCAAAGTCAAAGTCAAATCGTTTATTGCTAAATCCTAAATCTATGATAGTGTTACATACTTATTATATCATTGATCAAGGGGATAAATAAGTTTCTGCTGTAGATGTCATCGTTAAGTCGTCATAATTATTTTTTATCAGATCTCTTACAAAATAATGAAAACTAAAAATAGAGAAACACTCCAAAATCTTTTTTTGGCCAAAAAAACCAGTAGTCCAATAAAATTTGCCAGTTCTAAAAATTCGAAACTCGTCGCGTATTTATTTTTACAAGAGCAGCCTGTCGATGGCGCAACATATGTCGATCGGGAGTCGAACCGGCGACTCTTCACCTTATTTATGGGATTTTAATGACCACCCCATCAACGGTAGCCCCATAGCCCCAGTTTTGTTGTCACGGAAGTACCGCTTGACCAATTGTTGCGTAGTCTTTTTATAAAATGAAAAAAAAAACAGAGTTCTTTTTTTGTTTGACACTGGCTGTTTAGATAAAATAGAGGGTATTCTAGGTAACGTTTGTTTAAAAAAAAAAATAGATTAAGCAAAAAAATAGCCTACAATTTAAATTGTATTAAAAAAATGTTGTTTTTTTGTTTGGCAGTCAACAAACGGAAAATGAAATTTGCAAAAAAATTGTTATTAATTTTATTTTATGATGATCTTTTTTTAGTATGAATAGCAATACAGTGACAAGTTTAGAATAGCAATTTTTCATAAATTTATGCAACGTTATGTAAAATTATAAGGCAAAAGATAACATAATCCTTGATGGAATATTTTGAAATTAAAACTCGTGTAACGTGAAGACTAGTCGCCTTTTTAATTCCGTTTGTCTGTCCTCATATAAGCGAAGTGTCCGTAAAACAGCAACAAAATAGATTTGTACCGACTCAAAGAATAATGGTGCCGTGTCTACTGCAAGTTTCAAAAAGCAATGTTTTTTTGCTCACACTACTCGATCAAACTGGTTACGGAACCTTATAAATTGGAATTAAACCATAAAGGTTAAATAGTTGTAAAAATACAGTCTATATTTTATTCGACTTCAATGTTTTTTTTTAGTCTGGCAACAATTTGTTACTGTCAAACTTTAAGAATGTCGCATCTGCTTTTTAATCGTTGAAATTAAAATTGGGCTAAAAAGTTTGGCGCGAGAATTATTTGAAATTCGAAGACGGATAAAGTTTTTGTTACTTGAAATCATGTCTTTTCATTCCTATTTTTTAATTGACTTGAATTTAAAAGACATTTTGTCATTTTTTGGATCTAATTTTTGCATTTAGATGGTTTAATATAATTCTAAAGTCACATAGCCTAAAATATAATTAAAATTAGTGTGATTTTTCTTTACGTAGGTTTCGAGATTAATTAGTTTTATTAGATTTTCAGCTGTCATCAGCAACACTATGTTATATGTAATACTATACCTGTAACCTGTAAGAAACACCCACGCTAAAACGGTCACCACGTATTCCACGTACTGCAAGACCTACATGGTCAAAATGTATGGAAGTTCAGCTGTTTGTTTTTTTTTTATTATCGATAAAAAATTAGCGATGGGTTCAGAATGATATATTGAATACGTGGTAGCCGTTTTAGCGTAATATTACATTTATAACACCTAAAAACATCGTGTTGCTGATAACAGCTGAATGCTGATACTCTACTCAAACTAATTAATCGCGAAGAATTTAACAACTCCTCTTTATTAGTAGACCGTAACTGAAAGAATTTATTTAAAGAACAGGGACAGGACAATTATTGTAGTAGTAAATTCGAAGGCGATGATAAAAAGATTTACGACTCATTATCCTGTTTTACTTATGAATACGGATTTTGAATAAAAAATATATTAATAGATTCTTACGGATTCATTTATTTTCCAGGTACATATATAAACACGTAATTTCCCAAAACCAGCCTGTAAACTACCGAAAAATGTATATCAATCCACTTGAATGTTATGAGACGCTGATCTACTCAAACTTGTGACAAATTATTTTCAAAAAGTACTAAAAAACCATATCTTTCTAGATCTCCATACAACAAGGGTCTAGCCTACCAGCACACCCAACAATTCTATTATGATTTTATGACCCAAGCCTCTTCTCATTCGAAAAACGATACAACGCTTATTCAAGAGTTTGCATTTCAAAAAGTACTAGGACACCATGTCTATTAAGATCTTAACACAACAAGAGATATACATAACTCATCATAACCAACAATTTTGTTATGAACCAAGCCCTTTCCCATTCATAAAACGAACTACCCAAACACAACGCTTACTCAATTGCTGACGATTTCTGAAATAAGTAAGTATTTTCAAAAAGTACTAGGACACCATATCTCTCAAGGTCTTAATACAAAAAGAGCCTAACCTACCATCACACCCAACAATTCTATTATGAACTAAAGCCACAGAAATCCGCATAATTACTAGACCAAGCCTTGACAGCCAAGCGGAAAAATTAATTCGTATCCCTATATTTAAAGTTCTAGGTAAAAATATAATGACATACACGCTATACAAAAGAAAAAAAAGAACCACAACCATTGACAATTGCTATGGACAATGTGAATGCACATCAATTATTATTTTAAAATAACAGTTTTGTCCGTACAAAATTTATTTACGCGCCGCTGCGCTCGACTCTGTGTGTCCATGTGCGTGTGTGTGATACGGGTGTGTGCGTGTGTGTGTTCAAATATAGGATGTTCGTAAAGCCGTTGATGATTGATTAATTACGTTTGCCTGTGTGCTTTCTAAATTTTTGTTTATAGGACGTTTGATTTGGTTTGTTCGTGTGCTTTTATTTTATCAACTGCCTAGCCTTTTGCCAACTATTTTAGCGTTAACTTCCAGTACAATAGGCGAGACGACAAAAAAAACTAATTAGTCCGTCAGTTAGATTATCAAAAAATATTTGACCCGTGTTTTTTCTTTTGTTACGTAAACCTAAATTGACGAACATATGACGCTTTTAAAATTCTCAATACGTCACGCCTAGGTATAATGTTTAGCTAGTTCTGACGTCACTAGCCCCCACTCCCGAGTTTTGATGCGTTTTATCTTTGGTCAATATTCATTGATTTACAAAAACAAAAAATACGTGTCCATTAATTTCCAATATTCTAACTGATGGACCAAATAGGTTTGCAATTTTTTGATACAGACGTCATGCCTATTGGATGCAGCTGAATGCCATTTTTTTATATGGAGCGACTGTCTGTCTCAACTCGTTTTAGTCTCGGCATGCAATGGACGTCCACGAACCAACCAAGCAAGAATTAATAAGGCTTGAAGATCGAATCTGGGGCTGTTATTATTAAGCCACAAACCACTCTCCATGTCTACGCATCTATTGATTTAAATGCAAACTCCTCAAAATCTTCTACGTTTAAACAGCGAAGACAGATATGACTAGAGACTCATCTTCATCAGATTCTCCTCCCCACTCTGAATGCCTCTGATCATTGTCTTCCACAGCCCGACTTCACCCACTGCTGGGTATAGGCCTCTCTTTGCTTGTGCCAAGCTCCACGCTTTTGTGCCAACCTCATCCAGGATATTCCCGCAATGGCAACAATATCGTCTGCCCATCTCGCCGCCGGACGACCGACACTTCTCTTTCCATACCTTGGACGCCACTCGGTCACAGCTTTACTCCACCTGCCATCACCGCGCCTTGCTAGGTGTCCTGACCAACTCCATTTGAGTTCCATAATTCGATTTTCAATATCGAAGACCTCTATGATCAACATGTTATGTTTATTTTCTTGATTAGGCCTTTTCTACGTATCACTCACTTTTCATAACTAAGGTTCCCCAAACCAGTTCCAATCAATCAAACACCTAAAAAGAACGAATTAAGTCATAAACAACAAACGGCGCACCCTGTATACGCGTCGTGTTTATGCACATCAATTACGAGCGCAGCGCGCGGAACGCACGCCGGGGAGAACATTCGGAGGTCAATACGACTAACGTACTAAAAACATTATTAAATAAACATTGTTTTGCAATACAATTTTGAGGAAGCTCCATCTGCTTTAGCTAGGCATCGAGGGATCGTCATAGCCAATGTTCTACTGAGGAGTTTTTAAAAACCATATAGCAATACATCCCGCCTGTAACCCCTGAAGGTTTAGGTAGATGTGTGCTTAATAGTACACCCACATTTCGCCATCAGCCGGGCACGAATCTCGACTCCATGGCTGCTACTGAGAAATTCTACTGGAAAAACCCAATAACACTTTGCCCGACCCGGGAATCGAACCCAGGACCACATGCTCAGCAGTCGCGCTTGCGACCACTATAGACCAACGAGGCAGTTGTTAAAAATGCAATCATAAAAGATATTTGAGTCTAATAGCTACCTAATCATCTTCCAATCTAACCAATGCAAGTATTTTACATAGAGCGACTGACCTCCACCAAAACCCAACAAGTGGGTTACACGATTGACGATACCCCAGGGGGCCGAGTCTGCTATTACAATAGTGTCACAATGATCTATCATGTGGCGTCATTATGACTTTCCAATGATCAACCACTGACACTCCATTGAAAGAAATGGCATAGAATGGTAATCTCGTACACAATGACAAATGAATGACTGACTCGGTAAGCTGCTAAAATGTTGACAGTTCCAGCCGAAATTTGCTCTATTAGCACCATTTTGTTTTGCAATAAATATAGGCTTCTACATTAACGATAATTTAAAACACTTAAATGAAAATAAATCAAAACACCGACCGCTAGAAATAAAATCAGATAAAACGGCAGTGAGCAGTAATGTCACATTTGACTTTGACAGCTAAACAGATAACATATTATTAAATTGTATAGTTTCACTAATCCGCGTTACACGTAACTTAATGTTTTTTGCTAGTTACGAACTTCTTACTACTTCAGATTGCATAGAACACTAAGAAATAATATGTAAAAATATATATAAATGAAATCTGGCATGATTAGATGTTCAAATTTAATTCTAGTTTTTCGAAAATCATTTCTATTAACAGGTTTTATAATAATGACAATACAACAATGTCATTATAACAAAATTCTATTACGAGACCATTGACCGACCAATGATAGGCCATTATGAATTTAGTAGATTACGAACTTTTAGCAAAATGACAATGGCATCGATCAACAATTATGAAATCAATGATAGACCATTGTGGCACTATTGTAATAGCAGACTCGCCCCCCAGGCAAGTGTGTATCAGTTTCGGGTATCTCACTGCCCGTAAGCCGTAACGCCTGTCAGATATCCACAAATGACACCCGGGATTATCAGCATAACGTGCTTTGACTCCAAGAGCCAGTTTGACTTTGGAAAACCTAGTAGAAAATGTATACAGATTTTACCTTCAAAAACACAGACCACCAACACACATCATTGCCAAAAACAACAAAACAAGTAAAATTACTTAAGCAAGATGTTAATTGCAATTATAATTTTATAAGTAATGAAAAATTTATATATTCGCCTTCTTTAGTGTCGTATTAATTTTTTAGTGCTCGGATATTATGATTAAAAATAATAATTCAACTTTTATTTAAGAGCTAAATTTTATGTTATTAATGAGTACTCACTGAGTTTATTTTGTTAATATTTTAAAATATAAGTATAAAGTTATTCAACTTGAGCTAAGACATATTAAATACATTTAGGTATAAATTAAAATAACTTTTAGTTATTAAATTAACAATAAACAATAATAATTCAAATAACTTAAAATTAAACCATTAATTAAAAATGTTTTGACAGCAAACCAAATCAATCTTTAATTTATGGTTTAATTTTAAGCTGCTTAAGTGGCTTCTGAGATAAAACAATAGTCGATTTATGTAAAATCTAGATAGCATAAATAGCAAATAAAACAAAACCTACACCCGCACGTGTAACTGCAATTAAACTGAATTAAACAATTTACCGTTAAATAAATCATGTTAACAACCACACAGTTAAAAATTAACCAAAAACAATACTAAATAGATAAAAACAATTAATTATTACACATTTAGAAGTGGTATTTAAGCATTATAATTGCTATTATTACGGTGTATAAGATTATATCAGCTTTAAACTTTTAAATGCCTAATTGTGTTCGGGTGTCAAGTTTTATAATGTAGTTAGTGCAGAATTTTGCATAATCAGCAGAGTGTGTAATTTAACCGTTGTTTTGTTCACCTTATTATTGGTACTAACATTTTTTAATTGGGGTATTTAACTGCGAGGAGACATCTACCAACCAGTCTTACCAAGGAGTATCGTATTACCGAGTACTAAATTTTGTAAATAAATAATTTCTACCAAGTTACGTAGCGACAATTCAATCAACAACAAATAATCCCAAATTCAATCCACTCAAAGTAACATAATTATGTGTAATACGAAACTAACAGGCAATTTTACTTGGTCGTGTTATATTTTAGTCGTCTTAAGTTTTGTGATACTGGAACGCGTCCGACTTCATGGAACGTAAACACTGGGCCGCGATTTTGAAGTAAGTTCACGCTGACGGACGCTGTCAATGCTGTCATTCATTTTGTTTGATCCAAAGGTTGCGAACCCGAATGTGTGTTTACAAAAATTATAGCATATCGTGACGGGGACAATATGTAATAATATATATTCAAAGACTGATTTAAAACGTAGCGACATTAGGAAATAGCATTACCTAAAACTACCTGTGGCACTTATGCCACTACTGACATTTGCTAGTACTACTGAGTTCACTGACGGTCTACTATTTTCAACCTTATCACTAAGACTATAAGGGTGAACACTGGCAGACCGTCAGTGAACTCTTTAGTACTAACAAATGCAATTTTTATTGGTCACATCATTGCTAAATGTCAACTTAAATTGCTGTGATTCGTCGTTACAATGATGTGTGAATGGCCATCTACTTTAATTTTAACATAGCATAACATCACACCGGTGGTCCCCGAAGGGCTAAGAGGTGTACTCAATTATAGTACAATAACATTTAGCCATTTATGTTCCATGTAGTTTGGGGGTATATTGCCATCAACCGGGCACAAATTCAAGCTCCGTAACCTAGAAATTCCTGATGGTAAAACCCAATAACACTGCCCGACCTGGCACTCGAACCCAGGACCAGCAGCGGGACTCAGCACTAATACCTGCTACCATTAAACCAGCGAAGCATTTGATTTACTTTTAAATTATATTCTATTTTGAAGCGACCTTAGAGGTTGCATTATAGTTTCAAAACTTTTTGTATGTGTTCCAATTTCAACCTTGGAAAAAAAAAAAACAGTCCACACACATAATTTTGCAAAGGTTGCAATACTTTAAAAATGACACAACATTTTTTTATCATATTGCAATGAGTTTAAAAGACCAGACACGCGATGTTGGTTCAATTTAAGTAATTTGTATTGTTTCAGATGAAAAACGTAACAGATTATAATAATAACTGGTGCTTAACTAAATATTAATAGTAATAATCGTCTGTTGTTTTAAAATAAATGTTTTATTTTAGTTCATCCTTTAGAAGATGATTTGTACGACTATTTTATGACTTTTGAGGTGATCTCTTGGCCCAACCCTGGTGGCCAGATAAGCTCTGGTTGATCATCTGCAGCCAATACTGGATGTAAAATCAGATCATGTTTATCATTAAAATTCATTGTCATCAAAACTGAACCAACACGTTAAATTTCAACTCCGTAGGAAGTTGTTCTAAATCATACATTAATTAAACAAACTGACACACATACATTGCAAGTTAAATTAAAGCTATAATTATACGTTACAAATAAAGGGTGTAAAACACCTCATAACGAAGCCGAAAGGCACTAGTTCTCCCCGTCATTGCGATCATTTTTTCGTTCTACACCATACCTGGGAACCTTCTAGTTACGGAGATATTGGGGGTCCAAAGTTCCAACTTTTTGGCAACTTTTTTTTTAAATACAAGTTTTTAATGTAAGATTTTTACTTTAAACACCTTCACGACCCCCGTACTATTCAATACATCCATCAGCACAATGTTTTGAGTGCGTTACATTGAGTTCTACCACAAAACATTATTATTCACCCAAAAAAAAAAGTCGTTTCCCAGCAATAATTTTTGCGTAAAGTTACTTAGTTTGATGTACAGAATGCTTGGTTGACGGCTTCGTGATGAGGTGGTTTACACCCTGTATAAGTAAATATGACGTAAGAATGACAGATGCTCATAATATATGTATACCTATAATAATCTGTAGGGTCAGTCTGGTAGGGTGCCTAGAAATCAGGTTTTCTAGGAGAGATTAATCAAAAAAAAAAAATCATTAATCAGCCTATAAACCTATAATGTTCCCACTGCTGGGACAGGCCGAGCGTATGAGAGGAAATGATCTATAATCCACCACGCGGGTCCAGTGCGGGTTGGTAGATGTCACATGTCTTCGAATTTTTGGTTCTAGGACATGCCGGTTTCCTCACGATGTTTTCCTTCACCGTTTTGAGAGCAGTGGTGATAAAATACACAAAGTAATGTGCGACCCTGGCTTCAAACCTACGACTTATTGTTCGTAAGTCAGGGCCGCCACCACTGGGCCACCGTTGCTCTCACTGAGCCGCCGCCGCCGCTGCTCTGCGATTTTAAATGGGGTTGCAGGTTTTTATTGTATTTAAAGATATAATATATTATTTTGTTAACATGTAGCTAGCTGTTCTGATTATAGCTAACCTATAATGTCCCACTGCTGGGCCAAGTCCTCCTTCCATCCTCCCCATCAGTCAGGGTTCTGTGCCACGTTACTTCTTTCCAAGTCATAAGGACGACATCTAAGTACCTTAATATCATCTTCCTGCACTTGTCCAATGTTATTTGGGATCTCTGCAACACGTTTTTTTCTTCAAGTCCGTCACGCTACCATTAACTCCTATAACTTTCATTTTGACGACCCGAATGGCGCAGCGGTAGTGAGGCTGCCTTACGTTCTAGGGTCCTGGGTAGGAGCAAATATTTGTGTGATGAGCATGGACATTTGTTTCCGAGTCATGGATAATAAGTATATTTATTTACAAACAAAAAGTATCTATGTAGTTTATCAACTATCTGGTGTCCACGACACAAGCCTCGTTGCTTAGTGTGGCATTAGATGGCGCTGTGTGTAATGTCCAGCGATATTATTTATATCATACGACATTTAAGTAACTGGAAAAGGTATTTTTGTGGCACTAGATGGCGCTGTGTGTAATGTCCAGCCATATTTTTTAGGATGGGAAATCATCAAATGACTCCTCCCGCTCTGGGCAGAGCAGGAGGGAGTGTCAGACTTTTACTGACTAAAACCCATCCATGTTCCTTCCTCGCCCTTTGTGTTCCGGGGCCACGGTATCTCTTTCGAATAGTCCCACAGCCCCGGCAGGGCATTTAAGTAACTGGCAAAGGTATTTTAAAATCATAGTAGAAGCTATAACTTTGTGATATTTTTACGACTTAGACGTGCCTTTGATCAATGGCAACGTAACAAATATCACGCTTGTAATTCCCGAAGGATGAGGCATACTCATAACACCTACACCTGCGTTTTGCCAGTTATGTTTAAGACTTACTAGCTGATGCTTGCGGCTTCGCCCGCCCGCAAATTATATACTAAAACCTTCCTTTTGAATCACTCTATCTATTAAAAAAAAACTAACTAACTAAAAAAATAAATATTTTTAAAGATTTAAGCATACATTAGGGATATAGGGACAGAGAAAGCGACTTTGTTTTATACTATGTAGTGATGAGATAGTTGTCATTCATAAAAAAGCACCGTTTGTCAAAATGAGTTTGACAGTATTGTTAATGTCAAACTATATTTAAACTCAATACTATCCAAAAGCAAGGTATCAACTCAGATAAATTAAATCATTCATTATACACGTCGTGATGGCCCAGAGGTTAAGGGCTCGCCTCCCATTTATGAGGTTGTGGGTTCAAATCCGGGCAAGTACCAATGTGACTTTTTCAATTATGTACTTTTCTAAGTTTATCTTGGACATCACAGACATCGGTGAAGGAATACATCGTGAGGAAACCTTTTTTTTTTTTTTTTTTTTTTTAGGATGGGAAATCATCAAATGACTTCTCCCGCTCTGGGCGGAGCAGGAGGGAGTGTCAGACTTTTACTGACTAAAACCCATCCATGTTCCTTCATCGCCCTTTGTGTTCCGGGGCCACGGTATCTCTTTCGAATAGTCCCGCAGCCCCGGCAGGCTTCGGCCCTTGCGGACCCCTTCCTTATTGCTGACTCTCTTTGAGGCGCGCGTGGAACACGAACGCGCCGTCGACACGGCCTGTCGTCATGAGACGGACGGACGGCGAGCTAGCCCATAGCTCCCCGTCCACAGGCCGAAATAATATAAGTCTGAAATCGCCAACCCGTCTTGAGCAAGCGTGGTGATCAATGCTCGTGCCTTCTCTGTTGAGAAGAAGCCTTTGCCCAGCAGTGGGACAGTAATACTTATTATTATATTATTATTATACGCATGTAAGGATTGTAGCTGGTGGTGTTTTGTAGTTTCTTTTCTACCCTCAGGTGAAAAATATGTGAGTTTGTTTGTTTGTATAATGAAATCAAAGCAATAAATTAATTAATTAATTTGATCAGTCCACTGTGTGGTCGTTGGAACTTACGATCACATAGACCAAGAAAACTAGTTTACACGCACACACCCCACGCTTTTCATGTTACACAAACGCACACACACCCAACATCTACATACCAATATAATAAAACTAAATAGTTTGTTTGTTTAAACGCTCCAAACTCAGGAACTACCAGTCGGATTTAAAAAAATCTTTTTGTATTAAATAGCCCAATTCTTGAGGAAGGTTATGGTTTATATAACATCACGCTACGGCTCTTAGGAGCAGAGCAAAAGGGAAAAAGTCGGGCGGGTGTAATCGCGTGGCACTGCTAGTCTTTCATACACACACACACGCACACAGAGCTGTCAAAACGCACACAAATACACCTTAAGATATGCATCGACCTACCAAGTAATTATATGTTTGTAAACAACTCGAATAGCTGTAAGTATGTATGATATAGTGATGGGCACATCGACTCGAAACGTCACGGCTTTTTAATTTATAGGGTAAAGTAAAGGGGCTAGAGAGGTAACGGCTGTCATGTCATTTGTGACAGATGTCATGGTTGGTTGACGTTTGAGTTTGACAGTTTGGCTTTATGGGTAGCCACTGGTCGTGTGTTTTGCTTTTGGTCATGTCGGTATAATGGTATTGAACCTGTCTTATCTACTTAAGTAAGAGTACCTACGTGTTAATGTGAAGGTGTGATCGGAACAAAATACTGTTATTTTACAGTATAATATCATCTTTTGGGGAAACCCAATTGAAGATGTTATTTAATTAGTATCTAGTTCATAAAATAAAATGCCACGAAACTAGGTTTTGACGTTCATTATCATTGTGCAAAAAGAATGTACATAGATTTCAGAATTCTTAAAAAGAACAGCGTATTGCACCCAAAAATACCGTTACCTTTATCTCATTTTCCTGCCCCACATTCAAACCAATATTTAACTCCAAAATCATCGATAACAACTATCGACCGGATCGCATCACTACACCAACGGACAGTTCCCCCGCACGTAGACAGACAGTGTTATCACAATAATGACAGATCTCAACTCGAGACCGCGGTACGTGAGGCAAAAATACCGCAAGTCCTACCCGGTACTTTTCAGTGACAATTATGGTACTACATATAAAATAAAACCTTAAGTTCAAGCAGTAAGGTGGATTTTGAAAAGGATAGGCTGGTTTTAGGTTACTTATGGCGTGACGAAATGACAGATGGAAATCGATTTTTGTATTTGGAATTTTGGAATATCATTTTTTTTTTATGTGTTCTGTGTTTGAGTAAAACCTTCTTCGTACAACCTGTATTTCTTTTGTTATTTTTTGGAAAGCTTTCTACTCCAAGTTTTGAATCGATTTTAGTATTGATGCTAAATAATAAATGCTCCTTTATCAGTCAATCATAGAATCGTTTCAACCTAGAAAGTTTTATTAAATGTCAAATCGAGTATTTTATTCCTAAACCTCAAAATAGCCTTTATTTCACGAAATAAAACTGCTGCGTTTTATTTGGAATAGCAGATATTTTTCCGACAAGTAAAATGGAATACCCAAAGATATTGTGTTTAGGCTGTAAAAGATGAAAGATGCTTTGAAAGAACGTGCTTCTTCATTATACAAAATCTTCATTATTCAAGCTTACTGTGCTAGAAAGTTCTTTAACCGTATTCTAAAAAAGAAGCAATTTATGTATGTATTCCACCATACATCTTTTTTTTTCTATTGAGTCCATGCCTAGTCTACCTTAACAGTGCACAAGTAAGACCCATTTTAAAAAGGACCTTAGATGAATCTCAGCTTTTTTAAAGTTCGAATATTTGATCACCGCTCGGAATTTTCCTCTAATCCTAATATATCTAGCAAATGACGCATGAATACTTCGTGTCAGACCTAAGGACACCTAGATTACCTCACGATGTTATCAGTTTTGGAAAGGATACTACAAACTCACTTATTCAATCATGGCTGCTGATGACGGCTAGGGAAAAATACAAATTGTCATCAGTGTTATGTATCACGTCTAGAACTTCTGCTGGATATAGGACATTTCATTGACTGGTATGGATGGCTTTTGGGGTCTTTCCTCTCGTGTTGATGGCCTTTGATTTGACTAACTTCATACTGTTTGAGCTGAATGGGTGATCATGATAATTCTGGCATCAGTGGCGTTATTTAAATCTTCAATTGTGCTCCTTGATTTACGATCGTTGCATTTTTTTAATTTTAAAGGTTCGCATTTGATCAGTATCTCGTTTGATGATGGTCTCGCTGATCTTTTTTTTTTTTTTTTTTTCGGATGGGAAATCATCAAATGACTTCTCCCGCTCTGGGCTGAGCAGGAGGGAGTGTCAGACTTTTACTGACTAAAACCCATCCATGTTCCTTCATCGCCCTTTGTGTTCCGGGGCCACGGTATCTCTTTCGAATAGTCCCGCAGCCCCGGCAAGAGTTCGAGGTCCTGAATTTGATTTCCATGTGGAGCTAAGTGTTATTGGGTTTTTCCATTAGGAATTTCTCAGTAGTAACTCGAATTTGTGCCCGGTTAAAAAGGGGTTTTCCTATTACACGGGATTTAAACGTAACTGGCTAAACATGTGTGCACTATGTTCTATATTATGTACACCTCTGTCTAACCTTACATGAAAAACAGTCGTGAAGTACTAGTATGTTTTTTTAAAAAAATCAACATGTCTAGCAACAAATATAAGTAAATAAAGCTACAGAAACAACACATTTTCTTAACATTACTGGTTTTCCGTCGGACAATCTACGAACATCAATCATAGGAGTACCAGGCGTCCATAATGAGCGAAGAGGTACAATCACAATCATTTTCCATGGCCTTGTGTGCGTGTGTATGAAATAAAATTGATGTCTGTGATTCTTTTTTTCAAATAAATACCTACGTGTTTGTATTTTTTTTTTCAAGTTGAGCATAGATTATTATAAATATTTGTTATTTTTTTTTAAATTGGAACGTGAATTTTAAAACAATGTATAGTTTCTCAAACATAACATAATATGATAACATCATACCTTTAATCGCTGAAAGGCTAGACAGAGGTTAGTGCACCCACTTTTGGCCAGTTATGTTTAAGTTCCATGAAATGAGGACGAGCCCATTGCCATCAACCGAGCACAAATCCAGTCTCCATGACTGCTACTAAGAAATTCCCGACTGAAAACTTGAAAAGCCGAAAGACACTTTAATTTTTTTTCTTGAATAACAAATCAATGTATAGATTTTGGTACCTACCTAATTAAGTTACTCTAGTGTGTAAGTAATATAATATTGACCTCAATCGCTGTTATACCCTTCTCATAAATAATAACATCAAAGAGATCTTGTGAATTTTCCTAATTAACCCTTACTTAATTGAACTAACAATCTTAATTTATGTTCAGTGCCATCTAGCGGACATCATCAGAAACTAATGAATAATAAAATGATTGTAATATGAATTAATTTCTGATTTCTCAGGTGAATTATGCTCTTAGTTAGAGAAATTAGACTTTCTTAGAATTAGGGCGACTGCTTATCTGACCTCCACTACCCAGTTAATACTGGGTAACGTAATGCAATACCCCTGGGTGAGACTGTTTCCAAGACTTTCTACCACTGACTACCTGTAACGACTGTCAAAGATCTACAAATGATATCCGGGAGCAAAGGCTTTCCAAAGCACGGTGGAACTCGGAATATAATGGATGGTCACCCATACACGAACCGACCTGGACAAGCGTGGCTTAACCTAAAGATTAACCAGCGTGACTGTTATTATTTAGCCACGAGGTCCTTTAACACACACAAGGATGCAGATGTCAAACTCTCCCATCACAAAATCCATAAAAAAATTATAGTTAGTGCCAGTTATGATCGCAAAAGCGTACATTGACATTTATTATCGAATCGACCCGAATGGCGCAGCGGTAGTGAGGCTGCCTTACGTTCTTAGGGTCCCGGGTTCGAATCCCGGTTGGAGCAAATGTTTGTGTGATGAGCATGGACATATGTTTCTAAATCATGTTTATATGTATAATAAGTATGTATTTACAAACAAAAAGTATCTATGTAGTATATCAACTATCTGGTGTCCACGAAACAAGCCTCGTTGCTTAGTGTGGCACTAGATGGCGCTGTGTGTTAATGTCCAGCGATATTTATTTATTTTTTATTTATTATTAAAGTCCTTAACTTTGAAATCCAAAAATAACCCAGTTCAAGTCTTGAATCGTCACCTATCGTGATCTTCAACATTTTTTCTAATGAAAAACGATACATGGTTCATTTGTTTTGTTTCCTAGGAAGATAACTTATTAGGGAAAGGGCAATGACCGCTATTGCGATCTTAACTAGCACCAACTATAAAATTCTAGCCATTACACGAACAAACAACAATTTTCCATCGCAACATGGAAAGTTTCCACTTTCTCTGGACACCCATCCATTTGACTCAGTCGCCGACAACGCCCCCTGCCGGTGACGATGCTAACTGAAGCATAACCACTGATTTAGATCTAGACCCAGTCCGTTATGTAGCAAAACCTGTCAATTGCAATTATTTATAGGAAAATTTAATATAAGCTTTGAGGTTAGGGGTGTCACGGATCTTTAATTTTGTTATGCACTGAGATGTTATGGATATGATATTTCGGATCTGGATACGGATATGGATATAGGAAAAAAATATAGCGGTTTCGGATACGGTTACGGATATGTATTTATTTCGGATTATCCGTTAGTTTCGGATAATTTCGGTTTCGGATATTAAATTGAAGTAACGAGTTATGAAAGAGGTTATTGTTATGACTAGAAAAAACAAACAAACTGCAAGATTCACAACCAGAAACAAAAACCTGTCGAAACATGTCGTTTTATTTAGACTGTGCCCTTATCCGAAACTATCCGAAATTTGTGAAACGTATACGGTTACGGATATATTTTTATTTCGGATATCCGATTTCGGTTATGGTTACGGAGCTCCACAAGATACAGTATTTCAGAAACTAGGCACAAACGCCAGCACATCAAGCTATTTAATACGATTGGGGAAATTTGACAGCGTGATGTGCTGACGTCTGTACACACATCTTCTTGATTTGATTTAGTTGACAGTCAAACGTCTATAGGTCATAGGTTGCTTCAAATTAGAATCCAGTTATCGTAGTTCAATGGCTTTATTTGTATCAAACCGAGATGTAATTTTCAGTAAAATCTTAACTTTATCATCGTTCTCATGCCCTTATCCCAATTCATTTGGTCGGCACAGCATGTCTTCTTCTTCCATACTTCTCTATTACTTGTCATCTCATCAGACACATCCTACTCCATACCCTCATACTATTAAATCAATCATATTAAACGGACATTCAAATTCAGAACACATAACCAAATTACTCTCATTTCGTCCGCCATCCCTGCTTCTAACGGTTACTCAACCGTCTATGCAGATTCTAGTACAACTAGACTTCTCAAGGATTAGTACTGCGATTTTATCACTGCTTTGTATTACTATTCATTATTATATTTATTCAAATGTCAACTTGTAAATTGTCGCACTACTAACAAGGCTAAGGGATTTTCTCACATTCATCATAAACGTGCTAGGTTTCCCATCACTCTAGCATGCAGCGTTTTTGTATTATGTCCCTTGTTGTAGGGAATGACGAGCGAGCCTGTTGCCCTCATTATCGTCATTCTCTCGCTCTTATTCAAATTTATTTGTGATCAGGTGGCCTACCATGAAGTCTTAAAGCAGGATCGTTTTAGTATTGTCCCAGTGTGGGCAAGAGACGGAGCTATAGAGGACGTCTAGCACCATCTCTTTCCCACACTGGAACAAGATTAAAACGATCCTGCTTTAAGACGTCATGGTAGGCCACCAGTACAGTACGTTTTCTACTTCCATACTTCTCTATCAGTCATTATCTCAGCAGTCACTCCTTTTCTAGCCATAATATCTTCTTCCACACAGTCAATCTGTTCTTTGGGCTTAGTCAAAACTTTCTTCACTGCATTTTCTTCATTCATCTGTATCACATACCTACCCAAACCATGACAACTGATTTCTGCGCAATTTCTCAGTATGTTTTACTAAGTATTCTCTATTGACAACTCATTTATTGTCAAGCCTCCTTTTTAGGATTCCGTACCCAAAGGGTAAAAACGGGACCCTATTACTAAGACTCCACTGTCCGTCTGTCTGTCTGTCACCAGACTGTATCTCATGAACCGTGATAGCTAGACAGTTGAAAAATAAAGATTAATTAACCTACTACGATTGTATGGAACCTTTCATGCGCGAGTCCGACTCGCACTTAGCCGGTTTTTAAACACTTAATTCTTCATACCACGAATTCGATAGTTCGGAAAAATTCATCGGGCTACAATGTAAGTTTCCGATTTCACAAGAAGTTTTTGTCCTCTAACCTTGTAGAGGACAACCTTTTGTGATATCGGACATTTTGTAGTCTCTCATTGTTACGGTCGGCTGCTTCTGTAAACTCATCAAGTTTAGCAGAAAACACTGAGTCATATTTGATAACTACGTATAGGTAGACCAACCCATACTGGGCTTGTGGGCCTGCTCCCTTTATCAGAGAGGAGGTCTGTGCTAAGAATGGTAAAGGCAGATTACGCTACTGATGAAGAAAGAATAAAAAAAACTTTATTTACAAACTACGGTCCACAATAATTTGAACTTAAACTATAAGGATAAAAGGTATATTTAAAAAACAAAATAAAATTAGATCCACCAATCACCCACCATCAAACTAAGCACCGTATGATCGACGTCCTCGCAAATATAGAAAACACTAGCGGACGTCACGCTTCTTCACCCGCGTAGTTCCCGTTTCCGTGGGAGTACGGGGATAAAATGTAACCTATGTTATTCAGTAAAGACGTGGCTTTCTAATGGTGAAAGAATTTTTGAAATCGGCGCAGTAGTTTTTGAGTTTATTCATTACAAACATTCAAAAATACAAATCTTTCCTCTTTATAATATTAGTGTAGATGTAGATGAGACCCAGCAGTAGACACATTATAGTAGGCTCATTATGTTTAACGTAGAAGGCCTTTTATGTCTCTGGGAAAGATCTGGATGAGCACAGACTTAGAAATAAAAAGGGGAGGCTAGACTCAGAAATAAGTGAAAAAAGGCTGTCATTGATAAGGATAACGGAACTAAAAAAAATAACATTTTTAGTTGCTACGAAGAAGGTTTAGGTAATAGTGCTATGCGAAAGAATAATATCTTTTATAAACGGTTTAGAGCTAGCAGATTCCAAGAGACTTGGAGCGTGAAAAATAAAAATATGATATTATTCACTTTTTGATAAAAGAAGATCAAGTATTTCGAGCTCGATTACGGCGAATCCGTTATCAGTCGAACTATGCTCATTAAAGTATGCGCTACGAAAATAGATTAAATAGCCTGCGTATCATTTAAGTAAAATATAAAGCAAAACAGACTTATAGACTAGATTAAAATGGAAGTTTATAGAAGACAGGTACTAACTTAAGTCGTAACACCAGTGTTAATAAAAAACACAGACATCAAAATCGACGGCGTAGCATAAAAATCCAATCTTAGTTATTAAGGGTAGTAAAAGAAATTTGTATTCAATAGCTTATCTGAAAAGGAAATAAAGACAAAGACAAATCAAACGATACGTAAAATTCTAAAGAAAACTTTAATTTAATACTAAAATCTGTAAACTTTTAAGGACCCTGTGAATAATTTTCAAATGGTTTATAATCCTAGAAAAGTGGCCTTCAAAGTCTTTTTATACTTCTGCAATGATTTACAACAGGATCCACATAATCTTAAAACTTTTCGGTAGGTTATGTCAATTCAATATTTTGATTAACTTTTCTATCATTTTTGTCATTGATAGAATCTCTTTTGGAGTTCTGTAGTGTAATCGAAATGTGATTTATGTGACTAATGACAACTTCTCAATTGACTTCATGATTAAGATTGTAAACCACTTGATCTAAACTTTTAACATTGCTCCTACTACGGTTCTTCTCCTTCACATCTTATCCTATTCCTCTACTATCGATATTTATGACATGTAATTATTCACCACTAACATTGATCTCGAGATCTCTAATAGTCAGCCCTCCTCCACCATGTCAGCAATTGTAACACAAAAACCAACCCTATTGTTTCTATCTTCACACGCCAAATTCGGGTGTACACTTAAAATCAAATCACATGTTATGACTTTGCTTGACGTAACAAAAAAAATGTCACCATCTTTCTCACGGCCTAGGCAGAGACATCCGAAATCTACAATTGCGTCTAATTTGAAAATAATTATATAGCAACTTCCGTCTTGAAGAAAAACCAAGCAATTGTTGCCTTGCGTGTTTCTTTGAGACAATACGAAGAAAAAATAGAAAAAATCTTGGGTAAAACAAAGTAACTTTTTCTGTTGCCTTTTTCTAACAATGCATCTTATTTCGAGGAGATAAAAACTGGTTTTGTTTGTGGGTTACTTTCGTGGGTGTATATTTAAGTTGGTGGGTATAGTGAACGGTTGGTAGGTACCTAATAAGTGGGAGTTGGTCTGGTTTCTGAGAAAATTCAAGCTGTACGTTTTCGTATGATTGATGTGAATTTTGAGGACTGTTGCTTAAGAGTTTCGTTGTGAATTGTGTTCTGTTCTGTTCTTTTTTTTTTCAACTTTCTATTCATTTTTAGCTTTCAGTCTTTCAGTTTCATTGTTTGGGTTTGTTATTTTCGGATGGATGTTAGCCATTACTCCTGTCTCTTTAAAAAATTAAAGATTTTAAACATCCTTAAGTTACTGATGAGCCATTTCATTTGAGATGAATATAATTATCGTTTAGTTCATCTAATAAAGTTTTCGTGTCCCTCTGCTAGTACGATCTTAATCGAATTTAATTTAGGTTAAGTATAGACTTCAAAACTCGACAAAACATTCTTTTGTTTCTCTTTCCCGTCAAGATCCAAGATTCATTCATCAAACTTTTAATTAGTATTTCCTCTAAAGGTTTTTGATTCTTGGCCACTAGCTGGTGACTTCTCTTAGTGTCCATCAATAGAATCACCTTCCTTATCAGCCTACATCCCTCCATTACCGGTCAGTCTCTCAAAGTTCGCAACGTAATTCAATTTGAACCCTACGATGCTGCAGTGGAACCAAATTAACCAAAACAGCAACATGATTGAGTTTCATATAACAACCGCTCTCCGATTCAGTTCGTTATTGTGTAACGAGAGCTTCCGAGGGTTAAACAAGCTTATTGGTGAGCCATTAATAAAGGATATGGGGAATTAATGGGGACCAGTAACTGAGAAGAAAGGATTATACATTAAATAAAGATAAATGACGCTGTTTTAAGTCACAACAGACCCGAATAGCCTTAATCATTAGCCTATAGGAGTCCACTGCTGGACATAGGCCTCTTCAATCGCACGCAACGCGATTGAATTCTCGGCAACTCTTATCCAGTTGCCACCAGTCACCGTGCGAAGACCGTCGCTCCGCAGTGCCTGAAGGCGTCCCACCTTACGATTGCCGATTCGCGTTCTCCACTCAAGAACACGTCTATACCAACGGTCATCGGTTCTACGGCTAATATGGACTTTTCCTGTAAGATCATAAAGCCTTAAGGTGTCACAATTGAAAGTATTCAGTCTTCGTGGCATTTTGTGGTCGCGGCTTCGTTCTGACAGACACTGAAGTATATTACATTGTCGGGTGTCTGAAGCTGCTCAGGTACCAGTTTGACTCCTTTAACGTCCTCCGACACCCCACAATGATCTCAAATCCCATGCTATGGTTTTTCATCCAAGCTCATGACAGACAGACATGACCGGCCCAATACCACTTCAGCTTAGAGCGTCATTGGCAATATAAATTGAGGCGGTCCAGAACTTGGCGACGAGTTTCATCCATCCACACCTGTAATAAGTAAACGACAGAACACAGAGGTCACGATATAACGTGTACGGTTGTGTTTCAGCTTGCTTAGGTACTCTGCAAGACGAGAATTACAGTTCTCTTCCGAAATACCCTCAACCCTTCAAAGAAATCTCAAAACAACTCGTTCCTTTTCACAAAAATCATCATAAAGACCCACAACAGCCAATTCCAAAATTAAATCTGACATAAACAAATACAATGAAGATCTGATTAAACAAAACTGAGGCCAATTTGTTAATAACAAGGGCTGACACAAATATAATACGATCGCTAATTGTAATTGGGGAGCTAGCTACGATTTCAACAGTCCTGCTGTGCTGGGCGTTGCCATGGCAACAGGGGATCAAATAATTTGGCATATGTCTGTAATTTGGAAATAAATTGAGTAATGTGTTTCAATTTGGGGATGTTTTTGTGATAGTCTGTAAGGGTTGCTCTTTAGGGTGTAAAAAGGGTTAATTAGGATATATTGTGTACAAGTAGGTGCGTTTGAACTTGGGTTTTAGATAATTGGAGAAGAATGGAACCAGTTTTTTTTAGGGGTAGCGTCTTTCCCAATAACTGGTACGTGTAACCCCTTGAAAAGACTACAACCCAGTGATTGAACCAGCGATAGTAGTGAACCCAGTGATGAAAGGTCAGATAGGCTTTCAATCCACGGACTTAAAATATTAATATTCAGCTAGATTCGATTAGGCTCGAAGCCGACCCAGACTTCAGCTATAGAAGAACAAACATAGATATATAAAAACTTAAGTAAAAGTTTACCCTGAAAAAAATTACCCCTAACAAATAAACTGTCAAAAAACTAGTGACTACCGTATTCACTCCAAAAATATATCGATAAAAAAACATCGACACATTACACACACCGTTGTGTGTCTGTTGCTATAAAACCGAGTCGGCGCCGATAAAGACATTTCGCGGCTACCCAACATACGGCCTTTCACTAGCTCGCAAAAACTTATTGCGACTTTTTTCCGAGGTGCGTTCGCGTTCTGTTTTTTAAGCAAGTTAATTTTTTAAATACCAAGCGTTGTTATTCGGGTTGAGTGGAAGAAATATGTTGCGATTTTTTTGGTGTGTTGTGTACTAACATATGGGTTAGTAAGGCAATGGATTATGTGGCTGTACAAATTATAATGGTTAATACTGTAAAAATATTCAAAAGAACCGTCTGAAATTCGGAAATAGTTTGACTAAGTTGGTACTAAAAAATGTTAATGAGTTTGTTCTAATCCAAAGCAATTAGCAATAAATATTGTTAACTATTACTTAAGCCACACTCCTGCTCACCCATAAGAGAAAATGCTCGTAAAAATAGGTGCATAAATCTTTAAACAGCAAAAAACACTTACAACAATATTAAAAGACTTAATTCTCTCACGCGAGCAAAACTGCACACTAAGTCTAAGACACTATAAAAATCTCATAAATTCATTATTACGTAATTCTAGTGACGTGCGTGTGTCGATAAAAAACATATCGACATAGATACTCTATGAACGCGATTAGCAATGAATTGCTGTATCACTGAGCTGTAAGATGAAGTACTTATTTATGGTAAACTGAGTCAATGGTCAACGCACATTGTAATGGCTGCCATAGATGGCATTTGTCTTTGTTCACGTTGTAGTGGAATCAACATTGACTTGGGTTTTGTTAGACATTCTTTCTATTGAGAAAAAATAAATTAAGTCAATTTCATTATTGTGATAAATAAATCAAACCAATAGATGTTTAAAGATAAACATATATGTATTATTATCCCGTATCTTACTGGTAAACACTTGCTGGCAGACCGATTAATAGCACAATAACGTCTTATTTTTCTTCTGAAAACGCGTAAAGGACACCACATTTTTAGTAATCAGAGCTTTTTCTATCCTTTACTTTATGTAATCGTCATTAAATCTGTTATAATTCTTTCAATTTAACGCCAAAAACAATTTCACCTTACTCAAAAAACGCAAACTCGTTCCACAATTGAGTGACAAACGGACTGGTCATCAAATTTATTACAAGAGCGGTATTTTTTCCTTTCTAAGGGGAATGTTGGTGTTTTTCTCGACGTAAAACCTGGGGCCCATGTGACCGAGTCGCGGTACGAAAGATTTTGTGAGACTGCTGCGGAATCGGTGGAGTTAACAGTGTTTTTATTTAATATTCTCTTATTTTTACTAAGTAAAACATAGCGTTTTCCCCACTAATAAAATAATTAACATGATAAGCATGACAATTTGCACGTGGTAAAGTCAGCGGGGGTAACACTTTGACTTTGAGCTAGCCCAGCCCATTAGGGGGTTTCGACATAATACGAGTCCAACTTATACTAGTTTTGGTAACAATAACCTAGATATAGCCTAGTGTACAACTAAATCTATTGGTTCCTACCTAAAGTTTATCTTAGTTTCAAATAAATATGCCATGACAGCATTCAAATAAACCATCAAAAAACAGTTGAATTAAATTGACATAATTATTACATAGTTAACATTTACACTAAAACTAATTTCTTCACTAAATGAATGCATTAACTACTACTTCGTCTCAAATGCCAGGTTCAAAAGGAACCATTCACAAGCGAAAAAGTAATTTAAGTGCAAAATTTGATGTCGCATTATGTAAAATGTATTAAAGCTACATATATTATGATTTTTATTAGCACTTACACCATTTTACATATACCTCCTAGAGTTTTATTTACTTTTGAAGGCAAAAACATATAGAAATTACTTGAAATGTATAAGTCACTTTATAAAATACCCATTTCGAGTAATAAAATTAATTCAAAACAATTACATGGATGCAAAAAGTATCATTGCAATCGTTAAATATTCAATGCCCATTTTTTTTTATTGTCAGTGGACCGCCTAATGTGCTTGTCGCAACACTAATGTATCGATATGTAAAACGCGTTTGTGCATCACTTATTTATTGGATTATGATAAGGGTGTCGACAGTTAGCACCTGTTTGAATTTATTAAACTAATTTGAGTTTAAGTGAGTTAGATGTTAAAGTTCTTTTTGCAATAAAATTGTGGTTGGATGTTACTGCTTTACGGAGAGACGTTATATTATTAGGTTATTTTTAATTTTACGGATGTAAATGATTGTTTTTTGTTTTAAAATCTAAGCTAAATACGTGTTTGAGCATTAAATTTTAGCATAATAACTTCAAGTTTTTTTAAAATAAATATGAAAACATGGCTATATCCTGTTGCAAAAAAAATATCATTGACTTTGATTGCATACAATTAATTTTATTTCCCTGCAGTTTTATTTTCCCACTCAAAATGCGTGTCTACAAAAACAAAAAATACAAATAATAATTCGTTTTTCTCCTCTCAACAAAACGACAGCACCTACAAACGAAACTCTATGTACTTAAAATAAAAAGAGCAAACCGCAGCAAAACTGCAATTGCAAAAATATAAACAAAAATAAAATAAAGACAACTCCACATCATTCACTGTCCAACACAAACACGCAGCGGCTACTGTCTTTTTTTCAATCTGTGGACCGCTTTATGCATCAGCTACTACATTAACATTTATTTATTAAACATTAATTATTTATATGTATTTCTCATTTACTGATTGGTAAAGTGATTGAGTCGTCCAAAATGATTGATACAGTGTGCGATGGATCTTGTCATTTCGTGAATTATGACGTTTCTGACTTATGTTTTTCATTTGTCAAATGTCACTTTTTTATTTGACATTGACAGTTGGTGATAGTATCCGAAAGTAGAGCTTTGATTTGATTGATGGTTTTTCGATTTAAATATGGAATAGAGAACTGTTTTTTAATGTGTCAATCGTGTTAAGCGATTTCAGGTCATATCGATTTATAAAACTTTAGTTTACTTGATAACACTGCTCAAAGACATAGTGGATGAAAAGAAATAGCGACGAATAAAACTGGTAGAGCAGTTTTATTTGCTTAGAAATCTCTAAAATAATATATCTGAAGACTATGTTTAATCTGATCTAGGCTAAAGACATGCAATAATGTCATCCTACCTAAAAAGGTAATCGCTTGCTACATATACACTGGTTAAAGCGTTTTGAAACCACAATAATCGTATAATTTTGATCTGTTGACGCGAGAGCCCATACTGTGTACAAATGCCGTTCGTTATCTCTTGTTTTTGTTTTTCAATACAATTTTCCCAGAAAATTGACAATGTCACTCAAGCGCCAAAACATCCTTGCAACTGCAGTAGGTAAAGCTGCACTTTAGTTACTTTTTTAAAACAAAAACGTTTGACTACTTACGTCTGTACGAAATTAATTTTACTTATACACTATTTTGATAAAATATAACGTCTTCTATTCTATAGAATTGAAGCACATCCGATCGCTGCGTTAATTAAAACCGATACGATTTAAATACCGTACTAAGTGTTTCCTCTATGTACTACAGTCGCAGTGATCAAAGGGACGTTGGCGCACTTGTATCCGTTATGACTTTTCTAATGCAGTATCCCGTTTATCTAATTTAAATGTTCTTACTTATCTAGATTTATCTAGCCATTTGTTTGTGAGCTTTTTTAAAAACGCATGGCTTTGCTACGATATCTGTACAAAAATTGATGATACCCCTGCCACGCTTTGTCTATTTCAATCTTAAATCAATCAGAATAAGTGACCAGCCAATAGCTTGAATGATTTTTGACACCTCTAATGTCATTGTCATTTTGACAGCTGTCAAAATAAGAACACTTTAAAACTACCTGTCTTGAATTCCGTGCCATTTGCAAAATCATGGGGACACAAATCAAGACTCAGTTAGCTTACTGCTTACCCTGCACTGGCAAGCCGCATCACAAACGCTACAACATAAACCAGTCCCTGGAAGTGCTGGAATAGTTGTATGCGAGAGGGCACCAGTTTCTCAAAGATATGCCACGTATGTCCGCCACGTCTTTGTGCGCACCGCGCGATGTACGCGTTGCCGTCTGCGTGCATACCACCGTCCGCTGTCGAAACCTATGGGAACAGGCTGCTTTTTTTAACGTTGGCAACATTGGGTATAGGCAGAAATAGATGTGATTCTAGGTAGTGGTAAGGATCGGTGTGTAATGCGGTCATGGATGTGTCGTTTGTGCAAGTTGGGATGTTGTTGGTTGACGTCGATAATGGCTGATGCTTCTTCTTTTATATTAGAGGTTGTGGAGAAGGCTTTTAGGGCATACTGTGGTGTTGAGAAATTAGTTATTTTAGTATATTTCTGTCCTCGCAAATGAAAACACAGTAACTTCAGTTACTGTGTTTATGCTTGTATTTGTTATTGTAATAAGGAGACCGAGCGCTATCTGGGAAAATTTTCGGTTTGTCTGTATCTACCACCGTTTCGGAGATACGATTGATAAAAACACAGTATTTCGCTAAAAATCAATCAACATTTTTAATAAAAAACACAGAGCGTTAGAATTTTTAGGTTTGAACACAGTAAATTACTATTTACTGTACTATAATATGTGTTCATGTATTTTTTGTTTTTGTTTTTGTTTGGCTATAACACAGCTTCTTCAAATACTGTGGTTTAATGTAAAATTTCTGTAAAATGTATCTTAAGTTAAACTTAAATTAATCACAGTATCTTTGTTACTGGGTTTAATATGCCTGCGAGGCCCATTGTTATTAGGTTTTAACCCAGTATGTGTACAGTTACTGTGTCGTAGTAACATTAGAGTTCCTGTCTTTAAATGGTTAAAACACGGTAACATGGTAAAACTAACCTAGACAGTAACCAATCAGTTACTGGGTTTTAACTTAAAAATATAATATTATGAATTTTGTTCCTATTTTATAACACATTAACTGATTTAATTAAATAAAAAGCAATAAAATATTAGTTCTTAATACACTGAATTGAAGCTTTGTTCATTTTACACCATATAAAAATGTAATTTTCAACCTAACTTAAATGTTTTGTCTATAACAAAACGGTTTAACAATTTAACTTTAACCGCGTTTTTTACAAAATGGCATTTTCGGGGTTACTGTGTTTTCAGTTACGAGGGCAGATTTTTATTACGTAAGTTTAGAGGTAGAAACTGACGGAAAAATGGAAGAAAGTTCGCAGCTGACGCTTGAAAACCTTTAATGAGTGACAGAAAAAAAGGCGTAAAGTCTTGTCATTCCCTGTTTCTTTACCTTCAGTTGACTTGCATCTTACTTACATCTTAGTATAGGTCTGAGTTGAAGTTTTCTTCAATCTACTGTAATACTATGAATCTAGTAATAATCTACGTGAGATTGTTATCTCAGAATTTATTATCATCGGAAATTGCAACCTGTATTAAGTACTTACCTATGCGTGATTCATTGAGTGACTAAGATATGCAATAAAAATGTTGTCTTATAAATAAAGTTGTTTGTTGATGTTAGAGTAAATAACATAAAACATAGGTACGTATATAATAAACTATGACAAGTGTACGATTTTACGTTAGCTAGACTTTTGATTTTAAACCAAAACAAGGATCTTTTTTTCGGATTTAAAGATAACTAGTTTGTGGGGGTCAAATAGGCAATCGCTCCATGTAAAATACTGGTTTTCAGTTACATCTATTTAGACTGGAATCCGACCCCAATATAGTTAGAAAAAGGCTAGGCAAATGATAATGAGGAAATCGTACCCTCTCTTTAGGAGACTTGTTTGTCGAAATAAAACAAAAATTTGAAACTGCATCAGCAAGCTAATATCTACTTGTGTTAGATTATCTAACCTTTGGCTCACTTTCTCTGACAAAACCCTGAGTCCCAGCTAACGATTATTGTTATATTAATTTGACATCAAATGCCTGAATTCGAAAAATACATTATTCTAGAAGACTTGAAGTATCATTAATAATTATTAATTTCGGCGATTAATAATTCTAATTTTAAAGTTTTATTACATTTATTTTGACTAAAAATAGATCTTTATTGTTAGTTTTTTTTTGTCAATTGCACATGTCAAAATACAGCGCATGTTTTAAATATTTTTTCCCCGAATTCGTGTTATTCCCCACAATTTCTCATACCTAGCACAATAACAGTGCGTGTATCAGTAAATACATATTGCATTGTGGTCGCATATGCCGCGGCCATGTTGTATTTTTCTTTTTTTATAACAACGACAGTTCATGTGACAGATGACGGATGCTAGAGTTGGGACACCTCGATAGTTTTAAACATCGAAGTTTTATTAAATTAAAAATGAGTTCGTATTATTGTTTGTGGATGGAGATAGTGTTTTTAATGCATTAAATTTAACTTATCATAGTTCTATTATACATTCAGTAAATAAAAATAATTTTATGACGTTTGCTTTTGATGTTTTGCGATGAAATGTTTTCGAGTTTTTTATAGTAATCATTTTTTACGACTTGCATGAAATTATAGGCAGCTGTAGAAGTTATATATTTTTTTTCTTTTACTACAAGATAAGTGTGGAAGTATTTTTATTGCGTTTTTATTCTTTTTGCGTCACTGTACTAAGTGAACAGCAATGGCAGATTACTCACATATCGCCTACGAAAACCACAACAATGCGTTTCCGCCGGCCGCTTTTTACAACAGCTGATAGTGCTACGTGTTTTTCCATTTGTCTGTAACTTTATTGAACTATAATCTTATGTTTCTGCTAATATCATTATTTCTCTAAAGAATAATAGCAGACGCGTAGGTAGATGGTCTGTAGCTAGGTAAATTACACATCTCAACAACAAATTCCTGCTATGAGGGTTTTAAAGGTAAAGTTGATGCGAATGTAAATAATCGAAATGCAGTCTGAAAAAGTGTTTTGTTTTTCAAAGTTAATGGGTATACAACGTTCGTGCTAAATATTTTTTGTATAATACTACATAACTCAGCCTAATATGTAAAGAAAAAAAGGCGTATTCATATAGATATTTGTATAAAATAGATACAGGGACAATAATATAAAAACCTTCTCAGACCGTCATGATTGTTGCCAACGACAATTTCATAACACAGAAACGTTCAAAAAAATCTTCTACAATTAACCTCAGTTTCCCAACTTCCCATCCGCAGTAATAAACATTTATTTGACAAAATTTATACAACAGTCTTTTGTCACGAGCACAATACTCCACGGTCTAACGATTGAAATGATTTGCTTTGCTACATGCATATGAACTATTGTCGATAGTTTTTTCGATAGAAACCTTGAGTATTTCGACATTTTTCAATGTTTTTTTATTTATAATTTTGTAATATTCCGGCTTTGGGTTTGGCAAGTTTCTGTAGATAATTTGATAGATACAGGTACCTGTATGCTATTGTATAAAGTTTATAAATGTAATACGTACCTGCGTTATGTTATTCGACCAAAAGTTGTTACTACAGAGCATTTATTTACGATTGAAGGCATTTTCTGGGTCCTTAAATTGATTGGAGGTCATAAAATAAACTTTTGATGCATTTCAGTAGCTGTGTTTGTAATTAATTAAAGCAAAACATATGCATGTTGAATTGAGAAACTCCTCTTTTTTCGTGGGTTAAATAGGGATTTTTCCTTTTGCGATCATAGAAGTTAAGTTTTATTAACTTTTAAATGGAAAAGATTGCGAGCTAAACTTCAAAATCTTTTATTTTTAAATTCAAAGCAAAGTAAATAACGCACACAGCAAACACTCAACAAAACATGATGAAATAAATAATTCGATACAACATAACCTTGTCTAAGCGGGCTAAGTGAATTGAATGCCGAATACCAATACAATAAGTTAGGCGCGACGTCGGGGTTAAGTTATATCGTGCACTGCGACCTGGCTAATCGAAGGGTGGGTGGTGAGGGATGGGACATCTCTCAATTTATCGATATCGATGATTATACAATAAACAAGACTTCTACACCTACACTTTTCCGTATTAGTTTAAAGTGGGCGATGAGTAATTTGTTGTATTTTATCGCATTGATTTTAGTTTGTAGGTAACTAAATTAGCTTTATAAGTGATACGTAGAATAAGACAGTTATCGATTAGATTGTTATCGTTTCGGAGCCAGTTTATAAACTGCAGCAGTTTTTGCTGAAAAACCAGTTAAATACGTAACTGATTAGCAATTCCTCGCTGTCTTAGATAAAAGATAAGGAAAAGTTATGCATCGTAAATAAGACCTCACTCCAGTTGTAATACTTTCTACTGCGACTGCACAGAAGCATCCACGTGAAATATACCTCATATAAAATGGACACATAAATAATAATTCATATGTCAGTTTTTTTGTTGCATGACATACCCGTTATGCATTGATTACACGAATTGGCGGTATAAGTTGATAACTTGGCATGGAGTCAGTGGCAGCGAGAAGCGAAAGGTGTTAATCCAAAAATTTATGTTTTTATCAAACCATTTTTTTAGGAAAAATGTTTTTAGCGTTGCCAATTTTGTTGTATTCTGCCAGTCTTGTTGAAATACAAGGTATAGTTTTGCATTCTAGTCAAAACTCAGGAGCTTGTTAGAAAAGACATAAATTGACAGCAACAACATAATGCTTTACCAAAGCAGGTTCAATCAATCAACTCAGCCTATCACGTCCCTTGATGGGATAGTCTTCTCTCATACTACGTCACAACATTCGCCCTCCTTTCTGCATGAAATTTAATCCATACGATATAATAAGGTCATCAAAACACTTAGGGGGTGTCCCATACCCTTCATCGTCTGCCTAGCCTTTTCCCAATGATCATAGGGTCGGGTTCCAATCTAACCGAGAGCAGATGAATACCAGCATTTTACATGATGCGATTGCCTATCTGACTTCCACAACTCATACTACGCTTGTCAGGCTAAGCAAAGTTTATTAGTAACAAAATAATAATTAATTTGTTGAGGGCTTATCATCATTATCTTCCTGCCCAGGGTCGTCACAATAACTTTTTTCTTCTATTATTTCCGGTTATCCTAGCTTTAGTCTTTGACACTAATTAAAACTAATCATTACATACCCGCTTCTCGCCATCACAGCAATCCAACGTTTATCAATAATGTTACTTGTCACTCCAGTCCAGCGGGTTGCATGCCTATAACTTGTACTAACGCTATAATGAACTATAACATATTGCAATCATAACTCTTATGTAACCGCTATGGCTTTATCTCGAGGAAAATGAGAGTTATCGTGTCCTTGTGCTGTGGCTTGTTTGTTTGTTTTTACAGTGAGGAAGTTATAGATCATATCGTATTATTGGTATGAATATCGTATCATTATGAGACTAAGAATGATGAAGATGGCACACTATAAAGTTTCACTTTCTCAAGACAGTTGTTACAAAAGTCAGAAGCTTGTTTGTTCCTTATTTCTTCTCTACTGTAAATTGACGGTAATCTAAGTAAAAGACTAAAGATAAATCCAATAACAAAACAACCAATTCTTCAAACATTAAAAAAAAAAAAAAAAATCGAATAAAAAAAAATATCGATATTAAACTATCGACTTATCCCACCTTAAACTTTAACGGTACAGTAACGGCTGACAACCCCATGGCCCCGCCCTTATCCACGCTACCCCTGCTATATGTATGTGTATGTTTTATATGTTAGTTTAGGTATTTATACGAATTCCGGCTTTGGTAGTGGGACAGTGCCAATTGTGTCTTTCTCGCGTGTTGGTGCTATGTGAACTACGTGAGAATATCTCACGCGTTCAGCCTGTATTGTTCCCACTGTTGGGACACAGGCTTCCCCTTGGGCCTAGGTCATGCCGGTTTCCTCATGGTGCCTTCTTTATCTTTCGATTTTCCGTCTTGACATGATCCTTTTTCTCACAACATTAAATAGGTATCTACAAAGTTTTTAACTGATATCTTCGTTGTATATTTTTAATGTTTACGCTGTTTACAAAGTTGAGAGTTTTCACATAAGACTGAAGGTTAATTTTAATGTATAAATTGTTTTAAGAGCTAGTTGCATATTCTCAAGTAAAAACATATGCACAAGCGTTGTTATACATAACTATTAGGTAAATATGTATGATAATACCCAGTTCATAAATTCACATAGGTATTTTCTTTCACACAAACGCTCTAGTGCTTATAAATTTATTTATGTAAATACATAAGCATTATATATGCGTATTTGTACATATATATGGTAATAGGAAAGATTAACATTCGTAGGAATGGTCAATTAAATAATTTACATAAATATGAGCATATAAACTAATGACTGTCGGCACATTGTAAAACACGGCTTGGAAGATATTTTTTTTTTCATAATTACGTATTAATATCGATAACTTCGATATCTGTTTGTACGTACTACGTTGAAGGCGAGATTTTTAAATGGTACCCACGCAAACGGAATCAAAAATCAAAATGCAAAACCGCCAAAAATGACTTACGTGGTGCTAGAATTTGAACGACGTTTTGTCTTAGTAGAGCAGATGTTTCTTGGTCCGTCCAACCTTGCTCCGGAGTCTGTTTTGATACCACCAGACATCCCCTGAAAACATTATTTTTTTGGAACACTGTGTTAAGCTTTCACGGTTTAAAACTAAACTTATATTGTCACTTACGGAGCTCAAAACATATAATATTCACGGAAGATATCCCGTGAGTGACAACATTAGTTTATTATATCTATGCTATTTATCACCCTGTTACATTTTACAATTTCACCATCCTAACCGGCTCTTTTCTATCAACAGGTGAAGATCTGGTTCCAAAACCGCCGGAGCAAGTACAAGAAGATGATGAAGGCCGCCCAGGTGGGCGCTCCGCCGCCCAGCCTCGGTTTACCGCCCAGCAGCCCGCCCAACAACAACCAACTATTACATGGTAAGTACCTATTTGTAACTCCTATAACTCTTATCACGATTCATAACTATATTAGTTACTAACTGTTCCATATTAGGGCTATTATATATATTCTTAATAAAGAAATGAGAGCAGCGGTGGCCCAGTGGTGGCGGCCCCGACTTACGAACAGTAAGTCGTGGGTTCGAACCGAGGCAGGCGCATTACTTTGTGTAATTTATTTCATCAACACTGCTCTTAAAACGGTGAAGGAAAACATCGTGAGGAAACCGGCATGTCCTAGAACCAAAAAATTCGAAGACATGTGACATCTACCAATCCGCACTGGGCCCGCGTGGTAGATTATAGCCCATTCCCTCTCTTAGAGAGGAGGCCTGTGTCCCAGCAGTGGGAACATTAATAGGCTGATGATGATGATGATGATGATAAAGAAATGTTAAGCATATTGATAATTTCGTAAAATTTTGGTTTTGGAAACAAAACCCTCAAATTTTTTGATTTTAATATAAATTCTGTAATGAGTAAATCCACTGATGGGGATTGGTCGGCGGGGATTTCTGGAATAAATCATGTGAAATCACTATGAAAAGCTTTTGAATCTAATTTGCCCTTTTTAGATTACCAAGATGAGCAGGCATAAGATATGATCTCAAGTGAAATTGAGTAGGCTTTCAGGCTGGCATATAGATACGATGCTTGTTTAAAGATACTACTTTTCAGTACGGATCAGTATTAATCCCTCCCATACTTTCTTTTTGCGATCGCACATAGAGACCGATGCAAAACATGTAAAAGCCTGTATCTCGGTTTTCCGATACCGACATAAATCGAGATCGGAAAACCAACATCTTTATTGTCGCACCGTTTAGGTATAAGAAACTACAATAGGCATCTTCGTCAAAAACTTTGCTTAATGCTCTTTTCTCCCCCAGGTGGCGGCGGCAGTTCCAGCGGTTCCCAGCACTCACCCTCAGCGTACCAGAGCGGGGGTCCAGCGCAGGCGCACTCGCCGACCCCCAGCTCGACCCCCGTGTCGGAGCTGTCCCCCGGCCTGTCTCCCACCGGCACCCCCTGGGACGTGAAGCAGCAGCCGCAGCCGGCTTGGGATGTCAAGGTCGGATATGTAAGAGAGATGTTTTTGGAATGGATTTTAGTTTCGTAGAGAAGCGGTACAGATGATTTTTATGGATAGTTATATTGTCAGTGCTTTGTTTTTTTTAAGTTCTTAGCCTTTGCTGTTATACACTGGCCTGCAAAAATAAGTAGAACACTTTTAAAATTGCAATAACTTTTTAAGTACACAAGATATACTTTCGAATCAAAAAGGACTCGAAAAATAGTTTCATTTTGTCTATAGTTTCAAAGAAAGCTAATAAAAATAGCTACAGAATGTATTTTTTTTATTAAATCTTTAACTTCTATAGTTTAGAAAAAATTGAAGTTTTAAAAGTGTAGTACTTATTTTTGCAGGCCAGTGTATATTCACCATATCCACCTTCAGCATATCCGTGTTATGACCCCTTTTTATCAGTTTTACTTGGATTCTGCGGTCGTTGTAGCTTATTCCGTATTTGCACAAAAAATTCAAAGGTTTTAAGCTTTCACGGTTCATAACTATACTTAAATAGTACATTATGATATAAGTGCGGTAAGTTGAAAATTACAGCCGAGGCGATATTGGTTGCCCGAGCCGTAGGCGAGGGCGATAAAAAAGCAGAGGCTGTAATTATCAAAGCGCACGTATGTCATACGACGTATTATAACATATTTGCGAGGAAATAAATAAAACAAATAAAAACAATACAGCGAAAAGAAAAAGCGCGCGGAATAATTTTTACTTGTTCACAAATTAGCGAGGCGCGCGCATCAGCGCTTTTTTTTAAGGCAAAGACACAAAAACCAGCCAGTATTACTAATAAAGTAAATTAATATTTTTGTGTTTTTTTTTACAGATAAATGGTTGTAATTTATTGTCAAAAATATTTAAATTAAAGAATTAAATGTTTATTTAATATTTCATCTACCAAAATTAATTTTATTCATAAAATGTTGACCACTTTTCTGACATAAAAACTCTTTACTAAGATTTAAAAAAGTATAAACCGTGCATTTTACTATACAGCACAAGTACGTAATGAGATACATTACGATATTGAAATTGGTGAAATAAGAGACCCTTTACGAGCATATGTGTTATAAAAGTCACTTACGGGATATCTTCCGAAATATCGGGAGCTCAAAAACAATAAATAATCACTGAAGATATCCCGTAAGTGACATTTAAGTGTATATCCAAAGGTATACACAAAATTACAATTTATAGCTTTTTTAGTACTTCTGGCTTATTTTTATTAGCTTGTTTACTTTACAAATAATGTTTCTGATTTTTGGTTGACAAAGCGACTATAAACAAATTTTCAAAGATAGTGTTGTTATTGTTTTAATTTTCGATTTGATACCATTATATTCATTTTATTTTTATTGTTTTCAAACGCAAACACAGATGTCAATTTTAAACATCAAGTGCTACTTTTTATTTATAGCTAGCAATAGATAGACTTAAACTAACTTTTTCAAAAATAAATAAATGTACTGTACAAAGCTAGTGATGAATTAATTTCAATAGTTTTTTAACCAATTGTGTTCTTTCTGTGTAGCCGACGGCAGGCCGGTCGCCCGACGGGAGCTCATGCGACGTGAAGCCTCCTCACCAACAGTCTTGGGACCCTCGGGTCGGATACGTAAGTATAATACTCCGTCACTTCACTAGTTTTCCAATTATTGCACTTATTATTCAAAATAACAGGCCAGTGTTTAGTTTTCCAATTTAAGATTTTGAAAATAGAATGCAGAGTTTGGAAAATAACGTTCTTTTTATTAATGAAAATGGAAGTACAATAATTGGAAAATTCTTATTTTAAATTCAATTCAACATATTAATATTATCTGACAAATGAATGAATTCATATTTTGAAAATAATTGAATTAGCTTTAACTGGAAAATACAAAGGTATGTCATTAGAAAAATTAAATGCAATGAGTTTTTTGAACAATAATAAACTTGTTTACATTTATATGCTGTGTGTTTTGTCAAGTTAGTTAAGTTTAGGTATATTATACCTAGAGATATACATATTTTTGAGGGGAGCTTCCTTTTCTTACCGTAGGAGGGTTATTTCGCGCCTCAGTCCGATGACGTAGAAGGATCACCAGGCGCAGACGGCATGAGGAGCCGACCTATGCCTTGGATGCTGAAGGTAAGGGTTCGATTCCGTGTCGTGTTTGTCAAATGCACGTAGCTTATACATATTTTTACAGTTACAATCATTTCATTTAAGAATTTATTTTATATTTAGTCCAAAAATACAGTTTCAAAATGTTTTTTGAGAAGTTCTTATGGCTTTAGTTAAGGTTATTTGTGGCTGAAAACTCTATTCCTCATTTTTTTAAAACATAATTTTCCTACAGTCATTTGTTGTTAAACGAAAAAAAAACCATTCAAATACGCTATTTAATTTAATTATCTTCTCGAAAACGTATATGTACGTATTTCCATAGAAAGCTTAGAAAAAACAAGTTTGTGTCGTTGCGTGTGTGAAAATTATAAAAAACTATATAAAACTTATTAGATAATGGGCGTGGGTGCGCCGGGCGCGCCTAACGTTTTCGACGATTAGTTTTTGACTAGCTTTTACTGCGACTTCACTTGGAAGTACGTGTAATATTGTTAATTAGTTTGTTGATAAGAAAGTAGGTAGGTACATACAGGGTGTAAACAACCTCATCACGAAGCCGACACCAAGCATTCTGTACATCAAACTAAGTAACTTTACGCAAAAATTATTGCCGGGAAACGACTTTTTTATTTGGGGTTAAAAATCATGTTTTTTGGTAAAACTCAATGTAACGCACTCAAAACATTGTGCTGATGGATGGATTGAATAATACGGGGGTCGTGGAGGTGTTTGAAGTAAAAATCTAACATTAAAAACTTGTATTTAAAAAAAAACTTGTCAAGCAGTTGGAACTTTGACCTTCAATATCTCCGTAACTAGAAGGTTCCCAGGTATGGTATAGAACAAAAAAATGATCGCAATGACGGGGAGAACAAGTGCCTTTCGGCTTCATTATGAGGTTTTTTACACCCTTTATTTATATATTTTTATGTTATAAAAGCAAGGTGAAAACAATGGTCCGCGTGGTAGATTGTAGCCCACTCTTTCTCTTAGAGAGGCGGCCTGTCTGCAGTGCGAAAAATTTTAAAGCACGCTTATGCAAAAAGCAAGCTGAGACTATCATTTTGATATTTTAAATGGCTTAGATATTCTCTAGACGCAATTCAACATACTAGTTGAAACTACGACGACGGACGACCCGAATGGCGCAGCGGTAGTGAGGCTGCCTTACGTTCTTAGGGTCCCGGGTTCGAATCCCGGTTGGAGCAAATGTTTGTGTGATGAGCATGGACATTTGTTTCCGAGTCATGGATGTTTATATGTATATTATGTATGTATTTACAAACAAAAAAGTATCTATGTAGTATATCAACTATCTGATGTCCACGACACAAGCCTCGTTGCTTAGTGTGGCACTACATGGCGCTGTGTGTTAATGTCCAGAGCTATTTATTTATTTAAACTTGAGAGTGAGACACGTAGACGGTGCACGCAAAATAATGTAACTACAATTTTTTTATTGATACCTAACCCCAAGTCACAGAAGCAGTCTGTGGATGGAACGACTGTGAATGGAGGACAACAATGCATCTGTGGTGATGCCTAGTTGTTATTGCGAACCATGTATCATTGCTGTGGGCTTATTTCTATACAATTTTTATTTTTTTAAACAATAATACTGCCCTTGTTAGCCAAATATATCTATTAAACCTTTAAATAAAACAGCGAGTATAATATGCAAAACTCATTTTTGTAAAAAAAAAATTGTAAATAGAGATTGACTTGATACCTGTTTTCTCAAAACATGGATTTATTGAGTTACTGCTTTTTGGCTTTCGGGAGCAAAATATTTCTGTAGGCCACTTCATTCCACACCACCAAAACCTAACTATGCCCTCTCTTTGTCGTAGGGCGCGCCGCCCGGCCCCTGGGACATGAAGGGCGCGCACGCCGCCCACGCGCTACACCACCAGGGTGCTCCACAGCCGCATCCGCCCTACGTGCCGCAGTACTCCTGGTACCAAACCGACGCCAACCCTGGGTTACTTACGTAAGTTTGAGTTTGTTTTTGGTTTATTTATAAGTGGTGCTTGCAGTGTTGAAAGTAGATGAAGTTTTGGTAGTTCATGTAGCTTTTCGCTTTTAATTTCACTCAATGATAAGTTAAAGCATCTTTTGCTTGAACCAGTGATAATTTAGAACACCAAAAGCAAAATACGACAAGACATCTGAAGTAATAATTAATTTGTTTTAGATGATAGATAGATGCAAGTATCTGTTCCTAATAAAAACAGCTGCAATATGTTTTCACAAGCTTCTTTTTCAAACTGATCATCTACTTTAAACACTGACCGTACCAGAAATGCCAATACTGCACACACGACAAAAATTGGCAAAACGATAAGACACTTCAGTGTTATCTCAGCCTGACCCTTCGGCTATGCATGACCTGCTGAAAACGTGTTCTGGATTGAAAACGTAAGTTAAAAACTCATGTTTACGCACGAAAACCCCGGTCAGCAAAGTATGACAGCCCAGGTGCAACACGTGTGCTCTTTTCAATTACAAGAATATCCTGGTACCAGTTGGATGCCTTTTCACGTAAGTCCCATAAACATGTATTTCATCAAGAGATCATCTTCAACAGCCTATCGCAGTCCACAGCTGGACATAGGCCTCTTCAAAAATGGGGGATGAATCACCACGCTTGGCAAGCGGGTTGGTGACTGGATCCGAGAAGTGGCACCTGGTCTCCGTGCCACAAAGCTTCTGGTACCAGGCAGATGGCAATCCTGGGTTAGTCAGTAAGTTTTCATACTTCTTCTTCTTCGTGTCGCTTTACAACAGACATATTTACCATTTAAGTTTTAGACTAGTCGTCTGCAACCCCATTTTTTAATTCAATTATAGTTTCCCTCCATGTCTTAAATTATCTTTAAGTTTAACTTTTAAATGTCTCATAGTGAACAATATTAACATTTTTCGTCCACTACACTTGCCTCTATTTTCAAGAGCATTAGTTTTCCAATTACGTCAATTCAAAAATGCAGAACAATTAATTCAAAATCTAAGAATTTCCAATTTATTTTTAAATTTTAAAGCTAATTTCTAGATTAACTGATTTTTTCTAGTGGGTAGCTACTAGAAATTGGTAGTGAGTAGTTTTTGTGTGCCTAAAACATCTATTTAAATTATATTTTCTTTTGTCAACAGGGTATGGCCTGCAGTTTAACAGCCCTCGCACAAACACAAACCTAACTAAAATGTAAGTGTATATTCACTATAAAATGGCGGACAGGAATGACAGCCATCACGAAATGGCGTCGTATTTATGGCGCGAAAGCATCGGCACAACCAACTTTTAGTTTTAAGCAGAATTATTTAATAGTAATAATAAAAATCATTGTAAATTTTTATAATTAATTATAAATAGGGAATAATTGTTCATAATGGTTACTGTATATGTAATAAATATGTTAATAAAAACAGATATTGATGGACCAATTAATTATTGACTTCACCATTCTTAACATAAATATTTTGATTGCTTTTTTATTCTATCTGAATTTTGTTTGCATAAAATGTTACTGTAAAGTCTTGGAGTTTGTAGTCTTTTTACCACAAGTATTTTTATTTGCTATTTTTTTTCGCATTAATTTGTTGGCCCATCAATAAACTTGTATTCCTAAAAATAACGTATCGTCATGGTAATCCGGTCACATATTAGCCAATCAGACATTGTGTATCCTAAAATGCCTGTTTCTGATTGGTTAATAATCACGTGACACTCTGAAATGGACGAATCACGTTATTTGTCAACTTTGACATAAGACAGATGTGAATGTGTTGGCTCTTTTATTTTGATTTCAGTTTCCCGGAACATTAAAATTAGTAAAATTTTATATCAAGTTTTTTTTTTGAATTTGTATATTGACAATCTTAATTTGAATAAGTACCTATAAAATTCATTTTAACTTTTGCACTCAAAAGAGATTGAAAAATAAAGTGTATTTATTCAATGGCAAAACTGAAAAGAAATTATTCATGTGTTTTTGTGAAAGATTAAAAATTAAAATTGGTTGCAATATTCGCTTTACATTTTACTTTTTTAAATCTTGTTTAAAAAATATTGAGAGTATTATTGGTCAACTGTAACTAATATTATTATTTGAAAATTGTATTCGTAAATTAAGCTTTAATTCTTTTTTTATTTATTTAGATTTAAATCTTTGAATAAAAAAACAATCAAACGGGAACACAAAACCAGTCTGTTGTGATAAATAATTTTAAGTTTTTTTTTTATGTAGAACAATAATTCGAATTAAAAAATTGTATTTATTACATTTTGTGCAAAAATAATGTGTTCTGAATGCAAAAAGTTTTTTGTTATAAGATATAAATATTATTATTATCTTTAATTTCAACTGCAATTTCTTTATTACCTGTAAATAATATAGTCTGTTCATATTTCGTAATTTTTTCGAGACCAATTTGTTTTTTTATTTTATTTTTTCAAATAAGTAATCCAGTTTTTTTTTCACATTATTTTGCAAAATTAAGTCGTATGAACAGACCATATTATGTTATATCTTTATTTCTAGAATGGGTCTTTACGGGATGAAATAAAAAATTTGTAAATATTTTTTGTAATATATAGAAAAATAAACTATACATATAAATATAGGTAGCGTAATTACTTTATAACTACAATGTATTATAAGGAAAGCGGAAATAAGAAAAAAAAAACTGAATTAATTTCTTTTGTCAAATAAAAAGAGAAAAATATTATATTTTCGTGTTTTTATTTTGCTGTTTGGTAACCGCAATTGAACCTTAATTGCAGATTTATATAGCAGATGTTAAATAACTTTTGTTTTAACCACTAAATAACGAAGGAAGTGGTTTTGCAAAATGTTGTATTTTTTTACTTAAAACATGTATTCATTCCAACACTTTCAATACTTAAGAGATATTTTTGGATTTTGGACCTACTCGATACACTATCAATTACACATTAATATCATACCTTAAATTAAAAAGAAGGAGACTTAAACAACTAATCAGCATTATAAAAGTGCTTCTGTTGAAATTACAGTTGAGAAGAAACAAGTAATATAAAAACAATCAGAATGTTTTAGATAAATAAACAGAAATTGTTTTCTTTTTTCATACACCAATTTTAGAAAAAAAAGATATTAATAGTAGGTACATTGGGCGGTTAGTAAGGAATTACGATCGAGGCTATAGTAGAAGCCCGAAGTCGAAGACTGACTCTGAGTCGAGGTTCGTAATTCCCGTACCGCCCGTGTACATACAAAGTTTTTCATCACATTTGCGAGTAAATAAATATAATTATAGGTCAGAAAAGTAATATGTAGCGAGATTGCATTTCCTGTTTAGATAACATTTTAAGACATTTTTTTTAATTTCGATCACATGTAAACTCCTTGCTTGAACTTGAACATGCACGACCTGTGTGCAGAGCTACAAATTAAAAAAAAATTACTTACCGACCTTGGGCTTCATGGGAAGAAAAAGGGTCGAGGGTTTTATAGGTACGGGGCATTGCGGCCAAGTTAACTTGCATGTTATGATACTGTTTACGTGTAAGTGTGATGAAAAAAACTTTTTTGCAAAAAAAAAATAACAACTAACCTATGAAGAAAAACACCAAAAGTGGAAGATTACAGTCAGTAATAAGTTACAGCGCTAGATCTTGCGCTGAAGCCCCCGATAGCCTGCTTTATCCAAACCTCTGAAATCTAGACCAGTACCTGCAGGCCTAACCAAGTTACAAACGATTCGTATCGATTCTCTTTCTTCAATCGTAAACGTTAAGTCACGTGGTCAAAACAAGCGAATAGAAACTTCGTAGATAAGTTTACATCGGATAAGATGATAGAATAAAATGTATTCGTTTCTACAATCGTGAACGCTACATCCCATATAAATCGTAGCTAAATTACAGTTTTGACTGAACTTAAAAGTTTCTATTCGTTTGTTTCGACCACGTGACTTAACGTTGAAATGATGTCATTCCCATACATTTGGGTAGTTTTCTATTAGCGTTAACGATTGTAGATTGTCAACTTGGCTAAGCCTACTGCTATGCCTGGCTGCAGACATGAGTATAGTGGTAATGTTTCAGACGAGCTACTTACGTCACGAGAAACAAGTATTGAAAATTAAAGTAAGCAATACAATCATCTGCCTAGCCTTTTCTCCAATTTTATGTTTAGGTCGGCTTCCAGTCTAACCGAATGCAGCTGAGTACCAGCATTTTACATGGAGCGACTGCCTATCTGACCTTCACAACCCAGTAAGTACCGGGTACCCGGATACTCCTCGGTAAGACTGCCATGGTTGTTAGAGTTTGGGCCATACTGATTACCAGTAACGACTTTCAAAGATCTTTATATGACAGCCGGGACCAATGGCTTAACGTGCTTTCCGAGGCACGGAGGAAACCCGGTATGTAATGGGTGGCTTTACCTGAAGATCGGACCGAGGGGCTGTTGTAATTGAGCCATGAGCTCCTCCAGTATATAAGTCAAAAGAAGTAGAAAAGTATTGAAAATGAAAGTACTTAAGGGGACTACAGGAGCTAAACGCGAGTTTTATAATGCAAAAAAGCATATGATTCACTGCAATAAACAAAACAAGAAAAATATGTGATATTCTTCAGGATATATGTTAGTATGATAGTGTTTTGAAAATATAACACAACTAATTTTGACTAGATAGAAAAAAATCACGAACTTATCTCTGAAAAATTCTTGTATCGAGTAAAAACCAAACTAAAATACATGCGATCATTCTGATTTTTTGGAAAATAATTCTACAAGCAACTTAGCATCACAGTGTTTTATTTTTTTAGTAAAAATATTCATTTCGCCCGCAGTGACTGACGTAACAACCACTTTGTAGTGCAAGCTGATTAGAACTTTACTCTAAAAGAATTTCAAACGAAGTTTGAACCACCACAAATAGAGTTGCTAATTTAGCTCCTGTAGTCGCCTTAAGCAATAGAAAAGATAAGCTTAAAGATTTTAGATCGTAATAATTGTAGCAGTTCAATAAACCGTAATAATTGTTGTTCTTCGAGGAGCTTATCGAAGCTCATTAATTTCAGTAAGTAATTAATGACAAAAGCATGCATTGACTGGACAGGTCCACTCAAATCTGTGTGGTTTTTTCATAAAAGACCATCTCAGACATTAATCAGCATGGTCCTCATAATTATTATGATCTGGAAAAGATTACGTCTGAAGTAAAATTTTATTTCATTTTTTTTTTCTGAACTTAAAAAGAGTCGGTGGCCTACTAGAGTTGTGCCATAAATGTCATCTATACCTATTCTACTAAACATAATGTATTGTCACATACATAACGCCTGTAACCCTTCAAGGGTTAAGCAGATGAGTACCTAATGATATACTCACATTTTGCTAGTTATGTTAAAGTCCCATGAAATAGGGGGCGAGCCTATTGCCATAGTCCGGGAACAAATCTATGACTAGTGAAATTTCTGATGGAAAAACTCAATAACACTTTGCCCGAGCCGGGGATCGAATCCAGGACCGAATGCTTAGCAGTTGCGTTTGCGACAAGTAGACCAACGAGTCAACTCGTCTAACTCCATTTCACTTAACCAAAGGAAAGCTTCAGCTGTTCAGCTTCAGAAAAAAATAAACGACAGTTATGCATTTTTAATTACTCAACCATCTTACATAAATTTCGAACAGCTTATTAAAAAAAAAACTCGAAGAAAACAATTCAAAAACAATTTTCTAAATTCCTTCAAGTTCTGTCTTCAATACGATTGAGTTAGCTCTGCAATGAAATTTTTTAAACAGTGTTTAAAATTTTTTAACGATAATTTTTAATCAATTTACCGGTATATAAATTGTGGTACTGGCAAGTTTGAGACGTGAAAAACATCGCTTAAGCAATTAAAATGGCATTTGAAAGCCCATCACGACAAACGGCATTAAGAATTCTTAAAGAAAAAAAAAACGTTTATGAAAATTTTATTTCACATTGTTAACTTACTTTTGCGAATTAAGAAACCCGGTTTTCGGAGAATTATCTTATTGAGTAACAGGTTTAGTTTGCAGCCTGAGATATTCTCATAAATCTATAAAAGCCTTTCGTAATGCTACCTGCAGTAAAAAATTACACAGAAAAAACTCGAAAAACTCACTTCACTCAAAAAAAAAACTCGGAAATCCAAATTCAAAAAATCAAATCCAACCTCATTAACCGTCCAACGTGTCGTCAGTCGCAAATAAACTGTAAAAGGTTCGACGTTTTTGAGAATATCGGCGAAAAACAAGTGAGCGTAATTAAAATGACGATTGTCGACCAATTATATGTGCCTTTATTGAACCGTCGAGCAGATGGTTTCATAGTGGCGGTGTTTTTTGTTACAGCGGCGATGTTCAAAGGATATTTGTGTTTTTGTCGCGACCTGGCTGGACCACAAAGCATTTGTTCGTGAAACGTGTCGAGTTGGGACTTCGGAACAAAATGGGTGGCTTAGAAATGCTTACACGTCTTCTGTATGTTTTCACCAGGAGTAGTTATTGACTAATCTGCCTAGTTGCGACTGTTGGTTAGACTGCTTCGTTGGTCTAGTGGTTGGATTCGCGACAGCTGACCATGAGGTCCTGGGTTCGATTTCCCGGGTTGAGCAAATTGTTATTAAGGTGGATGCTCCAGAGTAGCCCGCGAAATTCAAATTTTCTTACGTTTTTTGCAATTTACAGGTCGTCAGGTTGTATGTTGATGATATAATGATACAACCCTCCAAGCGCATAAAGGTGCAGGAATGACTTTGAGCTTGAAAAAGTAATTCCTGCACCTTTATGAGCTTGGAGGGTTGTATTGATGATTTTGATGATTATAATTCTATATCTACATACGTGTTACAGCCGCGAATCATATTTTAATCAACATACAACCTGACACTGACCTGCAAATTGCTAAAAAACGTAAGAAAATTTGAATTTCGCGGGCTATCTTGGAGCATCCACCTTAAGTTATTCCATCAAGAATTTGTCAGTAACAGCCACGGAGTCTGGATTTTAGTGCCCGGTTGATGGCAATAGGCTCGCCCCCTATTACATGGGACTTAAACATAATTGGCGAAATGAGGGTGTTCTATTAGTTACACCTCTGACTACGCCTTTGTCAGTTATTGGAGAGGTAGTTGAAAATGTCGTTTAGACTGGTCTTTTTTTTTTTTTTAGGATGGGAAATCATCAAATGACTTCTCCCCAGGAGGGAGTGTCAGACTTTTACTGACTAAAACCCATCCATGTTCCTTCCTCGCCCTTTGTGTTCCGGGGCCACGGTATCTTTAGACTGGTCTTGAGGTGTTGATTTGATTGGAAGACTTATTGTCGAGGTACTTGGGGTTCTGATTTCAAGTGTGATCGTACATTATAGGCGCCTGTTGGCATCTAGTGCTATACTATACTAAATCACTAACATCACGCTTATCTAACCTGGGTGATAGTAAGCAGAGTTTTTGTTGGTCAAAGTCAAACCATTTCAATCTTACTGCTATTTATAAATGCGAACGTTTGGATGGATGGATGTTTGTTACTCAATCACGCCAGAACGGCTGAACTAGATGAAATATGGCACAGAGATAGATTATAGTATGGAACAGCACATGGGCGAACCTTTTTTTCCTCTCACCTACACATCAAAATTCCGAAGTCAAGATCAACGAAGTCACGGGCAACAACCAAAAGTTCATTTGAACGTTAAACTTTATATGGAAATGGAATTGGCAAAGGTAGTTCCGTATGCCGGGGCTGCGGGACTATTCGAAAGAGATACCGTGGCCCCGGAACACAAAGGGCGATGAAGGAACATGGATGGGTTTTAGTCAGTAAAAGTCTGACACTCCCTCCTGCTCAGCCCAGAGCGGGAGAAGTCATTTGATGATTTCCCATCCTAAAAAAAAAAAAAAAAAAAAAAAGGTAGTTCCGTATGGAGAAGAATGGAGAAGTAACTAATCCATTCTTTTTTACAATTCACGTTCCAAATTACCAAATCTAATAGCACTTTCATCCTTAGAATCGAACTCGAGAGACTAACGTGCCGTCGATCACAATGCAATTTTCAAACAAAATGGCTTCTTCTATTAAATTATCCCAACTCCACGCTATTAGTAGTTAGGACCAGATACAAATAAGTAGTACCAATTAATAACGACTATTAGAATTGTCCTGTGTTAAAGGTTGACAATTACTGCCCAGGAGTCATGCAGCATTCTGCAAACAGCGCCGAAAAAATGACAGCATGACGTCAAAATTAACAGAACTATCAAAGTGACAGTTGACAGTTGTAACAACAGTTTATTTAGATGTCAATTCAAAGTGTGTTAGTAGGAACGATTAATTTAAAATAACAGGATTGTATTGAAAAAACAAACCTGTTGTTTTTTCCTGTTTTGCTGGTACACACAAATCAAATAATGAGTGAATTATACGACTGATTGTTAATTGGAAAATTAGTTATGAAATGTGTGAAATAAAGCTACGATGATATTTATGATCCGCCATATTGGATTTACTTTAACTCAAACTCAAACTCAAAACTCAAATCATTTATTTCAATTAGACCATTACGGCACTTTTGAATGTCGAAAATACAAAAAAAAGCAAAGCTACAGTCACAGTCACAAGGCATAATAACTTGAGAAAGTACTGTAGTTGCCCATTCCCTAACGTAGATCTCTATGGAGAAGAACGGGCAAGAAACTCCATGGACACTCTTTTAAATCAAAATATTGTTACAAAATTTTGGTTACATCATTCATGTTGAGATTATACGTATATGTGAGAACGATGTAGAAAGACGTGCACATTAAGAGCGTCCAGAGTAAAATGATAAATCAAAAATTTAAAAAAATAAAATAAAAGTAATTAAAATGAACGAACCGTGGCAGCCAAGAGATGGCCAGTCCCAACTGATAGCGCCCGTTCACGAACATGACGCATGTATCGGCACCATTCAACTCGACCATATTTAAGGGAACTAAGTGACCCGACACACCCGCCACCATCAGCGAGACATTTGAGTGAGCATGACATCCTCTCATAGCCACCAAGGCATATTCAAGTCAATGAAAGATAACTAAATGTAAGTGGCGGCTGAACAGTACAAAGTACTCACACATGTGCTATGCAATTATATAATACTAAAAACTGGAATCTATACAATGCAAGTAGGTATATTTTTACAATCTTCTGCAGCTTCCACAATACATTAACATGGGAATCAATTCTTCTTCTTCTTTGCGTGTCGATAGACTCAAATAATGCCCGACCAGTACAATCAATTAGTTTGCAACTATGGTTGTGGAGCAGGACCAGCATTTAGCCAAGCATTTTTATCATCAATGTAATCCCCCAACTTATAATATGCTTGCCTACATAGTGTGCGTTTTATACAAGATTTAAATTTCGTCTCATTCAGTTGAAGAATGTGGGGAGGTATTTTATTGTAACATTTCAAACAGTACCCCATGAAAGATGAATCTACTTTAGCAAGCCTGAAACCTGGCTGAACTAGTTGGTCCCTATTTCTAGTGTTATAATGGTGTCTGTCACCTCTTTTACTGAATAAATGCAGATTTTTCCTAACGTACATGATGTTTTCATAGATGTATTGACAAGGTACTGTCATGATATTAATTTCCTTAAACAGTTCTCTTAGAGAATCGCGTCTTCGTAATTCATATATGGCTCTGATGGCTCTTTTCTGCAGAATAAATATAGACTCGATGTCTGCAGCCCGTCCCCATAGTAAAATACCGTATGACATAATACTATGAAAATAACTAAAATAGACTAGCCTCGCGGTATCAATATCAGTAAATTGACGGATTTTTCTAACAGCATATGCAGCTGAACTCAGCCGTCCTGCAAGAGATGTTAAATGAGGACCCCATTGTAACCTTGAGTCGAGCGTGATTCCCAAGAAAACCGTTTTATCGACAAATTCTAGTTTCTCTTGATTCAATATTATGTCACAATCATTACTTTTGACATTTGGTAGAGCAAATCTAATGCACTTAGTTTTTTTCCCATTTAGTACTAAATTATTAGCGGTAAACCAATTATGGACCTGCAGTAGGGCGTTATTTACGTCGTCAAGATCAGTCGCACGTCTGTTTATCCTAAATATTAAAGAAGTATCGTCAGCAAACAACACCATATGCGGATGGTTGTTAAATAAACGAGGTAGGTCATTAATATATACTAAAAAGAGGAAGGGACCCAATATCGAACCTTGTGGTACACCCATTTTAACTTTTAAACCCATTGAATTGACACCATTTATTTGTACCTGCTGCTGTCTATCATTCAAATACGATTTTACTAAACTAAGCGCAAGTTTACCTAAACCGTAATGCTCAAGTTTCAAGATCAGGGTTTCGTGATTTACGCAATCAAATGCCTTCGAAAGGTCACAGAAGATTCCTATGGCATCTTGTGCCTCTTCCCACGCAGTAAATATGTGTTTTAATAAAGTGACAAATTAAATATTAAGGCTAAATACGGTGCTACAGTCTCAATAATTGAGGTACAAGCTTTGATAGACATACCCCATAGATCTTCCGTTATTTTGATCTTGATTTGCTTAAAAGCTTTTATGACTATTAGGGGGTTTATATGCTGAAATTCAAACTCATTTGGACAGGCTGAAACGTTCGCTTTCAATATCAAATCAATAGAGAGCAAGGGTGAGGATTTTAAGGTTTCTGTAGTTTTAAGTGGGATACTGGTAAAGAAATTTACAAATTCTTGAGCAACTTCATTGTTGGAGCTCACAAGGCCACGTGATGTCTCTAGTGTGAAATCATTATTTAGTTTTTTATTTCTATTTGTTTCACTGTTGATAATTTTCCAAACCGTCTTTATTTTATTATCGGCTGATTTAATCTTGTTGCTAATGAATAAGGATTTGGCTACCTTGCAAGTGTTTTTAAAAATTTTCGAATAAGTAGCAACATATTTAATAAAAGATTCTGTGTTGATGTAAGGCTTAAGGCCGTACAGCTCAAACAATCGTTCCCTACTTTTCCTAATTCCCGGTGTTGCCCAGTCACTGAAAATAAACTTTGGGCCAATAGTTTTAAATTTCTTTTTTAAAGTATTATTAAACTCGGTGTGCACTACCGAAAAGAATTCTTCATAAAATTCATTTACATCGTTTATAATATGGCCCGGTATACCTAGCTTGCTAATTAAATTATGATTAAACTATTAAATTATGATTAAACTTACTTACTACTACTAACTTACTAATTAATTATTTGAATTTTCGCTACCAAATATTTGAATTTCTCATTGTCATTACTTACAATTGTTACTTATACTTACTTTAATTAGAAGCACTAATTACACAATTGTGTGAGATATAATCATATTGCGCACACTTTTCGTTAAACTTTTTAAATAAATCATTCTTATTCTTATTTAATTCCTATGGTACAGTTCATGACATATTATAAGATATGTATAATAAGAAATTCCCTTATTTGAAACACGTTAAATAAATCAATCCCCGATTCTACAAGAAATAATCCATCAAGCTGAACCGATTGGTATCAATCGTCCAAAAACCCTGGACCAAACCACGAACGTGGTTTTTCAAATGGAATTTCTAAGTGGCAACATCACGCCTGTAATCTTCTAAAGGTTAGGCAGGCGTGTTCCTAAAAGTACACCCACGTTTCGCCAATAGGCATGACGACAGTATCGAAAAATTGAAAATCTATTTAGTCCGTCAGTAAGAGTATTGGAAATTAATGGAAACGTATTTTTTGTTTTTGTAAATTAATGAAAATTGACAAAAGATAAAACGCAACAAAACTCGGGAGTGGGGGCTCGTGACGTCAGGACTAGCTAAAAATTGTACCTAGGCGTGACGTATTGAGAATTTTAAAAGCGTCATATCTTCGTCAATTTTGGTTTACGTAACAAAAGAAAAAACACGTCAAATATTTTTTGATAATCTAACTGACGGACTAACTTGATTTTTTTATCGTCTCGCCTATTATGTTGAAGTCCCTTGTAATAGGGGGCGAACCTATAGCCATTAACCGGGCACAAATCAATACCCCGTGCTGCTACTGAGATAATTACTGATGGAAAAACCGAATAACGATTTGATTGACCCGAGAATCGAAATCAGGACCTCAATCATGTTTAGCAGTCGCTCTTGCGACCACTAGGCCATCGAGGCAGTCTTAGTATATTTACTATAGAATTCCAATATAAGTCCCACGTACTTACACCATTGCGCCAAAACATAACGTAATCCTACCAGGTTTCATAGCCAGATGTGAATCGAAAAAAAAAGCAGCTCTATTAAAAAATACCTTTTGTATCAAAAGCTATACAGAACCCAACAAAGGGCCTGTTTTATTATTTTTTAAAAGGGTTCCGTAGGCGTGGCGCTTCCGTCCGCATTCTCTAATAGTTTTTGGGGTTGGCAACACGCTTTTTGTATTTTTTTTTCTGTGAATTTGACACTTATGCAAGAGGCGGGTTTTCGCATTTTTTGGTACGTAAAATGATTTTAATTGTGAATGTGATCTGGTAAGATGTTTCTTTATAGAGCAGCTGATCCTACTACATAATTTATATGCTACTAATATTTCGAATGCGAAATTTTGTGAGGACGAATGGATGGATGTTTGTTCCTCTTTCACGCAAAATCTACTGATCGGATTTTTATGAAACTTGGTACACAGATAGTTTATAACAGGTTATAAACTATCTGTGTGCCAAGGAAGAAGGAAGGAAAGAAGGAAAAGAAGGGAAGGTAGGCAGGAAGGTGTGGTGCGTACTACCGGGATAAAAAGAATCCCATGTGTTAAGCCAGGGCTTAACACATGGGATACTTTTAATCCCGGTAGTACGATCCCGTGGGACAATAGGGTAGATGACAAAAAAAAAACTAATTAGTCCGTCAGATAGATTTCCAAAAAATATTGGACACATATTTTTTCCATTTTCACGTAAACAAAAAATGAAGACGATACAGTGCGTCGAAAACTCGTTTGACGTCACATTTGAGTACATTTTTTACTCAAATGTGACGTCACAAGCCCCCACTCATGATCTTTGACACGTTTTAAGTTCGTCAATTTTATTAATTTGATAAAACAAAAAACACGTATCCAATATTTTTCGATATTCTAACTGACGGACTAAACAGAATCATATTTTTTTTTGTCTTATCTCTTATTATATCTTATTTTTATTTGTATTATCGAACTCCACGCGGACGAAGTCGCGAACATTAGCTTGTGGTCTATAATGGTACTCAGGTTTCGTGGAGACTTGAGATATTTTGTTTTAATGAGACAGTTTTATGACTACAAGGGCGTGATGGCATGAAGAGTAGGGAAATTATATGCAGCCTACCTTACATCAGCTGTAGGTAAATGGTTTGCTGAACTTCTCGGGTGAAAATAATAATTATTTACCATAATTTAATTATTATTAACGAAGACCGAAGAAACGATGGATGGACTGTGTGAAGGATGAAGTGGCTAGAAAGGAGGTGTCTGATGAGACGACGTGTAATAGAGAAGTATAGAAGAACAAGACATGCTGCGCCGACCACAAATGAATTGGGATAAGGGCAGGAGAATGATGATAGGTACTGACTGATCAAGTTATCAGAGATCAGTGTGATCACTCAAAAAATACTAAGTTTTTCAAGTCCTATAGCCGCTAAGATCAAGTTGCTAGTTAGTTTGCTTAGATTTTTAGAAATACGAACATTAACACCCAGTGAATTAATTGAGAACTTGTGAAACTCTACTACTTATAACATAGTTGAAGGAATCATCGTAAGTTACAGCTAAACTCATCACAATCTGCCTAGCCTTCAGAATTCAGCTAAATACAAAAAAAATATAGAGCAACTACGTATCTGACCTCCATAACCCAGTTAGCACTGGGTAATACGATACCCCTTGACTTAAGACTGGTTGTCAGACTTTCGGCCCTCTGACTACCTGTAACGACTGTCAAAGATCTACAAATGACAGCCAGAACCAACGGCTTAACGTGCTTTCCAAGACACGGAGAAAACTCGGTATGTAATGGGTGGTCACCCATCCACGTACCAACCCAGGCAAGTGCCGGCTTAACCTGAAGAACGACCTGAGCGGCGGAGTATTTGCATCTTAAAAAGGTCCATTTGGAGAACGAAAGTTTCTTCGGAGTTCCAAAGCAATTTATTTATGCACTTATTTCAGCAGATTTTCCGGGAAATTATAAACGTTATCAAAGGTTTCAGGTTTTTTTTTTTATTTCAGTCTTTGTGCTGAATAATCGAAGTCTGAATAGTAATAACCTTGAAATTATATCACTTTAACAATAGCAGGGACTTACCCGACGGCGTCAGCGGAAATAAGTGGTAAGTTCCAATGTTGTGTTACGACTGCAGTGATGTGTGGCTACAAAAATCAGGCACATTATAGCCTAGGGTTAAATAATAGGCCTGACGACAGTATCAAAACATTGAAAATCTATTTAGTCCGTCAGTTAGAGTAGTATTTTTTGTTTTTGTAAATCAATGAATATTGACAAAAGATAATACGCATCAAAACTCGGGAGTGGAGGCTCGTGACGTCAGAACTAGCTAAAAATTATACCTAGGCGTGACGTATTGAGAATTTTAAAAGCGTCATATTTTCGTCAATTTTGGTTTACGTAACAAAAGAAAAAACACGGGTCAAATACTTTTTGATGATCTAACTAACGGACTAATTAGATTTTTTTGTCGTCTCGCCTATTATAATTATAAAAAATACAAACAATTAATCATCTAATACAAAATGGGTGTTAAAGTACTCTAGGCACTTCTTTTCCCCGTTGTTGAGGTATTTTTTTGTTCTACACCATACCTGGAATCCTTCTAGTTACGGAGATATTGGGGGCTAAAGTAGCAACTTTTTCACATACAAGTTTTTAATGTTATAACTTTACTTTAAATACCTCCATGACCCCCGTAATATTCAATGCATCCCTAATCAAAATATTTTGAGTGAGTTACATTGAGTCCTACAGTAAAACGTGATTAGGTACTCACGCCAAAAAAAAAGCAGTAATATTTTTTGCGTAGAATTACTTAGTTTGATGTACAGAATGCTTGGTTGACGGCTTCGTGATGAGTCTGTTCACACCCTGTAGTATCTTCATTATATTTAGAAGTAGGAAACGCTTTGGAAGCGAATGGTGACTTTTTTGTGCCCAGCCACAGATTCATGTGAATTCATGTTGGTAAATATTCGTGCATTCAAAACATAAGGAACCCGTCTCCCACTGCAATCGTAAAGGGAACCCCAATCGGCGGGCACCAACGAACCACGCGTCAAAGTTCTGGTACGTCAAAAACAATAGCAGTGAAGGAATTCTTAAGAGCAGGGCTGCCACGAGGTGGGAAGCTGTTGTGTTATGAGAAACAAAAGTAAATATTCGTTTTTTTTTCACGTTTTCAATTTATTTATTTAGATTATTAATATATTGTATTTACATTATTTACAATTTACAAACTAACTTAAACTAAAATCTTAAAAAATGGCGTCAAAAAACTCCTCCTCAACGCTGTCAACTGGTAATGTCCCCAGAGACTGGCGGCGTTACCACGCTGTATGGCAACGCTAAGCCTTTGGCCAAGGTAAAAGCCAGCCCTAGGGTCACGGGAAGTGTCAACTAAGCGTTTAGAAATTTCCTTGAATAGGCTGTGAGCGCTCGGACCCCACGGTCCTAGAGTTTCAACCCCAAACGGCACAAAAATATAGTTACCAATAATGTTACTATATTTTCGCCGCTTGAGGTTCTCCGATTATCAATTGATTACATATTAAGACAATTATAAATTAAAATAAACTAAACTAACCCCCGAATACTGAAACATCACTCAAAATTTAAGTAGCACTTATATTTAACAGATACTCAAAAGTGATGTTTGGCCATACGAAATTTAAAGTTTAGGAGCTGCTCAAATGTTAAGCAGCCCTTAAATTTTGAGTGACGTTTCAGTATTCGGGGGTTAGTAACTTAAACTTTATGAGAAACTGGGTTTGATTTGAATAAAGTTTTTTTTTTCTTAGCCTTTCATGTGTCCCACTGCTGGGCCAAAGCCTCCCCTTTTTCCCAGCAAACGTTCTATCTTGTGCGATATCTGGCAACGTTCGCCCCGCAAACAAGATCAGATCGTCACACCACCTTTGAATAAAGATGGGCTTTCGAATTAATAAAATTAACGGATGGTGAAATGGGATGAGTGCAAGACTAGCGTTGGCCCGCAATTTCACTCGCGTTGAAGTCGGAAGTTATTCCACGAAAACGTAGTATAGAAATTAAAAAGGTTCTATGTTTCTTATGTTGTTTGTTTGTTGTTTGTTTCTTATGGTGTTGTTGTTTGTTGTTGTTGTTTGTTGTTGTTGTTGTTTGTTGTTGTTGTCGTTTGTTGTTGTTGTTTGTTTGTTTCAGGTTCCTTCATTTCATTCCTCACACAACCCATCCTTCATAAGAAGGACGGGTATAAACCCGTAACACAGGTATTTAGGTATTGTATACCTATTTCTGGCACCAGTCTCTCACAAATGTTTACCCTGTGTATTAGATCTAATAATTCCTGTTCACTGTAACTTTTGTGATGAGAAAATAAACACGCTATTATTCTTTTCTTTGGTTTCTCTCCCCACCCATTTATGCTGCATGCAGTATTTTTTCATCCATATTCTTAACTGCAGCTTTCCGGATGTTAAAATAAAATTATTAAAATTGTTTGTGTGTTTGTTTTTGTTTTGTGAATAATTTAATAGATATTGGTGTATTAAATTATTCATATTATGTGTCGATCCAGCAAAGCTGAATATGCTCCAAGTAGCGGGAACGCTTGCTCAGTTCAACACCTTAAAAATCCGGCCTATAGCTGCATAATTTAAATATAGTTCCCTCTACTGCCAACCCTAGAAACAAGGTAAAAACTGAGGACATACTTGTCCCTCTCTGCCGTAGGACAACAAGAAAGAAATTATTTTTGTTCAATAAAAAAACCTCCAGGAGACATACTGAGACAGCGGCACTATCAAAGCGTTCTTAACGTGTCCCGAGATGAGAATGCTTAGAGTCGGTTTGCGCGAAAATGTGGAAAATATCGCCTGTGTATGTTACTTGTGTGTGTTTGTGTGTGTGTGTGTTTGTGAGTGTGGTTGGTAGATGTGTTTGTGCGTTGTTTAAAATGGAAAGGGAGTTTAGTATCATTTGAAATGTATGTCTTTTCTAAGAGTTAATATTTTGTGATAATATCAACACGCCTGTATCAACTGATCTTCAGGTTAAATCGTGCTTGCCTAGGTTGTTCCGTAGATGGGTAACCAAGAACTACTACGGTTTATGATTGAAACTCAGATTGAACTTGATTTGATTGTACATTGATGAAATTCAGATTGGAATATGTTATTCGCAACAGTGGATCTAAGACTTTTGTACTAGCGCACCATTCAAATAATTATTCGAATCAGCGTGTTCGCGGTAACGTCATTCGATATAGCGGTTTTCGACTCAATGTGTTTTCGAACTGGCGTAATACTCGTAAAGTTTTTCATATGACTCCCGCTAGTAATATACATAATATATGAGAACGTTGATAAAATGACATTCTAGTCACTTTTTTTACAAGTTACCTTTACAATTTTCATGGGCATTTAACTTCTAGCACATTAACCATAGAAACTCGTCGAAAACACGAATAAACATCACAAATACCAATAAAATCTCTAAACTACATCTTCGTGAAACAAACGAATCACCGTTTCTGTGAAAACCAGCGAGTTTGCGCTTTCTTCAAAAGAGTTTTTAATACTTATATTACTGTGTTTTTACCACCGACTGATCGTAAGTTCGGTTTGAAATACAGAAGTGCCGACGACGTTTGGTTATAAAATTTATTATGGTGTAAATATCAGCATGGCGCAGTAGTAAAATGAAGTAGGCTTTAAACGAGAAGGCTTGTCTTAAAATGTTCTTGCAGCGATGAAACTTATGTCCTATATGACGAAAAGGAAATTATGATAGCAAATACCGAACTTGTTAACGATTTGACGACTTGGTTTATAACGAGTGATCTAGGCAAACTGAAATCGTCTAGGTATGCAGTTCTAAGGAGGAACTGTGATGGCGCATAGTTTTTTCAGGGATCCGTACCCGAAGAGTAACCAACGGGACCCTATTTACTAAGCCTTCGCTGTTCGTCCGTCCATCCGTGTGTCTGTCAGCGGGCTGTATCTCATGATCCGTAAATTTAGATAGCTGAAATTTTCAGAGAATGTCATACGTATTTCTGTTGCCACTATAACAACAAATGATAAAAATAAATTAAAAATTAAAGGGGCTCCCCGGGGTACTACGATGGTACGGAACCCTTCTTGCGCGAGTCCGTCTTTCACTTGGCTGGTTTTTTAAATAATTTCATTCAGGGTGGAATTTTGAGATGGGGCTTACTGCCCCATGTTGTATTTAAACCGTTGTCCTATAGCTACAAGAAAATGGTCTTAGGAGACTATCCATATTTTTTTGAGAAATTTCGATCTGCATTCACAGATTTTAAACGAAGTGTGACCAAAAAAATGGAGATTTTTCACATAAAAATGGATACCAATGCATCACGTTGTTAGGATAAAAAAATGCTATGGGACTAACTGATATTTCTCTTTTAGAAAAGTTAGAAATCGCAATTAACTTTTGCTGTAAATTTAACCGTACTCAATGAAATCGCTAAAACGCAAAATCTGTTTCAAAATCTCTCTCCTCTCCCTTACTTTCCTATTAAATAATAATCAATCCACGTTACTAAGTAGGGTAGGCAGAAAAGGTAGTAATTTGACGATATTGTGCACAGCGGGCTTACTGTGAGGCACGTGCTAAATATTAACTGATTGTTAAACTGCAGTTATTGTTGTTATTGTGATTGTTTGTTAATGGGTAATGAAGTTTTGGGAGCTCGTTGCTACATAATAACCAAGTTTCCTCCGTACCTCGGAGAACACGTTAAGCCGTTGGTCCCGGCTGTCATTTGTAGATCTTTGACAGTCGTTACAGGTGGTCATTAGCCCGAAAGTCTGACAACCAGTCTTATCAAGGGGTATCGAATTACCGAGTACTAACTCGGTTGTGGAGGTCAGATAGGCAACCGCTCCATGTGCAATACTGGTTATTCAGCTGCATCCGGTTAGACTGGAAGCCGACCCCAACATAGTTGCGAAAGGGCTAGGCAGATGATCAGAACGGTAACGAATCGGTTCACATTTAAAGTGTAAGCTCGAGAACACATAAACAAGAAGTGGGCAGATTCGTCTCAGAACTAATTATATTTTGTTTTATATATATTAGTATTTATTCTTGTACTTTAGTTATAAATATTTTCTTATTTGTTTTATGTTATTGCACCTACTGTGTATTATCTCTGCATCACCCTAAGGTAGACTGGTAGAGAATACCCAAGGCATTAAATCCGCCTTTGTACAGTTTTTACTTGTGCATAAACTTTTAATAAATAAATGATATGATGGGTAATTAAGTTTTAGACATTTAGATTTGGAATTCCTGTCGAAATGTGTCCTGTAAGAATGGTGTTATTAGTGGATTAAAGAAAGAAAGAAAAATAACTAAGGGCGAAATTAGTTGAAAAAGTTTGATGAAAATGCTTGCATTAAAATCTGATGACTTGTGATGCGGAGGAATGACGAAAATTTAGTGAGGCTCTACTTTTATAGAAGAAGACGAAAGAAACGATGGATGGACTGTGTGAAGAATGATATGGCTCGAAAGGAGGTGTCTGATGAGATGACGAGTAATAGAGAAGTATGGAAGAAGCAGACATGATGCACAGGCCACAAATAAATTATAATTAACTAGCTGACGCCCGCGGCTTCGCCCGCCCGCAAATTATATACTAAAACCTTTCTCTTGAATTACACTCTATCTATTAAAAAAACCCGCATCAAAATCCGTTGCGTAGTTTTAAAGATTTAAGCATACATAGGGATATAGGGACAGAGAAAGCGACTTTGTTTTATACTATGTAGTGATGTTTTGCACATAGTCTTCGTTATTTCTACAACACAGTCGATTCATCGTACTTTCATTCTACCCTGAACCGTCAACCCCGCTACCTACCATTTAACTGACTGGTGTATCTTGATCACAGCATGAACTGCTCTCAAATAGTCATATACAGCACGGGAAAAAAGATCTTCAATCACAAAATACTTTGACACGCGTTCAAAAATGGCATACCGTTACAAACCGTCAAATTATTTTTTACCCACTAATTTTGTCGTCAAATGAACAATACACAAATACGTTATAATCTTAGTATCGGGTGTTAGAAGCGTGCCATAGGCCCATATAGCCCCGTGCTTTTAAAAATGTCTATGGGTCCACATTGCCCGACGCTAGTTTCACTATGCTTGCTGGTAATACCATGGTGTAATGTGACATGTAATGGTAGGTTTTGAGTATCGCTTGGTCTGTTATGATTTTTCTGGAAGGATTTTAGCGCGGCCGTAGTGACAATTTCACTGACGATTTATCAGTTTTTGTAAGTTATGAGGAATTTCCTACCAGTCAACTTTAGGCTTAAAAATAATGCTATTATAAAGTTCGAAAACGTCTTTTTAGTTTATATTCTTATTTATGAAAGCATGGAAGAGTTCCGGCTTTGAAAAAACTAAACAAATTAACAAGAGGGAAATTCATTCAAGGATTTTATTTGGAATACTAGGAATTCTACTTCTAATTTATTCTCACTAATGGGTATCGTATTACCCAGTACTAACTGGGTTGTGGATGTCAGATAGGCAGTCGCTCCATGTAAAATACTGGTATTCAGCTGCATCCGGTTAGACTGGAAGCCGACCCCAACATAGTAGGGAAATAGCGAGACAGGTGATGATTACCAGGCATTCTATTTCTAAGTTTTACTGAAGAATCATTGTCAGTGCACCAACTTTTGTAATGCTGCGGATTGTAACAAACGCCAGTCGCTTAGAAGCTTTCCCTATTTTTAAAACGGCTTACCACATGATTTAAACAAGCTTTCGGTTGCATGTTATGTCAAACCAATTCGTTTTTGAGGTTTCCATCAACGGCATAACATCGCCGATAGAACGTTACTTTATCTAGGTCCTCAGCTTTTGTGAAAATAGCTAAACTTGAAACTTAACTTTTTTTTAATACTAAATTGAAGTATTATAATTATTTTAAGTCATGGGGAGAGGCCTTTGCCCACCAGTGGGATGACACAGGCTAACAGTAACTAAATTGGCTTCCGTTTGACCGCAAGTCGCCTCTAATATAAAGCGAAATAAACTTCATTATCGAGGTTCACACGCTTTTTAGACCTGTCTCCTTTATAAACTACCACTATAATATCTCGAAAACACAATAAAATACACAATAAAAGGACATCCTCGCTACTTCTTCACAAAACCACGCCTTTTTCGAACAACAAAGAGATTTGAAGTGATCTTATTTCGGAAGCAAGGTGAGTATCTATTTGTATAGTGTCCTGTGACTTTATAAAAAATGGCGGTCGACTGTTATTTTAAGGGGAAGTGGATTCATTGGAACTGCATTTGAAAGCCAGTGAGTAAGTAGTGCGTAGTGCGGGCGTCGTAATGTCATTGGTATCGATTCTGTTGTGCACAAACTAAACTTAATTTAGGCTATTGCTATCTTTTATTAAAAGGCAATGCAAGAAAAGGACGGCTATAGCTATGAACTAAGATATAGATGTCAAACTAGTTTATGCCTTAGTTAGTTAGTTTATGCCTTAGTTTAAACCAATAATTAATTAATTAAGTAAGGTTTGCTGTAAGAAAACCCAATTCTGGGTTAAGCTCGCTGTTGTACAACGGTACATTTAATAAGCTAGGTATATTATATTTTAATTTTGTGTGCAATAAAGAGTAAGAATATTTTTGACACCCGGGTATTGAATGATCATTCATTATTGATCAGGCCCCTTATTCACAACGCTTCGATTCGATTTTCGATTCGGAAAGTCGTATGTCTATCTTTTTTTTGACATTACGAAATCGAGCGAGATTGACATAAGAGTTTCCGAATCGAAAATCGAATCGAAGCGTTGTGAATAGCTATGCAGATGGACCATGGTTTCATGGTTTCACAAGTATGTAGATAAGTTTAAAGTTGAAAAGTAAACGTTGCCAAACAACACGTTAACAAAATTTAAAAAAAATGTTCAATATCAATGCAAAAATCGGGACTCGAACGCCGAACCCTCAGCAGAACAGTTAATAAAGCATTTTTTGCGTCACTGACCACACCCCCATAGCACAATAGCTAGGAACAAGGGTGTTACATTACCTTTGTTGAAATGTTATTGTATGGTCTTAGTATGGTACGGTCAAATACTTGACAATATAATGTGAAGTGTGAGATTAAAAACCACCTTTAAAAATGTACATTGAATAATGTTGTTTCGTGTAAAATACTAAACCAATAATAATAATAATCATTTCGGCAACTAAGGCCCATAGATAAAATACACAAAGTAATATTTAACAACAATAATAAACTAATACATATTTTAAACCTTAAGAAAACTAAAACTATACACGCAACGTTGTCGGCGTCGTGTTTCGCTGCGTGGTGTCGCGTAATCGCCCTCGGAAACGTCGATATACGACACCCTTCGGCCAAAAGTCCTCCTTCATTTAGGTCTGTAGATGGTGGGTTGGCACCAATATCCACTGCGTCGGGCTAGACTGGAAGCCGACCCCAACATAGTTGGGAAAAGGCTCGGCAGAAGTTGATGATGGTAGATCAGCATCAACTTCTGCCGAGCCTGCCTGAAAGTGGGCTTTTATCGCGAGAACTCATCACCATCACCTGCTTAACCTTTTCTCAACTACGTTGGGATTAACCACAGCCAAGTAGTTCACGTATACCTAGGTACTTAATTAGGTTGTCTGTAAGCTACCTGGCCCCTTATTCACAACGCTTCGATTCGATTTTCGATTCGGAAAGTCGTATATCTATTTTTTTTTACATTACGAAATCGAGCGAGATAGACATACCGACTTTCCGAATCTAAAATCGAATCGAAGCGTTGTGAATAGCTATGCTGGTACCCTGGATAGGTTTTGCAAATGATTTTTTTGTACAACAAAGCTTAACTAACTAGCCGAATCGGTTTTCATATTTGTGGGACGTACTTTAAACAAGAATTTGTGTGTGAAAAGTCACGTCCTAATTAAATTCGGTGTTTACAAGGTAAAATCGACGAAGTTGGTTAAAATGTAGCCTATGTTACCTGGGCCATAATAATGAATCGATTGACCCCTTATTCATCAAAATCAGATGAATAGTTTAGGCGCTACAGAGGAACATACGTTAATACAAACATACATACATAGACTGCTAAAATCATAACTCTTATTTTGGCTTCGCCGTAGTCGGGTAAAAACTATCCTAGACAAGTTCAACGAAAATCATCACTCTTTAATTTAACTAAGTCGTCGGCAACAATCACATTATTATCACATAAATTACATAAGTACCAACCTAACATATTACCGCATCCTCACACTTAACGTCATTCTTCATTGACATGCAATTAAACTTATCACCATGACTGTTAATTAATTACAATTTATTTACATGTAAACATACTGGTAATATACTTGATTGTTATCTTGCTAATTGACAGTCGTTTGATTTATTTCTCGTTTGTGTTTCAGTGACTCAATGTGTGCGAAGCTAAAAGATGTTCTAAGGTAGCCCGTGATATTCAAATTTTCTTACGTTTTTTGCAATTGCAAATTCGGTCAGTGTCAGGTTGTATGTTGATTAAAATATGATTCGCGATCGTTATTTGAATCCCATTGTGTCATTCAATGAGATTTAATTAACTAGAGTTGCATTGATGATTTTAAATATTATAATTCTAAAAATAATTCGTGCTACGGTCGCGAATCATAGAAATTCTTTATGGAAAAACCCAACAACACTTTCCCCGACCCGGGAATCGAACCCAGGATCTCATACTCCACAGTCGAGCTTGCGACCACAAGGCAGACTGTCAGATCTGTATCTTTTAATCTCATGTTGGTTGACGAACAACATCTAATGTTTATAGATTAAATACACAACCGATTACCAGATTTGCTGTTTGCAGCCATGTTGGAGCTGCAAAAGAAAATTCAACAGTTGATAAATTATTCAAATTCAAATACATTTATAGTTTGTCACAAGTGAAATATCAGTTCTTATGATTATTATAAAAGATCGCTGTAAAATACCTATAAGGTGTACAAATTTTTGGTATTGGTTACATATTTATTTAATATCTTAATCATTATTCGTTATTCGTCCTAAGTCAACATCCATCATTAGTCAGTTGTTAATTCACAAGTCAGTTTTAAAAAAACAAGTTGATACGAACTTTGATATTTTCATAAAAATTAAATTCAATTGATTACATTAAAATTAAATTACTCATTGATTTCATACAAATTAAATTATTCATAGATTTCATTAAAATTAAATTACATGTTGATTTCTTACAAATTAAATTATTCAGTGGTTTCGTTACAATTTAATAAATTAGTCATTGATGTCATACAAATTAAATGACTCGAAACATTACAAATATAGCATTAAGTAACATTATTCTAACCATATTTAGCAGATGCGCCCAATTAAAGACATTACAGTTTACTTTACTAGCAAACGAGAGGAAGCTCTTGATGTAACCCGAGATGTAATCCGTTTTTCTATTAAAAAAAAAAAACAAAATCCCGTAACAAAAAAACAACATCGCGTGTCAACAAAAAAAAAACACCTTTATCCCAACAGAAGCTTCCCAAAACATCCACTAGAGGGCGTTGTCCACATGGAATTAAAATCTCAATCGTAGCTAATTCCCTCTTCATTATAAGTTCATATCACACACAATGCTATAAATATACTACGCGACGGGACGCGACTAACATTAGTGCCACTGAATTATAAAGTAAAAAGATCAATGGTCGTCCTTTTTTGGTGGAGTAAGGTAAGAGAGTTAGCGGAAGCGGATATGATGACGGCATAATAATACCTACATATCAAAAACCAGAACGAGGACGCGGAGGGGAGGCTTTTGCCCAGCAGTGGGACAGTACAGGCTAATGAAAAAAAAAACAATAAAAGCATTTCTTTTAGGGTTTGATACTAGTTTTAATACCTACACGTAGGCTAACTGGTAATATGTAAATTTGTAAGAGAACCTATAGAAAAAACCCTACTCAAGTCTCCAGGCGGAAACCTACTGAGAATTTCCTTAAAAAAAACACAGCAAGTATAGATACTAAGTTTTATCTATTTGGAAACTTAGACGGATCTTCATTGATATTTAAAATATTCTACATCAACTATACTGTGTATTAAAAATGTGAAAATTTGTGAGGATGGATGGAAGGCTGGATGGATGTTTGTTAATCTTTCACGCAAAAACGACTGAACGGATTTGGCTGAAATCTAGCAAACAGATTATTTATATCCTGGATTAACACATAAGATACTTTTTATCCCGCTAGTGTGATCCCGTGAGACAATTATCGAACTCCAGGCAGGTGAAGTCGCGGGCTAAATTAAAAACTTTGCCGGCTCTTGGTCCAATGTGTTGATGCGGATTTTAAACGAATTAAAATTAACAGCCATTCTTCCATTTTAAAGCTTCATTATCGCTGCGCTTATGACTCACACCACACTGTAAAGCGCAGTTCACACGTCCCCCGCTGAGCACATTAGCATTGTGTCAGATAATCTGGCGCCCCGCTGTCTCCCATTGTGCCACCGGCCTAATCGCGACAACCCGAAAATGGAGAGGTGTGACCCTGCCTTTAGTTCGGAGGTTCAGTATATCCATATGTCTATGCGGGGATGGAAGAGGGTTATATGAATGATGAGAGTGATTCTCTTGTCGATATGAGCTATACGGCAATAGCTAACTGATTTCTCAGTCAGCAAGTTGGCAGGCTACCTGTCCAAGATGCACCAGATTTATATAAACATGATTCTATGTTCTAACCTATGACATCTACCAATCCGCACTGGGCCCGCGTGGTAGATTATAGCCCATTCCCTCTCTTAGAGAGGAGGCCTGTGTCCCAGCAGTGGGAACATTAATAGGCTGATGATGATGATGATTCTATGTTTGTGACATGGACATCTAAAGAGATCATGTTTGCTGATTCATTTTTACAAATTTGGCTAAGAATCAGTCATTAAATGAATTTATGCTGTGTGTAATACTAACAAAATATGGATCACTGTTGTCTAAATTAAATGAATTTAAATTTAATTTAATTTAAATGGCACGGTTGGTGCAGTGGCTGGCTGCCGCGCTGCGTGTCGCGGGTTCGATCCCCGCACGGAACAAATATTTGTATGACCTACAGATAGTTGTTCCGGGTCTGGCTGTTTGTGAGTTTAAATGTTTATAAACGCACCCACGATACAGGAGAAATTCCTAGAGTGTGGCAAAGTTTAAGACAAAAAAACATAATAAAAGACTAAATAATATACCGAAGACAGTCCCCTAAAACGCTCGTCTTTCACAAATTCTAGTGCTTTATCTAGGAAAAACAAGAGGCGCAACAACGAACAGCCGCACATCTATCTATTATAAGGTTAGTAGGTGGAATCAGAGCAGAGATGTTTATAGGATTCTCGATGCAAGATGTAGAGCTTTAATGGCAAATTAGCTGATTGAAGAATCGACGAAGCTTCCCAAAAACGAGGAATAGTTCAACGAACAGACAAATCATCATATTCAGCTACCTTATGATTGCAGATGCCAATGAAACTCAAATGTGGAGAATAAGATGTTGACACTTTTCGGATGGGAAATCATCGAATGACTCCTCCCGCTCTGGCGGAGCAGGAGGGAGTGTCAGACTTTTACTGACTAAAACCCATCCATGTTCCTTCATCGCCCTTTGTGTTCCGGGGCCACGGTATCTCTTTCGAATAGTCCCGCAGCCCCGGCAGGCTTCGGCCCTTGCGTCCCTTCCCTATTGCTGACTCTCTTTGAGGCACGCGTGGAACACGAACGCGCCGTCGACACGGCCACCACCATACCACTAGCCCTCTAATTCAGAAACTAGATGGCCATTTCGTTCTGAGAGTTATCTCAAAACTCATAACATTACTCCTGTAATCCCCATATGGTAAGGCAGAATTACCCAATTATAGTACACCCACACGTCGCTAGCTATTTTTCAGTCCCATAATATGTAATAGGGGGCAAGCCCATTGCCATCAACCGGGCACAAATCCAGGCTCCGCAGCTGCTACTGAGAAAATTCCTTATGAAAAACACAATCACACTTTGCCCGACCCGGGATTCGATCTTGCAACCATCAACCTAAGGCAGATCCCAAAACTAATTCAACCGTAACCAATAGTTACACCACTGACCCTTACGGAACCCAAACGGAGCTAAAACAAAAAACAAGAAATCTTTCCGCCCCGGTAGCGGCATCAATTTGTTTTTGATGATCCTGCGATGTATAGAAATGTCTTTTTTATCTGCGCAGACGCAGAATGAATCGGTTTTCGGAAAGCTAAGGAAGCTGGGTTGGTTTGTGCCACTTTTGAGTCAGTGAATGAAGTGGCGAACTAAAGATATTCTTTTATAGAATAACTAGCTCTTGCCCGCGACTTTGTCCGCGTGTAAATTTTGATGTGTATGTGTGAGACTCAAAAATAGCCTATTCCCAGACCTAACAAATATGCACAAATAAAATCATAAAAATCGGTCAAGTCGTTTCGGAGGAGTTCGACAACAAACAGTGTGATACGATATTTTTATAAAGGGTGTAATGTTTTACACCCTTTATAAAAATCTTGTGTCATCTGTTAACGAAGCCGAAAGGCACGTATTTTCCCCGTCATTGCGATCATTTTTTTGTTTTACACCATACCTGGAAACCTTCTAGTTACGGAGATATTGGGGGTCAAAGTTTCAACTTTTTGGCAATTCTTCTTTCACTAACTGAAAAGAGGTGTAATATACAGGGTGTAAACCACCTCATCACGAAGCCGTTAACAACGCATTCCGTACATCAAACTAAGTAAATTTACGCAACAATTGTTGCTGGAAAATGACTTTTATTTTATGGTGAAAAATCACGTTTTTCGGTAGGACTCAATGTAATACACGTAAAACATTGTGCTGATGGATGGATTGAATAGTACGGGGGTCATGGAGGTGTTTAAAAAAATCTTACGTAATGAAACATGTATAAAAAACTTTTGATAAATTTGGAACTTTGACCCCCCATATCTCCGTAACTAGAAGGTTCCCAGATATGGTGTAGAACAAAAAAAATATCGCAATGACGAGGAGAACAAGTGCCTTTCGGCTTCTTGAGTCTTTTTACACTCTTTTATCCCATGATCTGTCCACGAAGTGGACACAATAGTTAAACAATTGCGTCTCGACCAAATTGGTCATTCGACAGATCATGATTTATACAAAGATTGAGAGAGAAGAAAAACTTGGTCCGATTACCTAAGATAGCAAAGTCATCATCAGTTCAGTATCAGTTAACTCCGTTTTCTAAACTCGGGTAACTTCGAGTGTTAATCTGGGTGCTCTTCATCTTACATCCAAACCCAAGTCACAATAGGAACACGACAAACCAAGGTCATGTTTTTGTCCAAATTCAATATTAAGAAATTCTTTAGTGTGTCGGGCGCAAAACAAAGCCATCGCATCTACAGAAAGATGTGTGATTCCGTGATTCCGGTCCCAGATTCGATTCCGTGTCATTTCGTTTTTGTATTTGTATTATTTTCGGGGTTTGTTTTGCTTATTTTGAGACTGCGATACTTAGGTTGTTTTGGGTTGGCGAAGGTCGTGGTTGTCTTTTGTTTTAAGGTAAATTAAGATTGAATGAATGAATTTCCTGAGTAGGACACACTTTATCACGTTTTACAGTAAAAGTCAATGTAACGCACTCAAAACATTGTGCTAATGAATGGATTGAATAGTATAGGGGTCGTGGAGTTTAAAGTAAAAATCTTACATTAAAAACATGTATTAATAAAAAAAACTTGGAAAATTTGGAACTTTGCCCTCAATATCTCCGTAACTAGAAGGTTCCAAGGTATAGTCTAAAACAAAAAAATGATCGCAATGACGGGGAGAACAAGTGTCTTTACCCTTTATAAGCTATTTTAAATAACCTTACCAATTCCATCTGACCAACTGACATTTGGACAATAGTACCTACCTAGAAATAGCTACCAAAAATCCTATAAATTTTCGTTTGAAAAGAAGACCAGTCTTCTCTTACTTTTCGCTAACAATAACATTATTTTCAAAACACATTTTTCGTGACAACCCAAGTGGAATTCTGTCAAAATCTGTCAATACCCTAAACTATAGGGCGTGATGCACAAAGGGTCAAACCCTTTGGCAAACAATAGATTAGAAAGCATTATTGTATTATTTTTTGTTAACCCGTCGTAATCTGTACCGAATAATATTTATTATTGTGTATAAATAGTGTATTGAACATATGGCTTATTTAGTGGTATGGATCCCCATGGTATTAGAGAGTATAGAGATGGTTTATAACAAAAGGATTTACAATGTTTGATAAGTTACTCGGTTTAGTAATCGCGACTGATGAGCATGAGGCCCTGGGTTCGATTCCCGGGTTGGGCAGTGTTAAGAAAGAAAGAAAAAGCATTTATTAGCCCGCACAGGACAAAACACATAAAATAAAATGGTGAAATTATCAACTCATAAAAATTAAACATACAGAAAAAAAAATTGGTCCTGCACAAGGCCAAAAGGCCCCTATCTCAGCATGGTGCTGTAACATTAAAAAAACATCACAGCGCTGGTATTCTGATAGGGTCCAAAGTGAAAGTGATGCCACGGTCAGTTACGGATAAGATTAAAAAAATAAATAAAAATAAATTGTATATTCTTCTTCTTCTTAGCGTGTCGATGGCAATCTAAATTGTGTGGGACCAGAACTGAGCGACTAGTTTGGCGCTTTCACTAGCGTCCATCAGTTCCTGTAGTGAACAAACAACAGGACACGCAGCACACGATATTAAGTGCCCCATCGTTTGTGGAACAGCACCACATTTACACTCCAGGGCAGGGCAGGGCGCTATTCCTGCCAGTGGGTACAGCATCTGTACCGGGGTTGGTTTAAGGCAACCAGTGATAATCCGGCACGTTTCGTTCAGAGCTGTATCCACTAACTTTACATGGGCTGAACGGCTCCACACGGGGCACGCAAATTCACCAGCTGAGAAAGATAGCGCCAGCGCAGTAGTCGGCAAGACATGAGGCGAAGCACCCCACTTAGAAAAGACTAGTCGCCGTAAGAGACTGTTGCGGGTGTGCACCTTCTGCTTGATGGTATTGCAGTTTTTGCTGAAGGTCAATGATCTGTCCAGAGTAACTCCAAGATACTTTGGAAAGTTACTGTGCTCGATAGGCACCCCATCCCAAACGATGTTAAGTCTGCGCCTAGCCTCTCTGTTTCGAAGGTGGAAAATACAAGATTGTGTTTTGCTCGGATTGGGTTTGAGTGAATTAGCGAGGTAGTATGTGGTTAATTCACCAAGAGCATCTGACAAGTGGACCTCGGCCTCTTCAAACGTGGTGGCTTGGGAGGTGAGGGCAAGGTCGTCTGCGTAGAGGAAACGGGACGTATTCGGGCTTGATGGTTGGTCGTTGGTGTATATATTAAAAAGAAGCGGTGCCAGGACACTACCTTGGGGCAGGCCGTTCCTTTGTGCCCTCCAGCGACTAATTTTGACGACCCGAATAGCGAAGCGGTAGTGGGGCTGCCTTGCGTTCTTAGGGTCCCGGGTTCGAATCCCGGTAGGAGCAAATGTTTGTGTGATGAGCATGGACATTTGTTTCCTAGTCATGGATGTTTATATGTATAATAAGTATGTACTTACAAACAAAAAGTACGTATCTCCACCTCATACCATCTACACCAGATAGTTGATATACTACATAGTATTACTATCTGGTGTTCACGACACAAGCCTCGTTGCTTAGTGTGGCACTAGATGGCGCTGTGTGTAATGTCCAGCGATATTTATTTATATTTATTTATTTATTTATAATAAATACGAAGAAAATAATAATTACAACTACACCCCACGTAACCAAACTGTTCGCCAATCTGTGACATGAATTTCACTGTATTGTTGAGTTCTTCCCTTAGGAATTGCTCAGTAGCTGGATTTGTGCCCGTTGGATGGCATTAAGCTCGCCCCCTATTACATGGGACTTAAACATTAACTGCTGAAATGTGGGTGTATGTTATGTTATGATATCTTTCAAATATAAGGTCTTTTCGCCGTCGCACACCGCTGCCTGCTCCTTTAAGGATGACATGCGTGATATTTAGTCATGTTTAATCCATGGCCATCGTATCCACTTTGTAAGTAAGTAGTTATCGGTCACACAAGCATATTGAATGCTTAATGCTCACCGTATCAATGCGGCTTCACTGCGCTTTCATTGTGAGCACTTTTGTTGCTCATCCGATCAGCCATGGCTGCTACCTGTGTTGGTTTATACACACTGGGTGATTTTGTGTTAGTAGTTGCAACGTAAACTGAGAATTACTTGAGATTAAGAGGGAAAGCATGAGAGCAGCGGTGGCCCAGTGGTGGCGGCCCCGACTTACGAACAGTAAGTCGTGGGTTCAAACCAGGCAGACGCATTCCTTTGTGTAATTTATTTCATCACCACTGCTCTTAAAAACGGTGAAGGAAAACATCGTGAGGAAACCGGCATGTCCTAGAACCAAAAATTCGAAGACATGTGACATCTACCAACCCGCACTGGGCCCGCGTGGTGGATAAAAGCCCATTCCCTCTCATAGAGAGGAGGCCTGTGTCCCAGCAGTGGAAACATTATAGGTTGATGATGATGATGATGAGGGAAAGCTCCGCGTCTTTGCATGATACCTGCAGTTATTAATTTAAACCACTGCAGCAGACATATTCTGCTGATTCTGACAGCCTTGCAGACAATAAAACTGCCGGTACATTTTCTTCATCAGAAAATTCACATGCATATCGCGGACCTTTATTATTCATCTCTCTGTTTCTCCAGGATATTATGTGTTTGGCCATATTTCTTATTATGTGTTAACTCTTGATTGTATTACTCGTATTTTGTAGCAAAAAAACAATTGCATACTTATTAAAAATATCTATTTATTATCAGTCGGTAAAATGGTGACCATTTCTAACACAATTAGATGAAAAGACATCATCATTCTGAAGCAATTCCATAGCAGACTTGCGCCCCTTGGGTTTTTTATAAATCGCGTTGGCAGGTCCAGAAATGTCCCGGCCTTGGTTCAATCCATGGTCCGGAGCGAGACGGAATGGGACGCCGTCACCTCCTTCTGCGAAGCAGTCATGCTAGCGAAGGAGGTGGCGGAACAGGACAGGGAGAGATCCTCACGTCCCGGCCGCCGCGGGAGACGCCCCGGGCGTCGGGGGCCACGTGGTGGCTTCCGGCCACCGTAGGCGCGGGCCTGTGGACGGGGAGCTATGGGCTAGCTCGCCGTCCGTTCGTCTCATGACGACAGGCCGTGTCGACGGCGCGTTCATGTTCCACGCGCGCCTCAAAGAGAGTCAGCAATAGTGAAGGGGTCCGCAAGGACCGAAGCCTGCCGGGGCTGCGGGACTATTCGAAAGAGATACCGTGGCCCCGGAACACAAAGGGCGATGAAGGAACATGGATGGGTTTTAGTCAGTAAAAGTCTGACACTCCCTCCTGCTCAGCCCAGAGCGGGAGAAGTCATTTGATGATTTCCCAACCGAAAAAAAAAAAAAAAAAAAAAAAAGGTCCAGAAATGTGATGAAAAGAAAAAATAATGTTTTATTATCTCCAAATTACTATTTATTAGCAATATTATAGCTTGCTCGTGTCTTAAACAAAGAGGGTAGCCTTCACCATGCGAGACTAAAACTAAAAGACATAACAACATTGAATACCAGATTCGCCACATATTCAAGAGTAGTTTCTGATAGAATACTTCACCTTAAAGAAGCTCACACAAGTACATAAATACATCATATCAGATAGAGATATCGGACAGATGTATGGCTTATTATCTCTAAAGACAGATTGCCATTATGCACTTAAAACAAAAAACGAAAAAAAAATGCAATATGCTTGTTATTTTCAATGCAATTCTTCACTCTATAGTCTATTGGGGGTAAAATATTCAAAACCGTGTTAAAATCTACAAATTATAAAATAAAAGACCACTCAGAAAATCACCCCGTGTGCACCGCACCTAATCCACAAAAGTGCAAACACACCCCGCTGAGTACAATAAGCGTTAACAAATATTTTGCAAATAATACCTGAAGTGGAGTGGCCCTGGATTTATGTTCACTGTACACGCCCCTATGTTTAGGATAAATGTATAAGTTTTCTATTGAATTTGTAAAATAAGATTTTCTATAATCCAAGTCTGGCTGTTTGTGAATGTGAGGAAATGCATCCACGATACAGGAGACATTCAAATGATGGGGCAAAGTTTAAAAAAAAAAAACTAGATTTGTCTCGGGAGGTCATCCTTCCACGCACCAACCTTAACAAGCACTGCTTAAGGGGACTACAGGAGCTAAACGTGAGTTTTATAATGTAAAAAAGCATATGATTCACAGCAATAAACAAAACCATAAAAATATATGATATACTTCAGGATATATGCTAGTATGATAGTGTTTTGAAAACATAATACAACTAATTTTACTCGATAAAAAAAAATCACGAACTTATCTCTTAAAAAAAATCTTTTAACTAAACCATACTAAAATACATGCGATCATTCTGATTTTTTGGCAAATAATTCTACAAGCAACATATTAGCATGATAGTGTTTTATTTTTTTAGTCCAATCAATAGATTTTTTGTAAATCGCAAAAAAAAAAAACACTCATTTCGCACTATTCGGCCCGCAGTGACTGACGTAACAACCACTTTGTAGTGCAAGCTGATTAGAACTTTATTCCAACAGTGTTTCAAACGAAGTATGAACCACCACAATTAGAGTTGCTAATTTAGCTTCTGTAGTCGCCTTAACCTAGAAGATCAACACGTGTGGCTGCTTTTATGAAGCCACAAGCTCTTATGGTGACTAACGTCTCTCTTGTTTCTTTTTGTGGTACCTAACCTAGGGTACCTAACCTAGTGTCAGAGTTTTTATACCGCCCATGGGCCTCTGACTTGGCTTTACATACCGTCGAGAAATAATTATTTATTTATTTATTAAAACTTTATGCACAAGTAAAACTGTACAAAGGCGGACTTAATGCCTTGGGCATTTTCTACGAGTCCACCCAAAAAAAAAAAAAAATTAATCAAATCTCTCAGGCATGCTGGTTTCCCCACGATGTTTTCCTTCACTGATACAAGTGATAATTATACAATACGCACATTAATTCGAAAAATCAGAGGTGCGTGTCTTGGGTTCAAACTCAAAACCGACTCAACTCGGCAGTCCAACGGTCACACAATAAGCTATCACTGCTCATCTTAAATTAAAGCAATCAATCTCAATTATTATTCTGAAATACCAATAAAAATTGTAAATAACAAATCAACCAACCGAGAATCAAACCCACCACCCTCTCAGAAATGGAGCCACATATTAAAAAGTAACAGATGTGATAATACCTATTATATTGGTTTCAATTCTTCTCCCAAAGGACTCTTGAAAACTCAACTGCAATACCAACTTAACCACAAAGTCGTACATCACCTTACTTTCTATTAAATAGGGACTATATTCTTTTGGCATGGTTAAGGATTTATCATGGTATAGTAGCAAGTATTTCGTCAACTTCAGTTGAGTTAAGGGCCCTCAAAGTATTAAAAAGTATTCAATGAATGTATTAAGTACTGTTTTGTGTGTCAGTTCAATTATAGGGGTAGGCAGAAACCCTCAATGGTATATGTGTGTCTTTAATTTGAAGTGATTTTGGAAATACTTTTATCAGATAAGTACTTACACTAGTCCGTACGCAAAATACGCGCTTTTGACGTGGAGTTGCGGATCCCAGCCGTTATACAGTAAAATACCCTTGTGAAAATAGGATAAAAAGGTTTACAGAACCCTTTTTTTTATTTTTCGGATGGGAAATCATCAAATGACTCCTCCCGCTCTGGCGGAGCAGGAGGGAGTGTCAGACTTTTACTGTCAGCCCTTTGTGTTCCGGGGCCACGGAACACAAAGGTTATAGAGCCCTTTAAAAGAATTAACCCTTGCAAAAGCGACTGCTGACCATGAGGTCCAGGGTTCGATTCCCGGCTCAGGCAAAGTGTTGTTTGGTTTTTCCATGAGAATTTTCTCAGTACAAGCCACCGGGTCTGGATTTGTGCCCGGTTGATGGCAATAGGCTCGCCCCCTATTGCATGGGACTTAAACATAACTCCCGAAATATATAACAATAATAACAACCAAGCTGTTAGAGCTACCGCGCACTCGCCGCATCAGAGAAGCTATTCGTGTTCGCATAAGAGCATAAAAATCAGGCACGCCGTAGTCCGCGAACATCCCCGCAGCAAAAGCGTGGTAGTCGCAACATAACTCTGAAGGCGTTCTTTTATTGGACTCGCATAGCATTGTACGACCTCTTTGTATATATCCGACCCATAGGGCGCACGTGTAAATATATTGGCAATACGCTCTAAAGTGTGTAATTTTTACCTCCCTAGTACAACGTGCAAACCTACAGGCCAGCATGTTACATCGAACTGCCAATAGAGAACTCTCTCTGAAATGTGGGTGTGCAAAAGGGTATTACACCCATCTTTGAAAAGTGTCACAATTAGATTCTATAGCGATAATGAACCACTAAAAATATCACAAAAACTTAATTCAATCGCTAAGTGCCATAAAAATGCATTTAAATTTTTCTTTTTTTTTCAAATTTCGCGCGTAATTTGACGAAAACGCTGGACGCAGTGGACGCCATATTGCTCTGTAGTCATGACGTCACTTGGCTGTGTAAACAAATGCAGTGATATTTGAAGTTGACAGTTGACATTCTAAGTTTACATAGCCGTATGACGTAATAACTTGGCGACTACTTTATAGGTGTTATGAAACAAATTTAAAAAGCTGAACCCTTTGAATTGAATTTTAAAATTTATTTTCTATTTTATGAACTAAAACAAACGTTTTACGACTGCTTTTTGCCTAAGCTACCTCAATAGTATATTTTTAGATTTTTCTCATATAGAGTAAAATACCCTGTTAGGTACACCTGTGCCCAACCCTTCTGAAATTGCAGGCGTGATGTTATGTTATTATGTAATAAATATGTGGCACTGGTCTAGTATCTAAGGCTTCTTTTGAAAAGACTGGAACCTAGAGAAGTGGAGATTGCTTTTAAATCTTTTAAGGCGACTACAGAAGCTAAACGCGAGTTTTATAATGCAGAAAAGCATGATTCACTGCAATAAACAAAACCAGAAAAATATATGATATTCTTCAGGATATATGCTAGTATGTTAGTGTTCTTGAACACATAATACAACTAATTTTACTTGATAAAAAAATCACGAACTTATCTCTAAGAATTTGATGCGATCATTCTGATTTTTTAGAAAATAATTCTACAAGCAAAATAATTATTGGCATGATAGTGTTTTATTTTTTAGTCCAATCAATAGATTTTTTGTAAATCGCAAAAAACCACTCATTTGGCACTATTCGGCCCGGAGTGACTGACGTAACAACCACTTTGTAGTGCAAGCTGATTAGAACCTTATTCTAACAGAATTCCAAACGAAGTTTGCACCACCACAATTAGAGTTGCTAATTTAGCTCCTATAGTCGCCTTAATGCTTCTACTGCAACTTTCTACGGGATTGACAAGAGCTTTTCGCTAATCAATCCAAAACTCACATAATGGGGTAGTTGACACCTTAAAGCAATAATTCCAAGACACCAATCTCTAAAAAAAACACTTTATCTTGGGCCTGAAAACCCGATTTAAAATCAATGAATTGCCAAATTCGATTTTTAGTTGCTTTGAAATCAATAAATAGTTTAGTCACTGAGTTGACTAAACAGTGACGTCACAGATTGCTATTGCCATACAAAATCTATGAGAGAACCTCGTTTTGACAGCTCTTAAAAAGTTTCTCAATTGATTGGTGTGTCATCTACCCCATTATATTTATTTTCCATCTTATAAATCGCTGAATGGATACGTTATCACTTTTTTTCCTCCAAAATAGTGATGCTATAAATATATTTCTTGTCACTATCTCATCTGACTGGCCTTTTCCCAGGGTCGGCTTCCAGTCTAACCGGATGCAGCTGAAAACAAGTATTTTACATAAAGCAACTGCTTATCTAACTTTTCTGCACTCAGACAGTAAGCTCTAAAGGGTATAAAAAAACTCTTAACGAAGCCGAATGTTCTCCCCGTCATTGCGATCATTTTTTTGTTCTACCACCATACCTGGGAACCTTCTAGTTACGGAGATATTGGGATTCAAAGTTCCAACTTTTTTACAAGTTTTTTTTTTTAATACATTCAAGTTTTAAATGTTTGATTTTTACTCTAAACACCTTCACAACTCCCTTACTATTCAATCCATCCATCAGCACAATGTTTTAAGTGCGTTACATTCAGTCCTACCGAAAAACGTGATTTTTCACCCCAAAAAAAGTCATTTCCCAGCAACATTTTTTGCATAGAGTTACTTAGTTTGATGTACAAAATGCTTGGTTGACGGCTTCGTGAAGAGTCTGTTTACACCCTGTAGGTATAAGGACGGAAAGGCCAGTAAATAAGTTGGTAACATAAGTAAGTAGTTGGTACTTTCCTTCAAACAACATATGGAAGCTCTAAATAATAGAATCGTAAGCTGATATTCGTATTTAAAAAAATACGATATATTACAGATCCAAAAATACTTAGGCAAGTATATTTTGCTCTTTGTCAGGCAATTCTGACTTACTGCATTACTTCATGGGGTGGGGCGAGAAATACTCTGTTATTGCCCATTGAAAGAGCTCAGAGAGCTATTCTCAAGGTGGCTACTTGCCGCCCTTTCCTTTTCCCCACTAACCTCCTGTATAAATCTTGTGAAGTACTAACAGTTCGACAGATATTTATTATGAGCACTGTACTAAAACAACACGCAGCACTTCCATACAGCACTGAATTCACAAAAAAAAGACGGAAAGATATAGTTTGCCCTCAAAAAAGTACAAAACACGCTTTCACAGACAAGTTTTATATGTACCTCGGACCGCTACTCTATAACAGGCTTAATGAAAAAGGAAGCATCTACTCCTTAAATCACAATAACTGCAAGAAAATCCTTAAGGAAGCTCTTCAAACTATGTCCTATGAAGTTACAGAGAAGTTATTACTTGTGCTAAAGTAAATATTGTCCACTTTATTGTTATTTTTTAAAATTAGTTTGCCAAGTTAAAATAGTAAAAATTTTATGTACCTTTTACATTGTTACCAATATTATTAATAAGACGTGTGATTATTTAATCAATTAATGTTACCTCAATTCGCCTGAAACACAGGATTACCTAGTTCAGGCTCAAAGCATGGGTGAACTTGACATAGATTTAAGAAAAACTGTAAGCATTTACCTTTTATTTTTTTAATAAATTTTTTATTATTATTATTATTATAAGGGAACTATAGGCGAGACGACAAAAAAAATCTAATTAGTCCGTCAGTTAGATTATCAAAAAATATTTGACCTGTGTTTTTTCTTTTGTTACGTAAACCAAAATTGACGAAGATATTATGACGCTTTTAAAATTCTCAATACGTCACGCCTTGGTATAATTTTTAGCTAGTCCTGACGTCACGAGCCCCCACTCCCGAGTTTTGATGCGTTTTATCTTTTGTCAATATTCATTGATTTACAAAAACAAAAAATACGTGTCCATTAATTTCCAATTCTCTAACTGACGGACTAAATAGATTTGCAATTTTTTTATACTGTCGTCATGAATATTATTACTAATCTGCTTATGCCAAAACCCGACAAAGTCGTGAAGAAACGACCTCACCAGTGTGACCGCCGAAATCCCACCAACTCCACTGTCTAATACAACTGAATTGGCTCTAATTGAGCCTTCCTTTCAAATCGAGTGCACTTGATTTTTTACCCAAAACACGCACAGAAAAACCAACCATAAAACTTCTACACAAAACCCAAAATCACTCATCAATTTTCGGCACACTTTCGACCTTCTCCATCACCAATTTAGGGGAAATTTACAAAGGAAATGGAACTCTATATTGTGAACGATAGAATTTACAGTGGTTTGTGAGTTCCGTTTGACCTTAGACACAGGAAAAGGGGTGCAAATGAAATTGATTCATAAGACGCTTTGATTGAAGATGTTTGTATTATCACGCTATCACCGTGTGGAGTCAGCAGGAGTTGATTGGGAGGACTCATTAGTGGCATTGACCTCTTCTCTGATTATTCCGAGATAATTAAGCTATTATGGTAGTACATAGGAGCAAATGTTTGTGTGATAAGCATGGACATTTGTTTCCGAGTCACGGATGTTTATATTTATAATAAGTATGTATGAGTATATCAACTATCTGGTGTCCACGACACAAGCCTCGTTGCTTAGTGTGGCACTAGATGGCGCTGTGTGTAATGTCCAGCGATATTTATTTATTAGCCCTGCATCAAAACAGCTGGAAGTTATGGGGCGAGACCTCTGCCCAGCTGTGGGATGATAAAGGCTCACACTTGCAGTATGAAACGCCAAAAATAAGGTTTTTCTCACTTAACCTTTTGAACGCCAGAGCATAAACGCACGCGCGTGCTCTCCACACGGAGCCACATTGTCACCTATAATTTTGTCACATATTTGTGTCGTTTGGCGTACAGGGCACGCGCTTGCTTGTCATGTATATGTGACAATGGCGTTTAAAAGGGCTTGAGTTTCGATTGAAGATAGTTCATTTGACTAGAAAAAATCAAAGTTACAAGGGATTCAGGTACACGGATATTTGGATCTAAGGTAGAGGCAATCTGTCAGCCTCGTCTAGTGGCCGCAATCGCGACTACTGAGCATAAGGTCCTGGGTTCGATTCCCGGGTCGGCCCAAGTGCTATTGGATTTTTTCATCAGGAATTTGTCAGTAGCAGCCACGGCACCCGGATTTGTGTCAGGTTGATGGCAACAGGCCCTAGGGGGGCCTTATTACATGAGATTTAAACATAACTGGCGAAATGTGGGTGCACTATTAGGTACACCTTCAGAGATTACAGGCGTGATGATATGTAATTCTATAAAGTGGTAAAGTTTAGAGTTGGGTAATGTTACAATGCTTTGCTTCCACATTTTTTGTGCGAAACGTCAGTCTGTGGATTCACTGCCGGTCGGCTTTTCAGTTCCCCGATCATTGTAATCTGGATCTATTCAAAGTTCGAGTGAATCAGTTTCTTCTGGGCAAGCGTGCCCAGAAGAAACCACCCCCCCTTAGCCACATTATCGATTCACATCAGGCGATTTGCGGCCAAACGCAAGCCTATGTAATAATAACAAAAAACTCAACCAAAAAAATAAGTTATCAAAATTAGTTCAATTCAAAATAATAACTAAATAAAATAAAATAAAATAAATATTGCTGGACATTAACACACAGCGCCATCTAATGCCACACTAAGCAACGAGGCTTGTGTCGTGGACACCAGATAGTTGATATACTACTTAGATACTTTTTGTTTGTAAATACATACTTATTATACATATAAACATCCATGACTCGGAAACAAATGTCCATGCTCACCACACAAACACACAAACTATATTAAAGTAAGTACTTATAACACTATATTTATACAATCAAACTTAGATAGACTCTCAAACAGTTTTAATTGTAACAAAAAGTTTTGTTTGTAAGATGATTCAAACGTTACCTTTGCGTGTTGATATAAAACATTTAAGTGGACCACTAGCGCCATCTATGATTGTGATTACGAACAAAAGACCGATTGTTTCTTTGCTTGTGTTAAAGTAAACTTTATTATTTTACATTCGTTTATTGAAAGTTTTTAGTATGAATGTGGATGGATGTGTGGATAAAAATAAGGGCAGACGAAAGAAACGATGGATGGACTGTGTGAAGGACGGTATGGCAAGAAAGGAGATGAATGATGAGATGACGAGTAATAGAGAAGTATGGAAGAAGACGACATGCTGCGCCGACCACAAATGAATTGGGATAAGGGCAGGAGAATGATGATATTGAAAGCTTTGAGTATGAATGTGGATATCTCTAAGAGCTTACTCTTAGAGGCAACCAAAAAAACGATGGATGGACTTTCTGAAAGATATGTTACTAGAAAGAGACAGATAGAGAAGTATATATGGAAGATGAAGACATGCTGTAAACCCCAAATAAATTGGGAAATGGATGATATTAGTAAATAATAGACCTAATTTTCTTAAACTTTTAAAATTGGATACCATTAGGCGATATAGCTGAGATTTGGTAAATCAAAAAATCTTGTGGAATCTTGAACATTGTGTGTGAGTGAGCATGGTGATCAATGCTCTTCCTTCTACCTATGATAAGAGGAACTTATTTATATTTATATAACATAATATCGAGCCTGTAATATCCAAAGGATTAGGTAGAGGTGTTTTAAATGGGTGTAGCGAAGCCGTCCCCGTCGTCATTGCGATATTTTTGTTCTAGACCATACCTGGGAACCTTCTAGTTACGGAGATATTGGGGGTCAAAGTTCCTACTATTTCACAACTTTTTTTTTTAATACAAGTTTTTTATGTTGTAACTTTACTTTAAGTCTCAGATCAGCACAATGTTTTGAGTGCGTTACCTTGAGTCCTACCGTAAAACGTGATTTTTCACCCCAAAACAAAAAATCCTTTCCCAGCAATAATTTTTGCGTAAAGTTACTTAGTTTGATGTACAGAATGCTTGGTTGACAGCTTCGTGAAAGGCCCGTTTACACTTTTTATAGTCCACTCATATTTCGCCAGTTATGTTCATTTACCTCAGTTTCGCGTATTAGGAGGCTAGTTTGTTGCCATCAATCGGGTACAAATTCAGACACACGGCTACTACCAAGAAATAAAGGCTGGTTTTATCATCAGGGACATAGTAATGCATGAGACCGAGGTGGTCCATTCCATCACTACCAAACAATTAGATCAAACTTATGATAAAGCCAGAAAAACAGAATTACATCAATCGGTATGGAAAAATGCTATTACTTTATTTGCATACACTTTAGCAGCTGTTGTCAACCTCAGGGTCGCAAGGATGGGCTGCGGGACAGTTCGAAAGAGATCCTCCGGAACACAAAGGGCAAAGAAGGAACATGAATGGGTTTTAGTCAGTAAAAGTCTAACACTCCCTTCCGCTCCGCCCAGAGCGGGAGGAGTCATTTGACAAATTCCCATCCAAAAAAAAAAGCCTCGCAGGCATTTTTTCAAGGACCTTCATCTGCCTAGCCAATACTCTAATTTATTGGGGTCAGCTTTCAGTCTAACTGAATGCAAGTGAATACCAGAATTTTACAAGGAGCAACTATCAATCTGACATTATAACTTAGTTATTGCGTACCACGATACCTCTTGGTAAGACTGGTTGTCAGACTTTCAGGTATCTGTCTACTAACGACTGTCAATGTTCCACAAATGATATGGTGGGGAGCAACACTAGTGCCGCCGCCCGCAATGATGAGAATTGTGTTATTTGGTAGATTGATGATTGTCATTGAGTGCGTGGTGATTTTCCCAAAAATATAAAACTATAAATAAAACCAAGGTGGCATTAATTAATTACCCATCAAATATTATAACAATTTGGCGACGGAACAGCTTAACGTCTCAGTAGGTATGTATCGGAAAGTCACCCATCCACGGACTGACCTCGCCAAGCGGTGCTTAACCTAGAAGAATGACATGTGAGGCTATTTTCAAGATTTTTACGGCCCTACGATTGAGTACCACTGTCTTCATTACCATACCAATCCAAACTGACTCTTACCCTTACATGCAAATTAATTATGATTAATTGTATGCAGTGTAATGTAATCAATTATACTTTTAATAAAAACGAATCAAGAAATGCACTTTTTCTCATAGATTCTTTTCAAGCACTTAGGGTTCGAAGAATTTTTGAACCATCTTCAACAGAGAGTTAATTTTATCTTGTTTTTCCTTGAAATTTAGTATGTTATGCTTTCAAGTTATAGGTATGCCACCTATCGATCTTAAAAGGTTGATAGGACATACTTGATGGTAAGGCGTTGAACCTGGTGTCGAGCTTAATTTGGGAGAGCCCTATTTCCAACAGTGGAATGCAATAGACTGAGTCGATTGATGTTTCGTTTCTTTTCAAAAGAAAATTTTGCCTCACACTAGGAATTTCTTCTTTCTGTGTGCTGCGTGTGTTTACAAACATTTACAATGCCAAACAGACAAACCTGGAACAATTATCTGAAGGCCATAAAGATAAAGATATATTTATTGCGTAACTGTTAATGTACACAGTTACTTTCTTCGTTTCGTTCTTATTAATAAACATTTTTGGTTTCAACAGTCTACCCAAGTCGGATATGCAATAGTATTTTAAGAAATTAGGTTCTAACAAAAAATATTTTAAATCAAAAAACTCATGCAGATTAAAAAATACATTATAAATTAAAAAAAAAAAAAAAAAAAAAACAATTTATTTTTAAACATATTTCCATTTAATTGCCGGCGGTAAATGCATACAAATATTTGTTCCGTACTAGGATCGAACCTACGACACGCAACGCAGCAGTCAATCGCTCAGCCACTGCGCAAACCGTGTCATCATGGCGTCGATGATTGAATCTAACAAGAGCCAGGTAACAAGTTGTGTTGGTCTAAGGCAGATACTCTAAGGAAAAGACAAAAACTAGTGCGATTCTGCTCACTATTATGAAGAAACGTTCCAATAATGCTTCTGATAGCCGCATAAAACAGACAAGAGACAAAAATAAATAATAGCGATTATTTATTTTAAGTCAGAATGTAACCTTATTTAGAACCTACAAATGGATCTACAATAATAATAAAAATAAGTGGATTTATATATTTTTAAATGTTTTTATTTACTTTTTTTTGTTTTTATATTAGGAATATTTAAAAATATAGACATATTTAATGTTGTAAAATGAATAAACGAAAATAAGTAGTACAAGGCAAAAAAATAATATAATAAGAGCTAACTTTCATGAAAACCCAAATCAGCCCCCCCCCCAAATACCCTAATATTTTCAGTGAAACCTTTCAGCTGTAAGTTTTCTTAAGAAATAAAATCAAGAGAAAATAAGGATCAATTTAAAGACGCATCAAAAGTGTAAATTATATGAGTGATGGATATTTATGTTGATGGATGGAGAGGGAGAAGAAGGCCAAAGAAAAGATGGATGCAGCGTATGATGAATGATTATGAAACGAAGATGCTGACTGACAGGGGAGAATGGAAGAAGAAAACGTGTTGCAAGTAGAATGGGACAACAGCAGGAGAAGAGTAAAAATGGTCCTAGGCAATCAACTTCACTCCCCTTGCTGATTCACTTATATTTGAACCATAACAAGAGCTTTCTCAAAGGACACCTTCAATCAATCAATAAATAAAATAAAAAATATCGCTGGACATTACACACAGCGCCATCTAGCGCCACACTAAGCAACGAGGCTTGTGTCGTGGACACCAGATAGTTGAAATACTACATAGATACTTTTTGTTTGTAAATACATACTTATTATCAATCAATCAATAATCCCTCTATCCTGAACTTCCGTCTGTTTTGAATTGTTTGTTTTCCTCATTTAGAGGATATCTCTGAGTTCAGTGTGCCTTTTGGCAAAGGCCTCCTCTAACATTTTCCATATTGCTCTATCTCTGGCAACCCTTCTCCAGTAAGGGCCCGCTGTAAGCTTCAACTCATCTTCCCATCTCTTGTTGTCTTCCCCGTTTCCTTTTTCCATCTCTGGGATACCAGTCTGTCACAATGTTACTCCACTTTTCTTGAGTACTCCTTAACATGTGACCTGTCCATCTCCATTTTAGTTGGTCTATCTTCGTAAGTACATCCATAACTCTTGTCTTGGCTCTTTTTTTTATTGTTTATTAAATAAAGAACAAAACAAAATATAAACAGAGAAACATCACAAAAACCTCAATAGGTTTGTCCGGATGTTGAGACACTTGTATGCTATCTTAATACTAACGTCGCAAACTATCACTATTAATTTATGGTTAACACATAGTTTATAACAAATTGTGAGGTAGTTCGTAAATAATAACAAAGAAAGATTAAAAAACAAATACGGCGCGGGTCAGACATCGCGTCGATGCTAATAACTAATGGAATGTAAAAACACCTTTATCTGTTTTTCAGCGAGAGTTAAAGAATTGTTTGTATTTATATTTATTATTTGTTATTTCAGATTGAATTTTTGTTGGAACGTCATTAATTAGTATTAAATAAGCAACGGTTCGTTTGTTGCTTTGCTATCATTTAATTTACCTAATTTGCAGTTCTTTGTTGGTGAACTGTTCTATTATAAACCACTTTCGTATTTTTGTGTGTTTCTTATAAAGGTGTTTCGTTTCCTGTCTTGTTTCTTGATGCCTATCATGCTTCTCTCCATCGCTCTTTGACAGCATTGCAGCATATCTCGGTGACACCTTAGCTCATACTAATACGAGAGAAAAATAACCTGCATCTAGCAAAACCAACTACAAAAGCTTGACATAGTACTTTATATAAATACAGACATTGTTTTCAAATATCTTGCATGCCCCTTATAGTATTGATGTTATGTACTTAATAGAAATAGATGGTGAATGAGACAGCATGTCTTCCGTCTCGCTCCCCACGAAATGGCGTGTGTCAAATGGTAGGTCCCACGATAGGTGTACTACAGGGACGCATTTCGCAATAACTAAATTAAGGGGAAAGTACAATTGTACATACCTATTGTAGTTTTCCGTTCTTGAAATAGGGTTGAACAATACAATAGAGTTTTTTTATGAACATGTAGGTTTTTATAGTCTTTACTAGTCAGTGGCCTGAAAGTCTAACAACCAGTCTTACCAAGAGGTATTTACCTAGTACTAACTAGTTTGTGGAGGTCAGATAGGCAGTCGCTCCATGTAAAATACTGGTATTCAGCTGCATCCGGTTAGACTGGAAGCCGACCCCAACATAGTTGGGAAAAGGCTAGGCAGATGTTGATGAGCATGAAGGTATTTAATATCCAAATAACCAAGAAACCTATAAGTTTCTTTTATTTTGAAAAAGGAACGGAAAACATCTGGGCAGCCTTTACTCGACTATGCTTGGGTCGGCTTCCACTTTAACCGGATGGAGCTGAATACCAGTATACATGGAACGACTGCTTAGCACTCCAAACCCAGTTGATGGGTAACACTATATACTCCTTGTTAAATCTGGTTGTCAGAGGAAACAGGAATGAGCATTTTAAAAATATAAGAATCGTTTTTCTACTTGATACTACTACGTGATTGTAAAAAAAATGTTTTTTAGTAATGATCAAAACTCTTGGTGAACACATCATAGCATCTTCAGATTTAAAAGTCACTTCAGCCATGCCATGTTTTATATGAAAAACAAAGCCTCATTTTGTCTACTATGAACTATGGTAAAGAACGTATCCGTTCTAGCTCCACTTGCAAATCAATTCACTTCACAAAGACTCAACCGTGATGTCTCATAATGTATGTCAAACAGATAAAAAGCAAGCCGACAAGCATACATGGTTGCTTAACCGATTAACTTTGAAGAATGGACGGAAGGAAACCTCCTCTCTATATGGTTAGTGGGTACAGATGTAAAGAAACACATACATTCAAACATTTATGGTACAATTTCTTATGCATCTGTTGGTACATTTTCCCGGTCTACACAAAGTTGGGAAACATAACTAACTGGGTTTATACAACGTTAAATTCTATAATGGATAAAGATAATCAAAAAATTAAAAATGAATTGCATTGTATCGCACTGAGTGTGCGATGCAAACCAATTCATTTTTAATTTTTAAAAAAGGAAAAAAAAAATTTAAAGGTAAACGGTAAACGAAATTTTTCATGAATTGAGTTAATAATGCCATCTAAAAATTGCGTAAACTACACGATGAATTTGACACAAAATAATCCACCACATTTCACCAGTTATGTTTAAGTTCCATGTAATAGGGGGTGAGCCTGTCATCAACCGGGCACAAATCCAAACCCCGTGGCTGCTACTGAGAAATTCCTGATGGCAAAACCCAATAACAATCGAACCCAGGACCTCATGTTCAGCTGTCGCGCTTGCGACCACTAAACCAACTACGCAGCTGAATTTGACACATTCTTTAAAAAAAACACTTATTCGCATCATCGTTAAGTTAGACATGGCTAAATTACGTAGTACCATCAGGATTCCTACATAAGTAAATACTTACATACCTACCGTCAAACAAGCGGGTTGTTTTACTATTGTAATGTTAGCAATATGCTGATTACTACCATTTAATTATTTGGTATTGATGACGTTTCATTGGCTATAAGTCTAGCATTAATTAATTAGTATCTAGTCAATTCATCTGCCTAGCCTTTTCCCAACATATTGGGGTCAGCTTCCAGTCTAACCGGATGCATAATTTTACATGAAGCAACTGCCTATCTGACCTCAACCACCCAGTTAGTACTGGACAATACGATAACCCTTGGTAAGACTGCATGGTTGACAGACTTTCAAGCCACTGACTATCTGTAACGACTTTCAAAAATCTACAAATGACAGTCGAGACCAACACGGCTTAGCATGCTTTCCGAGGCACAGAAAAGATTCGTTATGCAATGGGTGGCCCATCCACAGACAATCCTAGGCAAGCGAGGCTTAACCATGAAGATCGACCTGAACGGATGTTATTATTTAGCCCCGAGCTAAATCCAATTAGTATTAGAATTAGTATCTAGCATATACTAGAAAAGGCCTTACGACTTGAAAACCGGCATGTCCTAGAACCGAAAATTCGAAGACAAAGTGACTTCTACCAACCTGCACTTGACGTGGGTGGCTCTCTTACAGAGAGGAGTCCTGTATCCCAGCAGTGGGAACATTATATTCTGATTATGCTATGCCTTTTTAAATCATACGCAGCAGTTTTACACGTCAAAGTTACATAAATCTAAGTTGCTTTAAAATAATTTTCCGTCGGCCGTGTCGGACAATCGCCTTGTAACAACATGCTAAGATTGCATTTGAATCTCGTAAGACCAACTTGTTTTATTTTATCCCAAATTAATTTGTCTTAATTTGTAACAATAAATATTTTTCAGATAACTTGTAACTATACCTTTAATACCTACTTATGTAAAAACTGAAATGTAGCTTCAGTTTTTTTAAGTTACGTTCTTGTTTTCTTGTCTTTGTAAAACACCGACGGAAAATTAAATACTAAAGACTGATTACAACTTAAGTCAATTTAACTTGACATAAATGTATTAAGTCAATAATAAGTGAATTTTCATTTGCAATAGTTGCAACTTGTAAAGAAAAATAACGCATTAGTTCTATGGTGAAGTGACAAAGCTTTCTTATTGGAATATTTTACTTCCAATGTGTAACCACCAGTTTACAAACAGTTCCAGTGTTTTTAAATCAGGAAGTTTTTAACATTTTAATATTATTATAAGAATCTGCCTAGTACTAAAATTAAAGTTTATCTATAATAAATTTATCCTCCCTTTGCTCAACAGTGGGACAGCTAAGTCTATTAAAGAAAATCTGCCTAGCGGATAGTTCTTTTCTGTGTTGAAACAGGCTAACATTTTTGCAACCACATTATCATCATTTACCTGCCCTCATCCCAATTTATTTGGGACCGCGGAGAATGTCTTCTTCTTCCATACTTCTCTATGACTTATCATCTCAGGAGTCACCTCGTTTGCATCCATTTTTGCAACCACGTCATAATATTTTAATGTAACAATGTGTGTAGTGTATTTTAATGTCATACTTTAACAGAGGTTGTTAAATAGTTAGTTGAGTAGACACCTATTTAATAGATAATTGTTTTTTTTTATATTTGTTTTGTTTTAAATATAGATTTATTAGTAATACAAATGTGTTATTCATATTAGTTGTTAGTAGCAGTCGAATTAGGTTAAGACATGTATAATGTTAGTTGTAAGTAATAGTAAGTCGAAAATAAATATATAAATGTATCTATAGTGTGAATTAATTTACTATTTCAAGTTACTTTGAAAACAAAACTTGGAATCTAATAGGATTTGTGCAGATTCGACCCTGTGTGTTGGTGCCACGACATTTAGGCGGCACATTCCCCGAGTAAAAGTCAGTTGATTTTATTTGTTATTTTGCAACACTACTTTATACGGCGGCTTCGCGTGACATTTTGTGCATATTCTTCTCTCGTGACGCCACGAAATAGTAATACAAGAATAGCATAAAACGTGCCGTTTTGAAAATATTTGCCAGTCAACATGTTGGTATAGACAAAACTCCATTTTTGAACTTGATAAAACCTTATGACTGCGTCAGTGAAAGGAGTTCGCATAGCTGAATTTTAGGCCAAACATTATTTGGAATGTTGTTCATTGATACGCTGAAAAGACAAACAATATTGAAAAAGCTGACAGCCAAAGGTACGACGGATTTAGCATCTATAGAGGTTTTAACAAGCAAGCCGTTATTTTGAGTCAGCTTGTATGCAAGTTTGAGTTTTTAAATAACAACACACAAATAATAACACAACCTAATTGCGAATTGGAGACTTTAGACTGCTTTGGCCGTTTGATTTTGGTTTTAGCCTTTTATCTCCAATGGTTCTATAACAGTGTTCCTAGTAGGAGACACTATAGATAGATACCTACCATCTACTAAGATTCACTCCTTACATTTTCAAAAGACAACGTCACTTTGACACTTACTTAAACACTTATCCGATTTGAGGGAATCTTGTACAGATCTATAGAACGGCAGTATGTTTTCAAATAAGGTTTAAAAGCGTAGGTTTAATACATCAACAAAACACTGAACTGGGGAAACATTTAGTGACAGTACCTAATATTCAAAATTTAGAAAACATCTTTGCATGGTGTTATTGCGTCCAACAAGAAATGCTTTCTTCAGCTAAAGATTATTATCAACTCAGAAATAGGTTTATTACAACCAAAAATTATACAAATAAACTAAAACAACCCAAATAACTGCTAATGAAAGTAAATAAGTACTATTAACATGAAAAGAAAATGATTTATGACTGAGCAAAACATTAATTGCCTTCTAAAATACCATTTTAGTATTACAACAAAATAATTACTGTACAGCGTAATAGCTAACTATGCTAGCTAAACAAACATTAGTTTATTACAGTGTAAACAGTAAATAAATCTATTTTAATAAGCAAATTGAACCAATTATGGTTACAGGCCATTTTGATGTATGACGGCGTTTAGTTCTGAAAGTCGCCGCTCCGTGACGGCGCTAGCGTGCGAGGTAGTGCTACTCGACGCTAGATGGCGTTGTTTTATCGATTTTATTTAGTGATCTAGGTTAGAACTTTTTATTGAATTAAATGTATGGAGCATGCTTTCAATATTTTTAGAAAAATACAGTAGGTATTTTAGCAGGGCAAGCAAAGGTAAGTTTGAGTCGCAGGTCGAGTTAAATGTAATTTTTTTATTATCAGAAATTTCTCAGTAGTTGCTCGGAGTGTATGCGCGGCTACTGGCAATAAGGTTCCTCATAGGACTTAAAACAGAAATGGCGATATGTGGGTCGTGTTATTATAAGTAAACTTATAAACATGGGGCCTGACTCGTTGGTCGAGTGGTCGAAAGCGCGACTGCTGACCATCAGGGCCTTGGTTCGATTACCAGGTCGGGCTTAAGTGTTATTGGGTTTTTCCATTAGGAAGTTCTCAATTTGTGCCCGATTGATGGTTCGCCTCCTATCTAAGTCATGGGACTTTGGAGATTACAAGTGTGGTGCTTATGTTCTTATTTATCTCATTCATGCAATACAATCGTGATCATCAACATGTAGCTAGATTTTTCGTACGACACAAATGGACTCCATCCACGGATTAACCTCAGTAACTGTTGCTTAACCTTGAAGACTGACCCTTGTTATAAACATGTTCTTCATTAGTAGGTTTGTATTGTGTTGCGTGTCTTCTATAGCAATCAGTAGAAAGATTGTTATATTACTGTTTAGAATCTACTGATTATTATAATTATGAATTCCTAATTAATAAGACGATGACATGCAGTTGTATATAAATGTAATACATGTATATACGTAATACATATTATTATAGGTTAGTAAACAGTTTTTCGTAGGAATCAACTATGGTCTGACCTCCACAACCTCATTACGTACTAAGAGTTTTTAAAACCATAACGTACCTAATCCCTCTAAAGGTAAAATGAAAATAAGTATTTTGGTAATGTCGTAAAAACATAGGGATCATAAAATAAGATAACTATAATGTTTCCTTGAAAAACGTTACCTTTGTAAAATTAAAATATTTAATATTTTCCCACATATAAACCATAACACTAATAATTTACTAAATTATCGATACCTAAATATTTTAGGAATGGTTTCACTAAACGCTAAACGAAAGCGATAGGATATTTCAAGAAGTTCATCAACCTTTTCCGACCTGTTTGCGGGTCGGCTTCCAGTCTAACCGGATTCAGCTGAAGTACCTACATTTTTACATGGAGGGACTGCCTATCTGACCTCTACAACCCAGTTAGTACTGGGTAATACGATACCCCTTGGTAAAACTGGTTGTGTCAGACTTTTTGGGTCACTGACTAGGTAACGACTGTCAAAGATCTACAAATGACAGCCGGGTCCAACAGCTTAACGTGCTTTCCGAGGCACGGATGAAATTCGGTATGTAAGGGTGGTCACCCATCCACAGACCAACCTAGGCAAGCACGACTTAACCTAAAGATCGACCCGAGCGGCTGTTATCATTTAGCTACGAGCTCCTCAAACTGACTAAACTGAAAATATTCTTAAATTACAGCATAATTTTCAGAGTTATTTACATTCACAATAATTTAATTTTCCTTTCTTCAGTGACTTCAAAAATTCTTGCTACTTGCCTTAACACCTAACTGAGGCAAAAAATCACAACAAGAAATCACTATAGCTGCTAATATCACATACAAAAAGAAAAAAGAAAAAAAGTACTTAAAAAGAAAAAAAAAGTATAAAAAAGTATCTATGTAGTATATCAACTATCTGGTGTCCACGACACAAGCCTCGTTGCTTAGTGTGGCACTAGATGGCGCTGTGTGTAATGTCTAGCATTTTTTTTTATTTTTTTTTTCTACATTAATTAAATAAATTAAATACATTATTAGCAAATATTTAATTTATGTTTGTACTTTTTGCTCCATCATTCTTCTGCCCTTTTCTAGTTTATTGAGGGTCGTTGATGCGTTTTCTTGTCCTTCCTATTGGTTGCTCATCTCAGGAGTCACCCTAATTCAAAGCCATCCTAATCGTTTGTGATAAAGTCCATTTGTCATTTCTGTCATCTCTGGGCTTTTTTTTCCGGATGGGAAATCATCAAATGACTCCTCCCGCTCTGGGCGGAGCAGGAGGGAGTGTCAGACTTTTACTAACTAAAACCCTGCATCCATGTTCCTTCTTCGCCCTTTGTTTTCCCGGGCCACGGTATCTCTTTCGAACAGTCCCGCAGCCCCCGAACAGTCCCGCAGCCCCGTCATCTCTGGCCTCTCCATACTCAAAACTTTTCTCAAGACATATTTCTTATTTTTCCGCATCATGGGCTTTTTATAGCCTAAATAAATTCCTAGTGCTAGGAAGAGCTCCACTTTTCCCTTCCAAAGCTCTCTGTTTTGTTCAATTTCTGGTCATATTTGCCCCGCGATCAATGATCATATCGATCACACACTTCCTTGGCTGCGGTCGACTTTGATGGCGATTATTAAACACTAGCGGTCGTCACGCGGTTTCACCCGCATAGTTCCCGTTGCCGTGGGAGTACGAGGATAAAATATAGCCTATGTTACTCAGTAAAGATGGTGAAATAATTTTTGAAATCGACGCAGGAGTTTTTGAGTTTATTCATTACAGCCATACACACACAAAAATACAAAACTTTCCTCTTTATAATATTGGTGTAGATATACTGAAAAATTGAAAAATCTTAAAGCTACAGCATAGCTTCCACTAGGAGACACCTTTAAATCTAAAACATAATAAGTAACATTATTGTTATTAATATTAAATACGGTCAGTAATCCTAAGAGGCGCATAAGTTTAATATTCATAATTTTTGGTATGGCTCCATGTAAAGAATATGATTAAGTTTGTATCTTGTGCATGCTGACACTTTACCGCGGTTTCGCTTTTGAACGAAAACTCAAAAGAAAATTCCGTAAGTACAATGCGTTTTTTATGAAGTTGTTTGGTTGCAGATTTTCGGTAAAATATTTTATTCACCAGCGTCAAAAAAAAAAAAAAAGAAAATTTTCTTGTGATACTTTCTCGTAATGTCTTGAAGCATCTATTTTATGATCATATTTTGAAGAATATCCTATAGAAAATCTTACTGAATTAAGGAACAATCTTCCCACCGTAACTAACACTAGGACAGTTCCTCCCAAAATGAGCTCCCTTAAGCACTATTAAGGTACCTACTCCTCATCGTCATATTCATCATTCCTTTATCCCTTTATCCCATTTCATTTGCGGTCGGCGCAGCATGTCTTCTTCTTCCATACTTCTCTATTACTCGTCATCTCATCAGACACCTCCTGTCCAGCCATATCATCCTTTACACAGCACTAATAAGGTACTAATTTAAGTAATCTAAACCTTTTAAAAATTGCTGGTCCTGAGGCTAATATGAATAAATGATTTAAATGTCGTATTACAAATGCAAGCATATCTCAAAGTTCCACTATGAATTTCAGTTGACAAGCATGAAAAGCTCGCCAGCACTTTGTCAAAATGTTTGATACTCATAATTTTATTAACAGACAGACAAAGTTTAACTTATATACTTACCTATACTTAAGTATTCGGCGTGTAGGCATGTATTTTTCATGTTGACATGAGTAACAACAGACTGGTGTCAAAGAGTAAGAAAATAACCGAGCTTTCGAGTGCGTTTAACATTTTCTGCCTATTTCTTAATGTGGGTAAAATGACGTGAATTAAAAAATATATATATACAATCATTTCTTGCACATAATTGAGTCGGAAATTCGAATGTTTTAAATAATTAAGTACCTATTGTGTAAAAGCAAAAACATCTACTAAAAATTAACCCAAATGGCGGAAAACGGCTTACGTTTTCTACGCCAATAGGATACCTGTGTCCCAGTCAGTTTGTGGCAACCGAGTGTCTATAATAGATTTACTTAATATTAAAAATAAGTTCCTATTAACTTTTCACAAAAAAATAATCGATCCCCTTCGATGGGTTGTGTTGTGGGTAACATTGTATAGAATTTGTCACTGAAAAATATTCTGTCAACGCGAAACGGTCGCTTAAAATAATAAATAATTGTGGTATAAATAAAAATAAAATCGGAGAAGCAATGGGCAAAAATTACCATTATGTGGATACCAAGTAGCAAGAAACGACAACGCGGCAGGCCCAGAAGGAGATGGCGGGATGAGCTAAACTCTTTCGCAAAGGATTGGCCTACAATCGCACTAGATCGCAAAATGTGGAAGAAGGGAAGGAGGCCTTTGCCCTGCAGTGGGACAATATAAGCTTATAATAATAATAAATAAAATGAGTTCAAAATCCATCCAGCTCTGTCAGACCTAGTCTATGCCCGACCAACATTATCATTATGTTAATTCAACGTTTTTCCTCTTAAAACTAGACTTGTTCGAAATAATGAGGGATTAGAAATATAATCACGCCGATACCCATCTGTCCTGGGCAGAAACAATTTGTTTTTGAATATAGGTTAGGTTATAAAACGCGGGAATATGAAATTGGGTTGAGTTTTTTTTTCGTGGATGCATTTTGAGGCAATGACGTCATTGCATACAGCCATGCATGTTCTGTTGTTATTTTTATCCAGTGTGCTTTGTGACAGTTGGTGATGTATTTCTTTAGTTTCCATTGTCAATACTTTTTGGTTTTTCATAAAATATAGAGCGCTGTCTATTAGGTTAACAAAGGTTTTCATTCTAGCATTTTTTCCGTCCACCCGAACCCAAATGTTTCACACCTCCTAAGAACAGATAGTATCACTAGGGTGGGAAGTAATCATAGTGTCACTTAAACTTCAGTCATCCCTGAACAAAGACACGACTGCTAGGCATAAGGCCCTGGGTTTAAATACCAGGTCGGACACGTGTTATTGAGTTTTCCCATCAGGAATTTCTCAGTCTGGATTTATGCCCGCTTGATGACAATAGACTCGCCCCCTATTACATGGAACTTGAACTTAACTGGTGAAACTATTAGGTACACCTCTCTGCCTAACCCTTCGAGGTTAACAGGTCTGATGTTACTTTTATAAATCGCTAGTTAAAACAGAAAAACAACTGTTGCGATAGGTACTTTTTAGCTTTACACCCGACTACGGCGAAGCAAAGAGGAGGGTTATGATTTTTCATTAATCCAAAATCTATTTACAAGACCAATATTTAAGCTCCCAACAATATCCTCGACTAATACGATCGCATTATACATAATAAGCACGACACCAAATTGATATTGACCTCAAATGATTGCTCTTTGCTCACACAAATTGTACACCATTATAATTGGGTAGAAAACCGCATAACGTATAGTGAAGTATCATTACGCTACTAACCCGCGATGAGGACAGACAGACTCGTGGAATGTAGTAAAGTTATTTAATAAATGAAAAAGTGTCAAACGAAAAACAAAATGGACGCCAAAAAGGCTGTCAATGTGTTTTAAAACCTCTTTCTGGTTCTGATTGGGGACCTGATTTGAATTTGCAAATTCCCTCGTTTGATATTGAAGACCGAACTTTGAATTTGGAATTCTCATTGGCCAGTGACCAGAGGCGAATAGGTTTTTTTTTGTGTTGTGCTGTTGTTTTGGTTATGAAGCCAAGCAGTGAGTTTGCAGTTTTCGACCATTCTTTTCGCTGAATTGTGAAAAGTGAGATTCTATTTGAGAATCCAAGAGTCTCAACATAAGTACCTACTTTAATTTTCAGGTAAGATTTGCTAATTGTTTACACATACATAAACATCGCGCCTGCCATCCCCGAAGGGGAAGACAGAGGTGTATCTATTACACCCACACCTACATTTTGCTAGGAAGTAAACTGCCAACCGTCAACGTCTAGACTTTAAGCTTTAATAGAAATTTCTGATAACCCAATTACACTTTGCCTGACCTGGGGATCGATCTCTGAATCAACATACAATATCCACCGAGTAATGTTAACGGTCAATATTCACTTACACTTAGTATGAAAAGTGGTTTTGATTTTCCCAAAAAAAATTAGTAGCTAGCAGAGTGATCCAGAGTTTTTACTGAATTTCCCAAAACCATTGTGTTGGTATTAAGGCGACTACAGGAGCTAAATTAGCAACTCAAATTGTGGTGGTTCAAACTTCGTTAGAAAAACTGTTAGAATAAAGTTCTAATCAGCTTGCACTACAAAAGTGGTTGTTACGTCAGTCACTGCCGGCCGAATAGTGCGAAATGAGTGGTTTTTTGCGATTTACATAAAATCTATAGATTGGACTAAAAAAATAAAACACTATCGTGCTAATATGTTGCTTGTAGAATTATTTGACAAAAAATCAGAATGATCGCATTTGAGTATGGTTTTTACTCGTTAAAAGAATTTTTAGTGACAAGTTCGATTTTTTTTTTAACGAGTAAAATTTTTTGTATTATGTTTTCAAAACACTATCATACTAGCATATATCCTGAAGAATATCATATATTTTTCTGGTTTTGTTTATTGCAGTGAATCATATGCTTTTTTGCATTATAAAACTCGCGTTTAGCTCCTGTAGTCCCCTTAAAGAAAGCTTTTGTTGGTACCGTGCCGACATAAACTTTTGCCTTCAGTTGATGTTAAAAATTAAAACACGTTTTTTTTTGCCAGGCAAGTCTCCTACTGCTGGGCTAAGGCTTTTCTTCTTCCAAACCTCTCTATTTTGTGCGATCTTTGGCCGTGCTTGCTTTCGAAACGATTAACTAAACAACACCTCCCGTCTGTTAGTGAATCTCCAGGAGATTTATGTCAATTGTTTAACTATTGTATCTAGAGTTGGTGCCAGTTAAGATCGCAATAGCGGTCATTGCCCTTTCCCTAATATCTCTTCCTACGAAACAAAACAAATTACCATGTATCGTTTTTCATTAGAAAAAATGTTGAAGATCACAATAGATGACGATTCAAGACTTGAAAAGGCTTATTTTTGGATTTCAAAGTTAAGAACTTTAATAGGTGGATCAATGACCGCTTTTGCGATCTTAACTAGCACCAACTATACTAATAAGTCGTTTATAGATTTAATAAAATTACTTTAAAAAAAACTCCTCCTCAACGCTGTCAACTGGTAAATAGATATAGTAATAAGTAAACTAGCTTTGAGGAACGCTGACACAGAGCCAAGACAGCTCTTATGCGGAAAAGCATGTTCTGCAGAGCCCCGCAAATTAATAATAAAATGAATAAATCCATTAGAGAATTAGATTTGGCTAGATTAAAGAAGCAATTTAAAGAATTTTATGTTATAAATGCTGTTATAATTTGAATGACTACTTAAATGACACTGACATATTAATTAAATTAATATGTCAGTGTCATTTAAGTAGTCATTTTAATTTTCAATTATTATTTATATTTTACAGGCTTATAGAAAACTGTTTTTATAGTATTAAGGAATTTTTGAATTCTAGGTCAAAGGGCAAAATTGCATGACATGTAAATTATATTTGACATTTTTATTTTAAGCAATTGACATATTTTGTGATTGAATTTCTTTGGTTATCATTTGTAAGTTGATTTTTAGAAAATGTATAGTTGAATTATTTTCATTTGACATTTGTAATTTGATAGTTTTGACAATTCTTGATTTAGTAGGTACTTATTAATATTATTATTTTTGACATAGTAATTTAATTATTTTGATAAATTAGAGTCATTTTTAATGTCACGAAATTTGCATGCCGAATTTACATAGTTGGCGGAATATGAAGAACTAAAGAAGTAGTGTAAAATCCGTAAAATACCATATTTCAGGCCAATAAATGAATCTATCTATCTAACGCCGCCAGTCTCTCAGTTTACGTTGGATATTTAAAAAAAATAGTGTTCTATTTTTCCCTAATCACACACCTACTGCTTACCCCATAACAAGAAAAGCGTACCGTGTCTAGACTACAAAATTATGATAATTCGTTAAGGCGCCGTCCCCCATTAAGAATTACGTTGCATCCTAAATTCGTGTTACATATTCATGAGCCGAAAACATTTCCTGTGATTATAGCTGTATCGTAACGGCGTGCGTAAGGAGAGCCGGCTTGAGTTGGGGAAAAGATTAAAGCTTAACATCAAGCTTGTGTTCCACAAAAAGGTAAGTAAGAAGCTCGTTCCCATCAACTGAACACAAAATTGTGAATAACTGCCTGCGACTGAGAATTCTCTCATGAAAACCTCATCATCTGCCTAGCCTTTTCCCAACTACGTTGGGGTCGGCTTTCAGTCTAACTGGATGCAGCTGAATACCTGTATTTACATGGAGTGACTGCCTATCTGTCCTCCACAACCCAGTTAGTACTGAGTAATACAATACCCCTTGGTAAGACTGGTTGTCAGACTTTCAGGCCACTGACTACCTGTAACGACTGTCAAAGATGTACAATTGACAACCAGTTACAATTGACAGCCAGGACCAACGGCTTAACGTGCTTTCCGACGCACGCACCACCACACCACCCATCGAACTCCTTTTTCAGAAAATTCGCTTACGAATACTAGACTCGAAAGAGGTTTCTCTCAAAAATAACCAACAGTCATAGCAAAAAAGTATGCCTATTAATCAATTAGATTTCCACCTGTATCTATAAACAAATCAAAGTGATTACTTGAGTAAAAGTAATTATTTAGATTACCTACGATTTTCATCCTGTAGTTTAGTAATTGCTTGAAGTTAGTACTCGTAAAGTTTAGAATTATTAGTTTTGCTTTATTTGACGGTTCTTACTTCGTTTAAATTCTTGTCTATATCGCATAATAATGTTTTGAATAAGTAATTGCTTAAACTCAAACAATTAGGCTTCCAATATTTATTTAGTGAGGATCTTTAATTGTCGTTACTTTATGTGAAAATGTAATGATCGGATTAAAAAAAATAGTTTAAAGTCGAAGCGCAGTAAATCGTTAAACAAAAAGTTAACATAGCATTATAAATTCATCGTCATCTTTACAAAGTTGAACCACCTCCGCCGGTACTGCTATCCTGAAGTTTCAGTTGGTTTTCCAGTCTCACTTGCGTAAACGATAACTGCTAGCAAATTAATAACATAACATCACGCCTGTAATTCTAGAAGAGTTAGGCAGAGGAGGTGTACCTTTAAGTAGTACTCCCACATTTCGCCAGTTATGTTTAAATCCAATGTAACAGGGGGCGAGCCTATTGCTATCAACTGGGCATAAATCCAGGTGCCGTGGCTGCTAATATTTAGTCCAAAATCTGTACCACGGTCCCACAACGCGTAGGTATGCTGCATTCCCAGACCAAAATTAAAACCTAATACTTATTAAATGTCCACAAAAAACACAGAATTACAAAGAGATCAAGCATTAAACGATAGAAAATTATACAAAATCATTTGATCCAAGTCTATGATCTATTTTTAATGATGGCCGCCAGGGTCGCCATTACGTTCCAATTTCAAATTCAAATTTTGAAGCCGCCTGCGCAGGCGCCTCGCGTCTGTCGCGACGACTGCGGTTTTTTGAAAAAAATGTAGTCATTTCTGTTTCCGGGTTGGTTGGTAAATAGGGGTGTGCTGTGTTTAGGGGGTGAAACCTGTCTATCAAAATCGAAATGATTATTGTTATGTGGACAATCGATTTTGGATTGACGATGATTTTGCGTAAAGCAATCATTTGGTGTTTTTTTCGTTGATGATTGTTTATTTATTTGTTTGGATGGGTGGTTTGTATTTGTTTTTGATGTGTCTCAATTGAATTACTATTTATATGTAGGTTAGTATTCTTTGGATGCATTTAATACTAGTACCTATGTTTCGACAGTAGCTGTATTTGGAGTTGATGTTGCAAATTCAAGAGGTCCCGGACTTACGAGACGAAGACTTTACTTTGGACATTTTATTTAATCATCAATGTTTAAAACATCGTCATTTGCCCAAATCGATTATTATTTCTATTTTATTGTATTTGGGTGGCTTACAGCTAACAATACAAACAATTACAGTGATAAAAACAACGAAAAGCCATTTACAATACAGTTAGCAATAAAAACCATTGTTGCACAAACTAATAACTAACCATAAATAATAACAAAGAATAGGACTATATTTAAAACTATTAAATTTAACTAATAAATTATAAATTTTCACAAACAACACTTCTTTTAGACAAGGCAGTTTGGCAGGCATATTGCCCACAGTGTCGTCTATAGAGGCAATACGGCAAGCCCTTGTGGCAAACCGACTAGTCAGAAACTCTAACATCATGAACGGTTTTATAACCCTTCATGATGAGTTGAGGGTTGTTGTTGGGTTGGGGTTGTTGCGTTGCTGTTGTGTAGTTGTTGTTGTTGTTGTGTAATTGTTGGTGTTGTTGTTGTGTAGTGTGTGTTGTGTTGTTGTTGTTGTTGTTGTTGTTGTTAAAAGCTAGTCTTGCTCATAAGAGCAAGGCTAGCTTTTACGCTTGTGAGAAAGTACCGCCGTTAATTGTCCAGTCCCTCTCATAGATAGGATACTGTAATGCTTTGCTTTAAAGCTATTTTAAGTCAATTTTCTATATCAATTTCTACACACGGACTTTTTCAATTTTGTTTGATCACTTTGATAACATCGTAGACTACAATGCTTCTGGTATTTTCAACCCACAAAAAAAAAATCACACATCTGCGTAGCTTTTTCCCAACTGCGTTCAGAGGCACAAGCGTGCGGTGTAAACGTAAGATATATGATAAGTTAAGATTTATTTGCCCAAACATGTGTACACATACAATAATATATAATAAGTACATGCAGGATAACATAAAGAAAATTGGTTTAGACATGTTTGTCGCATACTATGGCGTGCAAATGTTTAAAGTAACAATTGTGATTTTTAATATATCCTTCAATCTGAGAGAAAGCAATATATCAAAAAATTAACATTACAAAAATAAAATAAAACATAATTTAATCTATGACCGTAAAATTAGCAACTAGTAGGTTACTATATTATGTCAAACGTAAAAAAAAATGAAATCATAATTATTAATAATACATGTCAAAATATACACAGTCATGTCAAAAGTAATGAATAAAATCATAATTGAATCTACACTAATCATAATTTATAAAGTCGTTCAGAGTCAAATTATTCAAAAACCAACACAATCCAGATCATAAGTAACACGATTTACCCTTGATAAGACCGATTATCCCTAATGACAGCCCACTACAACAGCTTTAAGTGCTTCCGAAGCAAGGAGAGGTCTCGATATAATTGGATTGTCACCCATCTTCAGGCCGACCGCGGGAAGCGTAGCTTAACCCATGCGGCTGTTGTTTAAAATACTTTAAATACACATAAGTAAACTCACGCTTTTTCTCTCATGGGGATAGGCTGAAACCACAGAAAGGTACCTCGATCGACGATCCTCACAACATACTTTATTTTTCATCTCCGTTCACCTATAAAGACACGTGACTACAATCAACATTAATTAAGAACCCTGCTTACCCCCAAAAAAGTAACAAAGAGCACAAAAAAGCTAGTTTAGTAACAAAAGCAACTAACAAGCAATATTTCCAGTAGTTTGAACTAGAAAATTATCTTGAATTTTCCACAAAAGGACCAATTTACTTATTGTTGGCATGTCAAATTGCTTGGAAGAAGAGGGTAGTCGAACATTGCGAAATCAAATTGTATTGTGCGTAGTCAGTCGTGTGTGAACTGTGGTAGGGGCAAGACGTGTGGGGTGGTGCCGCCGTGGAGGGGATTTTCGAAAAATGTTTTATATATTTTTTGACGCGAAATGGGGCCAACGGGACCCTATAACTAAGTCTCCGCTGTCCGTCCGTCTGTCTGTCAGCGAGCTGTATCCCATGATCCGTAATTGGTAGACAGTTGAAATGTTGACAGAATGTGTATTTCTGTTGCCGGTAGACAGCAAATAATAAAATAAATTAAGAATTAGAGGGGGTACTACTACCCTACAATGGTACGGAACCCTTCATGCGCGAGTCCAACTTGCACTTGGCCAGTTATCATTTTATGCGCGAATTGATTTGACTCGACGTTTCATTTAACATTGAAGATTTTTCAGCTAAACGCACCCGAGTTTTTTACGACTCCCAAATTTTGTATTTCGACTGAAAAATCTAGGTATCATGGTAAAAGGCTGCTTCTGAAATGAATTTAACATCGATGGGATTGAGGTTCCCATCTGTCTAGAGATTTATTATCCGCCCAACGTTTTCCAAACTACGTTGGGGTTGATTCAGTCTTACTGGATACAGCTGAATACCAGTATTTTACATAGAGTTACTGCCCAGTGCCATTCTGATCTCTACAACCCAGTTACTGGGCAATATGATACTTCTTATTTTAAAGCCTGTTTGTCAGTCTACCAGGCTTTTATTTATCTGTAATGCTGTCAAAGATCAGGCTAGGTGGAGCGAGCATCTCCGCAGGGTGGCTGGTAGCAACTGGATGACAGTTGCTGAGAATCGAGTTGAGTGGCGTGTGACTGAGGAGGCCTATGTCCAGCAGTGGAATGTTGTAGGCGGATGATGATGATTACTGTCAAAGTTCTGCGAATGACAGCCGGGAACATCGGTTTAACGTAATTTCCGAGACACGGAAGGATCTCGGTCTGTAATGGATGCACACCCATTCACAATAAACTGATCACGGCAAGTTTATAAACCCTGTAGATAGAAAAATTGTAACATACAGTATAACGAATACAGGGCGTGTCTTTACCATGAACATAGCCACATTAAAATGGCATGCGCAGTAATAAATCTGCATACGAACTAGGCAGGCTTAGTGTCGGTTAAATAAAATTAATATTCTATCGCTTTGCTATCTAACTGTACAATTATAGGCTAAGAGTTGAAGTTCGAAAGAAAAACTTGTATTTTTTATGTGTTTATAGTATCTATAGATGGTTTTATTGGTAGTTTGGAACATATAATGTAGTATATAGGTATAATTATATGGTAAAGTTGTTGATTAATTGCATCAATATTGCATAATCGAATTTTTGTTTCTAAGACCTGCCGGTTTCCTCAAGATGTTTTTTTTTCACTATTTTGAGAGTATTTAGAATTCTAATTAATTTTATTACCAATGCTCTCAAGTTACACATATTTTTTACTTAATAAGAAATAGTACATTTTGATACAACTGGAGAAAGTTTGTTATTGCATTCGAGGCGGAATTAACTCCCGAGCCGTAGGCGAGGGTGTTTTTGAGCCGAGAACTACAATAACAAATGTCCACGTGTATCAAACGACGTTTTTCAATACACTTTTGAAGAAATAAAATAAAATAATGAAAAAAAAAACAACCACCGCTGACTATAGGCATTGCACCAATTTGTACTAGGTATAGGTATAGTTTTATCTGAGGCAATTTTCTAACACCCGCGTGCTGTGCCGCGTGCGAAATTGGCTCCTTTCTGCCCGCGGCACAGCACGCGGTGATGGAAAATGAAAACAATCCACGTGTGTGAAATACATGGCATGTTGAACCTAATCGTAGTGCGATAAGAACCCGTTTTCGAGGAAGTGTATTGAAAAATAAATTGTTCTTTAGACATCGGTTTCCGAAGATTGTTTTGCCGTAGCATATGCCTTCCCCATATTCTTCCACGTTTCACGATCTTGGGTTTGCCTCTTCCACATGAGTGGTACCTACCGAAGAGAAGGCAAAAGTAACAGAGGACGCCCGACACGAAGGTGGGACGACGATCTCAAAACGACATCGGGGTCAATCTGAAAAATAAATTATTTACTCAAAATAATGCTGGGTTCGAACCCATGGCATACATCTTGTAAGTCGAGACCTTAACCACTAGAACACTACGGCTCTGCCATCCATCCATCATCAGCCTATTAATGTTCCCACTGCTGGGACACAGGCCAGGTATGAGAAACATGATCCAACACGTAATATCCTGGAGAAACAGAGAGATGAATAATAAAGGTCCACGATTTTCATGTGAATTTTCTGATGAAGTAAACGTACCGGCAGTTTTATTGTCAACAAGGCTGTCAGAATCAGCAGAATATGTCTGCTGCAGTGGTTTAAATTAATAACTGCAGGTATCATGCAAAGACGCGGAGCTTTCCCACATCATCATCATCATCAGCCTATAATGTTCCTCCAGGCCTCAAGCCTCCTCTCTATGAGAGGGAATGGGCTATAATCCACCACGCGGGCCCAGTGCGGATTGGTAGATGTCACATGTCTTCGAATTTTTTGGTTCTAGGACATGCCAGTTTCCTCACGATGTTTTCCTTCACCGTTTTGAGAGCAGCGGCTACGGCTCTGATATAAACATAACTGGTTTTTTTTTCGAAACGGCATCTCGCAGGACTACCAAGGAGGTTGTCGTCTGCTTAACCTCGCAATCCTGTGGTTGCCTTGAGAGTCAGACCTCCAGGAAGGCGATATTACTGTTAACCTGCGTCATCCCACGGCAAGGACAGTTCCCCAAGACTTAGGTACAGTTTTTTTTGATCCAAGATTAATGTGGACCACTGGTTGTTGGTTTTGTATTGGCAATACTTATATGGGTGTTCCTTTATAGGTTCGAGTGTATACTTGGTTGGCCGGCCTTTACTGTCAGAAATCACTGAGTTATTTTCATGCTATGTCATAAATCCACTTCCGTTTTAAAAGGCAGTGAGACCGTCGGACCGCCAAACCCTATGGTTTAGCAGTCCGACGGTCGAGAGGTGCGTGACTTGGGTTCGAACTTGAGACCTATGTCTCAAGTTCGAACCCAAGTCACGCACCTCTGATTTTTCGGATTCATGTGCGTATTGTACAATTATCACTTGCTTCGGTGAAGAAAAACATCGTGAGGAAACCAGCATGCTTGAGAGATATTTCTCGACGGCATGTAAACCCAAGTCAGAGGCCCATGGGCGGCTTAAAAACTCTGACACCAGGTTAGGCACTCACCACACGATAAAGAAGAATACTATACCATTTGAAAATATTCCCCATCTCCTGTTCTACAATCTACAATAAAATATTAATATTGCATTCATAACCGTGCGTGCGGTGGTCGGTCATACCTAAGTAAATAATATACATAATTATATGCTTCCATGTAAATGCTCCCTCGCGAATCTTGTTGCCAACCGCTATTCATTTGTTTTGATAAGGATTATGTGCAGTGGGTTTGCGTTTTTCATTTGTTTTCCTTCAGTGATTTGTGCTACTACAGCAGCTGTAAGACTTGCATTTTCTCGGTTGGGGATTCTTGAACAGATATGTGGTTACAGTCACGAATACCAATATGTAAACACTTAACATTTTTTAAATGTGTTTTTCTCTGATTAAAATTTCATGTTGTTACGAACATAGTATTTTGGAACTCGTATTTTCATGAAAAAAATCATATCTCCAAGTTACAATCGTTATGTCTCGCGAAAATTGCTTTTAAATTTAGGAAAGTGTATACATAGTGGTGACGTCATGAGAGATAACGATGACGAGTGTCAAAAATGTTTAGGACTGAAATAAGCTAACGAAAGTTTTATGTCATCTAATTTATGTCTATGGTAAGTACTACATAATAGATATTGCATCAGCATAAAACTGGGCTACGTTATACATTTTTCAGTGGCTCCATAATATCCCGTGACGTGCAAGCAAAGCAATTTAAGTATATAAAACGCAACAAATCCTGAGTTTTGGAAAGCCTGTAACCATGATAATTCATCTCCAAAGTTTTATTTTATCAAGTTCAAGTAAATAACCTTCCAAAAGAACATATTTAACTAAACTCACCACAAAAAAAAACAACTAATTCTTCGCGATTAACCCCAAAAAGCTTACTTACGAACCAAAACTCAACGATCCAACCCCATTACAAGGTTAGTCTATACTTTCCCCAATCCAAGTTTATATAAATCACATAAGCTACTAATTCACACAATAAACAAACACAGACGCCATTAAAAGTTCATTTACAACTCGCTGTCAACTAAAACCTATAAATAAAATTTATTTCCGCGCCATTTGTCACTCTTGGAGCCATGAAAAATTATCCTACCAACTTAAAAGACCTCCCTTCCTTTAAAACTGCTACAAAAATCTGTGATTCTGAATAAACAGTGCGACGCCGAGGGATCTTTGTTACTTGGTCGTGTGCCACTACTTCGTAATGTAATTTCGAAACGGAACACTATTATGTATTTTTATCTCTTTTACTCTTTTCGTTAGCGTGCGAGTGTGAAAGGAAGGGGTGATTAAAGAGGGTCGTATTGCATATCATTAAGAGACGTTACGAGAGGTAACAGATGGGGTAGTTCTTTCTCTGTTTAACGTGGTGTTTTGTGGTGTGTGTGAAAGAGAAAGATAGATCAGATATGATACTCGATTATGCGAGGTTTTTTGTTAAGAAAATATTACGAGCATTGAAGGGTTTTATACGGAGTGAACCATTTTTAAAACGTAAGTCAAGCCTTAGGTTTTTTCACTATGTTTTTAAGTTTGTGTACTAAAATCCATTTATGATTTTAGTATGGTTTGAAGAAGGCGTTGCCTCATGATTTTAATTGTTTTTGGTTTATTATAAGTTTATTCCAAGTAGAGTTTTAAATTTCTTAAATAATTAAATGTTAACACGTCGTAACGTGGTAGGTTTATGTCGGCACGTATTAACTTCATTAAAAAGCTTTTATTTATTCCACGCAGAGTCCTGTATAACATTAAGGCGACTACAGGAGTTTAATTGGCAACTCTATTTGTGGTAATAAATACTTACTGTTAGAATAAAATTCTAATCAGCTTGCACTACAAAGTGGTTGTTACGTCATCGTCAGTCACTGCGGGCCGAATAGTGCAAAATGAGTGGTTTTTTGCGATTTACAAAGAATCTATTGATTGGACTAAAAAAATAAAACACTATCATGCTAATATGTTGCTTGTAGAATTATTTGCCAAAAAATCAGAATGATCGCATGTATTTGAGTATGGTTTTTACTCGTTAAAAGATTTTTTTAGAGATAATTTCATGTTTTTTTTATCGAGTAAAATTAGTTGTATCATGTTTTCAAAACACTATCATTCATACTAGCATATATCCTGAAGAATATCATATATTTTTCTGGTTTTGTTTATTGCAGTGAATCATATGCTTTTTTGCATTATAAAACTCGCGTTTAGCTCCTGTAGTCCCTTTGAAAAATAACTTTAAAACATTCAAAAGTATATTGAGCCGGTCGGTTCGATCTTTCAGGTTAAGTTGCGCTTGCAAAGGTTGGTGTTCCAAATTTCCTCCATGCCTATGAAAGCACATTAAGCCGTTGGTCAATTGTAGATCTTTAATAGTCGTTACAGGTAGTCAGTGTCCGGAAAATCTGACAAACAGTCTTATTAAAGGGTGTCGTACTACCCAGTAAGTAACTGGGTTGTGGAGGTCAGATAGGCAGGCGCTCTTTAGCTGCATCCGGTAAGACTGGAAGCCGACTACAGCATAGTTGTGAAAAGGCGAGGCAGATAATTGGATTTATACTACTGAAATACAAACTTACTTATTTCTTTGATTAATCCTGTTGAGGATACACCCTCGAGAAACGAAACGCTACGAAAGCGGTTGTCAATAATAATAATGATCTTTCACCACTAATCAATAAATATGTAATCTTTCACCAATTAACAAGTAATCTTTCACCACTTTCCAAACTAAATCCCATACTGGATCCAATATGGGATATGGTCATCATCAATGCTAGTCCCATACATTGCGTTGTACTTACTACATGTCGTAACATATCGTATCTTATAATATATCCATATTGATCATATCAATATCCCCAAAACATTTCTCAAATCGATGGAACACTTGACACTGTGACCGCATACTCTCGCACCCGTCGACCTCGCGAGCACCCAATCACGGCACAAATATTTAGGGTCGCAGTGTACGAAATGAAATGTCACATTATATGATTGGATCAAGTAAAGATCGACCGAATTTAGTATATTTAGCAATCATACAGTAAGCATATTAGTAAAACTATTTATTTTAAATATTAAGTGTTCTTCGAATCTCATTCGATTGAACAATACGAGCTCGTCATCATTATCTTCCTAGCCTATTCACAACTATGTTGGGGTCGGCTTCCAGTCTTACCGGATTCAGCTGAATACCATGCAGTATTCTACATGGACCGACTGTCTATCTGACCTCCACAACCCAGTTAGTACTGGGTAATACGATAGCCCTTGACAATTGTGAACTCATTTGTTAATTTAATGTGCGAATTTCTTTTTGTACGTGTATTTATACCCAAATCTTCTTCAAAATATCGATGGAACTCTTGACACGGTGACCGTCCTAGTACCCGTCGACGTCAAGCACCGAATCACGGGATAAAACATAAGGGTCATGGAGTTATGGAATGTCACACGACATTATATTGGATAAAGCCAAGTTTGTCTGTGATTTGTAATCGTATATATTGTTTTGTAAAATTCTCTTTTGATCTTACTCATGGGACGGCAGTTTGAAGACTAACCTTATCTTACTTTGTAGGTATATGTATCTTATTACTAGGTTATGCTCGCGTCTTTGCCTGCATGGTAACTGTCCCACGGGATCGTACAACCGGGATATAAAGTATCCTATTTGTTAGTCCAGGATATAAACTATCTGTGTGCCATATTTCATCCAAATCCAGTCAGTAGCTATTGTCTGAAAGAGTAACAAACATCCGTACATCCTCACAAATTTTCCCATTTCTAATATTAGAAGGATTCATCATTACCATATTTTTTTTATTTGTGTAACTATTACTTGAATTTTTAAAGGAAAACATCGTGAGGACATCAGCATGCCTTTTTTTTTTTTTTTTTCGGATGGGAAATCATCAAATGACTTCTCCCGCTCTGGGCGGAGCGGGAGGGAGTGTCAGACTTTTACTGACTAAAACCCATCCATGTTCCTTCATCGCCCTTTGTGTTCCGAGACCACGGTATCTCTTTCGAATAGTCCCGCAGCCCCGGCAGGCTTCGGCCTTTGCGGACCCCTTCCCTATTGCTGACTCTCTTTGAGGCGCGCGTGGAACACATACGCGCCGTCGACACGGCCTGTCGTCATGAGACGGACGGACGGCGAGCTAGCCCATAGCTCCCCGTCCACAGGCCCGCGCCTACGGTGGCCGGAAGCCACCACGTGGCCCCCGGAGCGTCTCCCGCGGCGGCCGGGACGTGAGGATATCTCCCTCTCACGTTCCGCCACCTCCTTCGCTAGCATGACTGCTTCGTAGAAGGAGTTGACGGCGTCCCATTCCGTCTCGCTCCGGACCATGGCACGAACCAGGGCCGGAAGCGAGAGGTCGCCGCCGCCGATCGACACCTCGAGGACACGGCGGTGCTCCACCCAAGCAGGGCACACCTCCACCGTGTGCTCCACCGTGTCCTCCGGTCGATCCTCACAATGGAAACACCCGGGCGTCTCCTCCCGCCCGATTCGGTGCAGGAACTTACCGAAACATCCGTGTCCGGTAAGAACCTGCGTCAGGCGGAATGTGAGGACGCCGTGGCGTCTCTCCAGCCACTCCTCAAAGAGGGGACTTACCGCCACTATCGTGGCGTGCCCTACATCAGCATGCCTAAGATATATTTCTCGACGGCATTTATAGCCAAATCAGAACCCTCATGGACAGCATGAAAACTCTGACACCAGGTAAGCTGCTAACCACACGTTAAAGAACAAAGATTATTTCATCAACACTGCTCTCAAAACGGTGAAATCTTATGTCATACAGCTCCAACTGCTCGAAGCTGATTGTGTAGAAGCTGAAGTCTTCCATACTACATAGTTTCTTGTGTGATAGATCCAAGGATTATTCATTTTAGTTAAGAAATATTTACCATTCAACATTCTTTATCATCAGGAGTAGAGGAAGACTAAAGAAACGATGGATGGACCGTGTGAAGGATGATATGGCACGAAAGGAGGTGTCTGATGAGATGACGAGTAATCGAGAAGTATGGAAGAAGAAGACAGGCTGCGCCTCCAAATGAATTGGGATAAACGCAAGAGAATGATGCTCCTTACCATTCATTTACCTATAAAGGTCTAATAAGCAAGAACTAACACTTGAATATTTCCTTCACAGAGCATTATTGAGCCAAGGCAGAGGCCCATAGGCGGCATAAAAATTCTGACACCAGATTAGGCACTCACCACACGATAAAGAAGAAGAAGCGCATTATTTCCCAAACATTTTTGAAGACGGTAAATTCATAAAGTGTGGCAGAAAGCCGTAAAACGTGGAATGTTTTATTTTACTTGGCAACACAGCCGTTCATAATTTCACTGTAACACAACTCTGAATCGAGGCCGGGAGCGGAAAATAGGGTAAATGAAAATTAAAAATGCATTTCTCTTGAACTTTTTGTACTAAGAAACCCACGTTTACATATTTAAAAGTAGAAAAGAGGTGATTATAAGTGATTCAGTAACTTTTCAGTATCTTCCAGATTTATGAAGTAATCAAATAATATAATACAAAACAGAAGGAAGTAAGAAATAAATTACTTAGATCCGTGTATGCTTAATGTTTTCTACAGCTACTAAATTAATTTTCTGCAAATTTCTGTTATTTTTTCCCTTATCCCGTGATCTGTCCACGAAGTAGACACAATAGTTAAACAGTGGCGTCACGACCAAATTGGTCATTTGACAGATCATGATCTATGCCTAGAAGTTCTCAAATATTTTAGGAAAACTAATGAAGATACAACCGATGGCTAATTCGGAATTTTATTGATTAAAACTCGACAGGACCACATCCTTCTTATGCAATATGGGTATATCCGATACATGTGAAGTTATCTTATAAAATATCACGATACTAGCTGATTAATTTGATGATGATTGAGCACCACACCCAGCCAGGAGCAAGCCTGACCCAGACAAGCCGGATACACCAGGGGGCACTGTTTTGTAAGGAAAGACATGCTCTGGGATGGGAGAGGAAGCCCGACCAACCGCAGCCAGTCGGGCACAATCAGCCGACTATGCAGCCTAGAGCCAATATAGGAATAGTGGTAAAGACAGGTATAATCCATAGGAATGAGCATTGGTGTTTTGATCTTCGTTTGATTGGTCTCTTCTAACATTGGAGAATCGTGTTTGTTTCTGGTGGTTGCGATTCCATTCGTTTTTAGCCCGTCTTATTTAAACATATTAATTATTACGCGTATATTCTTGTTAAATATCACGATACTAGCTAAAGGAAATTACAAAAAAACTTACGACTTTTTAAAACCTAAAAACCAAATCAGTACTTGCTATTTTAATTAAAAACTACTACAAAATCATGTAATATCAACTACCTACTCACTTTTTACAGCACATACATAACACGTAAAGTACTCATGCTGTGAAAATTTATTATTATTTATTTATTTTTTATTTATTTATTTGTACTTGTTAAGGGTACACATGATACTGCTTGTATGTAACGTATTATCTACTTGATTGATTTTTACTTAACAGTACGTGATTGTAGTAAAATAGAGCTTGATGGAATCGGGAGGACAACCCGCGAACTTTTAATTTAACTTAAATTCAGTGACTTGTTTGTTTTTTTTTTGTTTTTTTTTTGCAAAAAAAGAATTTTATTTCAGCCTTTTTAGTTGTGGTATGATAATTATATGGTATCTTACACCAATTCGTGTTGCTTATTAATTTTCCATTGTTACCAAATTTTATTAGCAGATCATCCACATAAACATCGAAGAAAAAATATGTATAGAACTCATAAACTACCATAGCAATATGAATAAAATTTATATAGATCCACCGCGCAATTTTCCTTTACCGAATGAAAAAAGAATCACATAAATCGGACTTGTAATTACGGAGTTATGAGGTAACAAACATTGAAAAAAACACCTCCACCTTTTTAGAAATGTCGGTTAAAAAATCACGATTGTATCGATATGCTTGACTGAAAAAAGAAATAAGAGTGGGCACATTATATTATTGCAAGAAATGTTATTAGTAACAAACGACCAGTCCTGGCTTCACATGGCAGTTAAAACGGTGTAGGTTACATAGTCCAATATTAAGTACCTAGTTCAAAAGCCTTTGTTTTATAGCTTGGGTTATACAAGATGCAGAAACTTCAATTTATTTTCAGAGGTAGGAAAATTCTTCAAGCCTGCTTGGGCCACATATTTACTTATATAATGGAAACACAAGAACATAACATAACAACATAACATGTGAAAACTTGGCCATATTTTGTTTAAACAATTGCACTGTCTAAGCTGTAAGTTTTCCTAAATTTGAAATAAATAAATTAATAAAACACTTCGTCGGTTTTTACCCGACTGCGCCAGAAAGAGGGTTATATTTTTCGGGAGTATGTTTAGATAGTTTCATAACAAAAAGAAAAACATGAAGTTTTGTTTATTAAAACCCATGCAAAATACTTTCAATAGTTCCCTAACGACTGCAAATCTTTGCATTTACTTACATAGAATATTTTACGGATTAATCGTGAAACACTTTTAAGCCTTTCATACACTTATTTTATGTTAGCCTTATTGTAACAGTAACCTACATTGTCATACACGAGGCAATCGGTGGTCAAAATGACTGTAATTTTAGGGTATTTTTGCGGTTTTCGTAAATTGTTACTTTCACATGATGGCGCATCTTGGCCAAATGGAGGCAAGGACACCATGGTCAGAATAAATTACTTAGCTACATCCTGTAAATTGATGACAAAAGCTTTTATTTAAAACCATCACGGGTGTGCTTTGAGATTGCTTGAATACCATGGATATAATTAGGTCTACTAGATAGATATACCACACGGATTTAATTAAATTGAAAGAAATTGTATTCTACACATAATTAAGTTGATTCACTGTCAGGCAGCGTCAAGTCTGAATCTCTGCATTTAGAAGCTTGTATTTTGCGCGTGAGGGACGCCTTCGGATGAGGGTGATGTAAATACTATCCAGTATTTAACTTTTATGGATTTTTTATGGAAGTCGTTATTTTTGCCGGGCGGTGGGTCAACTCATCGGGTAGCCACTTGTCTAACTGTAATTTAAAGTAGTATTTTTCATTTAAAAAAATCCATTATCTAACGACAGTACTTCAACAATGGTTTACTTATAAATAAACTTAAAAATCTTCGTTTTCAGTAATTCTACTTACTACCCGTTTCCGTATGTTTAAGTTAGGGGGGGGGGGGGGGGGTTAGGGGGGGTTTGGGTAGTTAGTTTTGTTTTGTGTATGTGTTTTTGTTTTTTTTTATGTTTGTTGTTTATAGTTATATAATGTAGGTTTAAAAAAGACATTAAAAAAAAAACAGAGTCGCTAAAAATAGTTGTTTTTATAGCATTAAGGAATTTATGTACTTAATTTAAAAATTAAATTTCAAATTTCAATGTTAATATCAAATCAATGAAAAAAAACATTGATTGATTGATTGTGATTCAATGAAAATTGAAATAATTGTTTTTATAATATGTGTAAAGTAATAATATTAATTGCTTGATAATAATTACATAAATAAATGTACTATTTATAATTATTTGCACGCTTGCTTGCAGGCAGAATACAAATACTTTTAGGACATAAGATATTTCCTTGAATTTGTATGTATTTTCTAGCAAATGAACATTTTTGATTTTGATTTGATTTGACAATTCTCCTTCATGTTTGCGAATCCTCCTTAATTGCCTATGTCTTTAATAATTCTGATTTGATTGATTTGACAATTCTCTTTCATGTTTGCGAATCCTCCTTAATTGCCTATGTCTTTAATAAGTTTTTTTGTGGTTCTCTTTTTATATATTTAGTGTTGTATTGTTTTGTACTGTACGAGTCTAATTTTTTTATTTTCTTTATCTTTCTTCACAAACCTACAAAAATACCTACTCCCCAAATATTTCACGTACGCCTCTATTCTCGTCCATGTACACTACATAGCGCCGCCCCCGTCGGTTGCCATGGCAACGCAACCCCCGCCTGTACCCCGTGTTGGGGTACAATATAATGACTTTTATTTTTTACCTCACTGAGGGGACATGGATACAAATTGTTGTCTTTAATTTCGTAGATTTTAAAGGTTTTTTCGTGATATTTAGTTATAGTTTTAAAAAAAGGAGACGACATACACGGAGTCTGGATGTGCGCCCGGTTGATGTCAATAGGCTCGCCCCTATTACATGGGACTAAAACATAATTGGGGAAATGTGGGTGTGCTATGATCTTCTATGATCACTTTGTTGTTCGTCTGTCTGTCGTATCGAGTTGAATTAGTACCATTTACTAAAATCTCCAGTCCATTGAAGCTGTCAAATCAAACTTCTAAGTTAACGTAAAATAAAGCAGCAGCAGTACCTTTGTGCTCATCTATCTTAATGTAATGTCCTGTTAAGTATTTTGTGTGTACATAAATAAATAAATAAAGAAACGGCCGTTTATGCCGCAAAAAAAACGTAAATTTCGACACTCTCAAGGGATTCAAAATTTATAGGGCACTTCCGGTTGACCTAGAATCATGAAATTTGGCAAGAAGCAATGTCTTATAGCGCATGTAAAGAAAAAAAAATGTAAATTTGTAGTTTATTAACAAAATACCTACAAGTTTATACGGAACCCTCGGTGCGCGAGTCCAACTCGCACTTGACCGGTTTTTTATACATATTCTTAAATGTTTTGTAAAAAATTAAAAGTAAGTTAGAAACAGCTAGCAGTTAGTTAGCAGCGGTGGCCCAGTGGTGGCGGCCCCAACTTACGAACAGTAAGTCGTGGGTTCGAACCCAGGCAGGCGCATTACTTTGTGTAATTTATTTCATCACCACTGCTCTCAAAACGGTGAAGGAAACCATCGTGAGGAAACCGTCATGTCCTAGAACCAAAAAATTCGAAGACATGTGACATCTACCAATCCGCACAGAGCCCGCATGGTGGATTATAGCCCATTCCCTCTCTTAGAGAGGAGGCCTGTGTCCCAGCAGTGGGAACATTAATAGGCTGATGATGATGATGATGAAGTTAGAAACATGAATAAACAATATAGTTATTAAGTATGACTCTAACAATGCTTTTTAAGAAAGAAATCGATAAATAACTTGAAGGTAATGCTAACGTTTATTGCTGAGTTACACTGCAATTTAGAATATCCTGCTGGCCTCGACTGAATCGTTTATGTAGTGAGGATGATGTCCTGGGTTAGTTTCCCTAGTCGTGAAAAGTTTTCTTGAGTTTTCCTTCGATAATTTCATAGTAGTAGCCTCAGTGTCGTGCCCGGTTGATGACAATAGGCTCACCCCCTATTACATGGGCCTTGAATACAAGTGGCGAAATGTAAGTCTTCTGCCTATTCTCTCGGGGGTTACCGGCGTGAAGTTATGCTGTCCACCAAGCTAGTTTATAATAAACACACATGGACAAATTGGTACGTAATGTAATCGAAAAGTACAAATAGGTATAATTCTTTACTTCACTTCAAACACATAAATATTTCATGGCCCGAACCCCATAATTTCTAGAGAACTCCTACACAAATATAAAAAAATATCTAAGTTGACTAAAACCACAGTTTTTCCAATCGCGTTAATGTATCTAAAAGCATTCGTTTTACGGAGTGCTCGCCGGAAAAATCAATGGAGTATTTATACTGTACGACTTTAGACATTTCTAAAAGTGCTGATGTTGAAAGTCGGGACTGTACCGCTGGGTTACCAAACGTCATGTGTTTCATATAGAATGCTGAAATTAAGAACTATTTGAAAAAAATTGTAAGTACTAAAAGGAAAAAATAAAACATCAGCGGTAAAATAATTGGTACTGACGCAATAATATAAAATTTTTACAATAGTAGTTTTTTATATGTGTGTGGATTTGTATGTATGTTTATTTTATAAACATAAAGTTTTGTTTTAAGTTTTAATTAAAATTTTCTTGTTTTGTGTTTTCTACACAGTGTCTACATTTCTTATCCAACTTTCCTCTCGCAGGTCTGCTGAAAGAAATTTCTTAAGAAATAAGCAGTACCTACCTTTGTGCTCTTCTATGTTAATATATTGTCCTGTAAAGTATTTTGTGTGTACATAAATAAATAAAAATGTGGTACATAACTACCTAAGATCCCACTGATTTCAGCGTATGACACGAAAAAGAAGAAGAAAAATGTAATGGATTGACATAAACTATTTAAAAACAACGAAAAAGCTATGTCATAATAAATCATCATCTGCAGCCTTTTCGGCCCGGGCCGAAGCCTGCCGGGGCTGCGGGACTATTCGAAAGAGATACCGTGGCCCCAGAACACAAAGGGCGATGAAGGAACGGAATTGAAGAAAGGAATAGCTTCTCTGATGCGGCGAGTGCGCGGTAGTTCTAACAGCTTGGTTGTTATTATTATTATATATTTCGGGAGTTATGTTTAAGTCCCATTTAATAGGGGGCGAGCCTTTTGCCATCTACCGGGCACAAATCCAGACCCGGTGGCTTGTACTGAGAAAATTCTTATGGAAAAACCAAATAACACTTTGCCTGAACCGGGAATCGAACCCTGGATCTCATGGTCAGCAGTCGCTTTTGCAAGGGTTAATTCTTTTAAAGGGCTCTATAACCTTTGTGTTCCGTGGCCCCGGAACACAAAGGCGATGACGAAACATGGATGGGTTTAAGTCAGTAAAAGTCTGACACTCCCTCCTGCTCCGCCCAGAGCGGGAGGAGTCATTTGATGATTTCCCACCCGAAAAAAAAAAAAAACAAAAAGGGTCGGCTTCCAGTCTAACCGGATGCAGCTGAATACCTGTATTTTACATGAAGCGACTGCCTATCTGACCTCCACAACCCAGTTAGTACTAGGTAATACGATACCCCTAATTGGTGGTTGGTGGTATGTCATAATAAATGTAAAAAAAAAACAATCAACTGAGAGTTGTTGTACATATACATAAAGCTATAAATGCGATTGTCGCTTGTCTAGATCTTTACTTAAAATTGATTTACCTAGCGATGAATCTCAGAAAACAACAGGCATTAAATTTTCAGGAAATCGTGTTGTAATCGTAACATCAAAACGTCACTTGGCAAGAAGCTCGCCATCTAAAAAGTGGTGTGTAAAGTGCTTTTTAAAATGTGGAGCATGCCGTTATCGTAACTGAAATGGAATGATCACGTCTTAATATTTACACTTTTACCCTTTACGGTATTATATCTATGAAAATGAGTGAACAGTGAGGCTGCCTTACGTTCTTAGGGTCCCGGGTTCGAATCCCGGTAGGAGCAAATGTTTGTGTGATGAGAATGGACATTTGTTTCCGAGTCATGGAAGTTAATAAAACTATGTATTTACAACCAAAAAAAAACGTATCTATGTAGTATATCAACTATCTGGTGTCCACGACACAAGCCTCGTTGCTTAGTGTGGCACTAGATGGTGCTGTGTGTAATGGTCCAGCGATATTTATTTATTAAAAAAAATATATAACAGCCGCACGGCTCGATCTTCAAGGTTAAGCTGTGCTTGCCGAGGTTGGTCCGTGGATGGGTGACATCATTACATACCGAGTTTCCTCCGTGCCTCAGAAAGCATGTCACTTATAATACAGCTTTGACGAGTAGTCGGAAGCCAAAAGTCAAACATCCAGTCTTACCAAGGGGTATTGTGTTATTACATACCTAGTTACTGGGTTGTGGAGGTCAGATAGGCAGTCGCTCCATGTGAAATACTGATACTCAGCTGCATCCGGTTAGATTGGACGCCAACCCCAACAAAGTTTGAGAAAAGGCTAGGCATATAATGATCTATGGAAATGGAAATGACAACATGAAATGAAACCTATATTTCTCAAGATGATCCTTCTAGATTTTTCAGTGCCAGCCCGTAAAAGTTAGGAAGTTAGTAGAAAGTACGTTCAGCCGTGAGCAGCGGCAGCCCAGTGGTGGCGGCCCCGACTTACAAGTACTAAGTCGTCGGTTCGAACCCTGTCAGACACATTACTTTGCGTAATTTATTTCATCAGCACTGCTCTCAAAACGGTGAAGGAAAACATCGTGAGGAAACCGACATGTCTTAGAACCAACAATTCGAAGACATGTGACATCTACCAACCCGCACTGGGCCCGCGTGGTGGATTAAAGCCCATTCCTTCTCATAGAGAAGAGGCCTGTGTCCCAGCAATGGGAACATTATAGGCTGATTATGATGATGACGTTAAGACGTTGGTTCTATTCCAGCCCGATCAATCTCAGGTCGTGTCGGATATCCGTCCCATTCGACTATGAGAGTGTAAGGATAAACCGAGTGCCCCCTGTGTTTGCGCACGCATTTGTGCACATACTGTAATGTTTCTTGTGTCGATGTCTAGTCCCTGGTGAAACTATCAGGAGGACTATACATTTCACCAGTTAGGTATAAGTTTCGTGTGATAGTTTTAGGGCGAGCCCTTTGAGTTTAGCCGGGCACAGAGACGGACTCCGAATGGCTGCTGTGAAATTCCTAATTAAAATATCCAATGCTTAAATGAAAATAGCTCCTAACACTTTAAAATTATGCCTCAGTTAGCTTATATTTTGGCAGTTCTGCCTGCTTACTATTGACCCCATCAACAAAATCCAAGCTAAGCGTTTAATGGGAAATCACAAAATGTCACCCAAAGACTGACTGGTAGAAAATGCCTATATAGTATTAAATTCTCCCCTGTACTTTGTGCTTGAAGTGTTGAATAAATAAAATGACACAGACTGACGTCAGTGTTATGTAAAATACGTAACAAATGTAGTTATTTATAACTAGATCATATACATTATTGCTTTATATGTCAACCATTTCCATGCATAAAAGGTATGAATTAGATTAAAACAATAATATGTGTAGTGTTTATGAAGTGGTCTATTTTATAGCACAACTTTGTTGATATAAATTATGAAACTATGACACAATTATTGGTTTGACATATAAGGCAATAAATGCTAATAAAGGAATGCGGATTACTAAGAAGTCAAATATCAATTAAATGGGCTGCGGCACTATTCGAAAGAGATACCGTGGCCCTGGAACACAAAGGGCGATGAAGGAACATGGATGGGTTTTAGTCAGTAAAAGTCTGAGACTCCCTCCTGCTCTGGGCGGAGCGGGCGGAGTTATAATTATAATGATTTCCCATCCGAAAAAAAAACAATTAAATAAAAAGTCTAGCCTAGGTTCGCGAGTTAATAAATAAAGCAAAAAAACAAGCTCTACGTAGTACCTATCATGTTATTGTAGCTAAAGGTAGAGAAAAGTGAGGTTTTCCAATGTCGACCATGTGCTGCATAGACTGGACAAATACACAGACCTAAATACAACATCCTTGTGGCTATACTGCTACCTTGTACCAACGTGGTTATTTTCAAAAAAAATTAAAGCACTTTGCGGTGTCATTCCGACCGATGGTTGAACCGTGCTTGGAACATAGACATAATAAATAATGACGATGCACTAGGATAACAAATGCGCTTGCTATACGCAGATAATATAAGACAAGGGCCACACTGACCTCCTGCCGCGGTTGCGGGACTGTTCAAAAGAGATACCGTGGCTCTGGAACACAAAGGGCTAAAAAGGAACATGGATGGGTTTTAGTCAATAAAAGTCTGACACTCCCTACCGCTTCGCCCAGAGCGGGATCATTTGATCATTTCCCATCCGAAAAAAAAGGGCCACACTGACTTGCAAAGGAGAACATCGTGAGAAAACCTCGTGAAAATACAAATGTCCATAATTTTACTATCACCAAGCACATCGCCAATACTTTATCTTATTTATTTATTTATTAAATAACCAACTTGCACTAACAGTTTACACCACGCATACGAGTTTTGATTGAAATATAATAAGCCATAAAAGTCGAGTTAAACATAGTATCTTTTATTATTAAAATAGGAAAGGCCACCGGATAAGTTTCGCATTTCTTTCACATTCTATTGTGACAATTTAACAATATAATTTGATTAGGCGAATATTTCAAACTTTTCTCCATAATATAATACCTCGGAATACGAAAAGCAAATCACAAGAACTGACCACTTATTCACTTATTTTAGCCTTTTATAACGACGTCCAACTTGCAATAAAGAAAAACATCGCGACAAAATGTCGCATTCTCAATTTTTTTGTCAGCCTGTACTGTCCCACTGCTGGGCAAAGGCCTCCCCCAATTCCTTCCATTTGCTCTTTTCCCGTGCCTCCTCGGACCAACCCTCGCGGTACGCGTTCAAATCGTCTCGCCATATTTTTCTGAGTCGGTCTCGGCGGCGCCGTCCGTCTTCAACCATCGTGTGGAGACTTTTGCCCAGCGGTCATCGTGCATGCGACTGACGTGACCCGCCCAATCCCATTTCAGCCCAGCAGCTTTCATTCCAACTTGCACTATGCCCGTTTTGGAACGCAGCGTGGTGTTTCGAACCCTGTCTTGACTTCTCAATGCTCATAATTTTATCGTTCTTTTGTATCTTGTTGAGATCATCGAAAGATCGAAAACCACCCCATTTCAAATTCCAAACCCACTTGTAAACCCGATCGACTAGAACTGCAACAAATTGCACTAGTGCTCTCTACTCTACAACCCTCGAATGCACTCGGCACAACCCTATTGTGGTGCAGCCCTATTGTGCCGGGACCATTGTGTCACCATTGTCTCGGCTTCGTTACTGCTGCATTGTTTTTAATATTCTTTTATTTTACTGTTTTGTTGACGGGGTTGGGGTGTAGTAGGAGCGGGGAGCGGGGCGACTTGGTGAGAATAGAAAATAGACATAATTATCATGTTGCTTCAATTTATTAAGCTCGTGGCTAAATAATAACAGTCGGTCGGGTCGATCTTTAGGTTAAGCCGTGCTTGCCTAGGTTGGTCTGTGGATAGGGTACCACCCATTACATCTAGAGTTTCCTCCGTGCCTCGGAAAGCACTTAAAGCCGTTGGTCCCGGCTGTCATTTGCAGATCTTTAACAGTCGTTACAGTTAGTCAGTGTCCCAAAAAGTCTGACAATCAGTTTTACCAAGGGGTACCGTATTACACAGTACTAACTGGGTTGTGGAGGTCAGATAGGCAGTCGCTCCATGTAAAATACTGGTATTCAGCTGCATCCAGTTAGACTAGAAGCCGACCCCAACATAGTTGGAAAAGGCTAGGCAGATGATGATGATTTACGTATCTAAATAATAACGACAAATAGCAATAAAACTGTAACCCAATAAATCGCTTTAGCCCGCAGTGGGACCAAACCCCACGACATTGTGTAGTACCTTAACAGTTAATTACGCCAACTGTCGCGATACTCAATTATTTCAACCACACAGTGTTAATGAATACGTTTTTAAACCGATCGCCGTCTGTCGTGAGTTCAAGGGAAGACTGGTGGGCTAGTGGGTTGTGGCTCTTATGGTGGGATTCGATGTTGCCAATAGAATATTAAGCCAGGGTAACCCGCGAAATTTATTATTTCTTACGTTTTTTGCAATTTGCAGTTCAGTGCGAGGTTGTATGTTGATGAAAATATGATTCGCGTCCGTAACACGTTTTTAGTTACAGAATTATAATCACTAAGATCATCAATACAACCCCCCACGCCCCCCTTATTTAATCCCAATCAATAACTATTTCATGAAAAAATCATTCAATGAGGGGTGGGATTTTTGCGATTTACAAAAAATCTATTGATTGGACTAAAAAAATAAAACACTATCATGCTAATATGTTGCTTGTAGAAATATTTGCCAAAAATCAGAATGATCGCATGTATATATTTAGTATGGTTTTTACTCGTGAAAAGATTTTTTTAGAAATAAGTTTTTTGTGATTTTTTGTCATCGAGTAAAATTAGTTGTATTATGTTTTCAAAACACTATCATACTAGCATATTATATCCTGAAGAACATAATTTCTGGTTTTGTTTATTGCAGTGAATCATATGCTTTTTTGCATTATAAAACTCGCGTTTAGCTCCTGTAGTCGCCTTAAGTCCAAAGTCCTTTAGAACAGTCAACATCAACTAAGCACAAATCCAAACACCAATTGTATTGCAATAATATATTCAATATCCATAAAAGCAGAGGAAATGGACAATTACTTAGAATTATTAATTCCTGTTTTATGCCTACTATTAAATCAGATAAGTAATAAAATTAAATGAATTCTAGGTTCTGGTAACGGTTTTATGGAGTATTCCTAGTACCTATAAACCTATATGCAATAATATTTATTTTAATCATAATAATTCTTAGGCATGAATTTTAATTGATTACTTATGTGCTTCGTTGCCGACTGCCTCGTTGGTCTGCAAGCGCGATTGCTAAGCATGGGGGCCTGGGTTCAATTCCCGGCCGGGCAAAGTGTTATTGGGTTTTCCATCAAGAATTTGTCAGTAAATCGATGCTGTTTTTCCTCTTTGATAAAAACATTTAAAGTACACATTATTATAGCTATGTGTTTTCTCAGTAGCAATCACCCAAACTGGATTTGTACCCGGTTGCTGACAATAGGTTCGCCCCCCTATTAAATGGGACTTAAAACATAACTGGCGAAATATCAGTGTATAGGTAGGTACTATTAGGTACACTTCTGCTGAACTCTTCGGAGATTACAAGCGTGATGTTATGTCATGTAGTACATAATATCTAACATTATATTATACTAGCGGACGTCACGCGGTTTCACCCGCGTAGTTCCCGTTCCCGTGGGAGTACGGGGATAAAATATAGCCCATGTTACTCAGTATAGACGTAGCTTTCTAATGGTGAAAGAATTTTTGACATCGGCGCAGTAGTTTTTGAGTTTATTCATTACAAACATACACACAAAAATACAAATCTTTCCTCTTAATAACATTAATGTAGAAGTGTAGATGTGCAGGATACATTTTAATTACTTTATTTTAAAAATTTTTGATTTATTATTTTACTCTGGACGCTCATAATGTGCACGTCTTTCTACATCGTTCTCACATAATATATGTATAATCTCAACATGAATGATGTAACCAAGATTTTGTAACAATATTTTGATTTAAAAGGAGTGTCCATGGAGTTTCTTGCCTGTTCTTCTCCACAGAGATCTACGTTAGGGAATGGGCAACTACAGTACTTTCTCAAGTTATTATGCCTTGTGACTGTGACTGTATCTTTGCTTTTTTTTGTATTTTCGACATTCAAAAGTACCGTAATGGTCTAATTGAAATAAATGATTTGAGTTTGAGTTTGAGTTTGATGTAGATTATCTAACAGTACTTCATAATACTGCACATCGTTACCAGAGAGCTCAAACCAGTGGCAATCATAAACATTTAATTCTTAAGTTATCATCAACATCCGCCGAGCCTAGTCCCAACAATGTTGGGCTCAGCTTCCAGTCTTACTGGATCAACTTGAATACTTGTTAAGCTGCATTATCTGAAACCCCACGAACAACGAACTAATATGATGTAGTCCTCCTGACTGATTTAGGTTACGGCGGCCAGTGACGTGACGACAGATAATCGTGTAGTTTTAAAAGATAAAAGATAACTTTATTTTGCAAATATGGGTAACCTCAAACGATGACAAAGAACAGAATAATAGTACAGCCATATTTTACCACGTAGGCATGCAAAAGATTGAAAAATATAACAACTTATAAGTAACTAAATACAATTTTAAAAATTATTACACTACACATTAAATACTATTTTAAAATATTATTATTAATTATACATAATAAAACTCTTTCTCAATTAGGAACTCCTTAAAATATTATAATACGCTTTCGCCACTGAAAAGCTTCGGAGTCTCTTTTTAAAAAGTGAAGTTTAAGTGTCGTGACTTGTGTATTTAAGTGTTCACATATAGGACGACACGATTACTATCGTCCACGACTTTTGCCAACTAAAACCCAACGACAAATGAATCGTCAAACATATTGAGAACCCGGCCATAGCGGAGGAGATTAGTCATCAGCGTGGGAGATGTTATAGTGCAGGCGTGTGTGCGCAGGTACAGGTGCACTCTCTGTTCCTTTACACTCCTAGTCCAATGGGACGGCAACCCGACACGACCGGAGAGAGATCAGGCGCAGGACCAACGGCACAACGTGCGCCCCGAGGCACGGGGGTATCATACCGCCAACTTCCAAACTCCGGGCTACTAAGCACTAATTATTTCTAATGGAAAACCCCAATAGCACTTTTTACCCGACCCGGGAATCGAACCCTGGACCTGACGCTCAGCAGCCGCGCTTTCTAACACGAGACCAACGGGTAGTCGAACTACAGACTACCCGTAACAACTGTCAAAGATCTATAAATAAAAAAATAAAAAAAAATTAATATCGCTGCACATTACACACAGCGCCATCTAATACCACACTAAGCAACGAGGCTTGTGTCGTGGACACCAGATAGTTAATATACTACATAGATACTTTTTTGTTTGTAAATACATACTTATTATACATATAAACATCCATGACTCGGAAACAAATGTCCATGCTCATCACAAATGATAGCCGGCGGTGCTTTCTGAAACAGGTCCAGTTTTTTTTTCCAATAAACTTACAATTAAAACTGCCTGCTTACTCACCACCTAACATTTATTTCTACGAAACCAAACCTCACAATTTCCCTACTTCGACTGCAGCAGCCCTCAAAGAACCAGACCGTATCGATATACGCCCTAATTCCGACATTGTTTCTATATATCTCTACCTCTCTTTCCCTCTCATGGTGTGGGATATAGAAGGAATAGCTCTGTCCCTGTCTGGTCCCCTATGTAATAACAAAGCATATAATTTTGTCCATCTGTTGCTAGTTCAGTGAATACTGTGGTCTAGTAGCAATTTGTGTTCAGTGACATCTTGGGAGCAGTCGTGGAGAAAATGCTTTTGAATTTCAAAAATGTTTAGTTTTTCTTGCCATGTTTTGTTTTGTAAAGGAATGTTTTCTGATTTAGAGGTTGGGATTTAGAGTGAGATCTTGCATTAAAACTTCTTTCTTCAAAATATGCCATGCCTACAAAACGTAGCCTCTACCCTATACAGCCTATAAATTGGAGCTCCTTCATTATCTGTACAGATTTTTTTACATTAGCAACACTAGACTTTTTCAAATAAAAAAATTCGTTCCATATCTATTCACCATAGGCTGCAATAACACCAAATGCATCTACTATTCTGCGGTCCTAACTAAAAACATAGTACCATTAATTACGAGTACTATTACATTAAAGTTACAGTGTATTTAATTTCGAGGCCAGAATCGCCCTCCAATATTGCCATTACAAAGATTGTAGGTGTTTATTTTGAATACTAGTGTAAAGGTGGTTCATTTAATACCAACACTGAAGTCTGATTTATACGAAACTATTTTAAGATTCATGTATCAGGCATCATCTTCATTACCGGATTAGTTTATCGGATCAAATAGAAATTGCATGAATAACCTCCATCACTCGACAACGCCCATATATTAAACAAAATATCTTGCGGTCACCAAACACCGTTGCACTCACCTGTACTCACGTATCGATGACAGTCGCAATGCTCTTCTTACAGGAGTACAATCAAGCACAATAAAATGAACGCCTTTCCGCACTAGTGTACTTTTTGTTCAATTCAATGCTAGGTTTTATAGATTAACCGACTTTACCTGTATTTACTGTTTTTTTTTTGCCTACGTAAATACAATTTTAGTATCAAAAGGAGTGGAGTGGAGTGGAATGGAGTTTCTTGCCCGTTCTTCTCCATAGAGATCTACGTTAGGGAATGGGCAACTACAGTACTTTCTCAAGTTATTATGCCTTGTGACTGTGACTGTAGCTTTCCTTTTTTGTATTTTCGACATTCAAAAGTGCCGTAATGGTCTAATTGAAATAAATGATTTGAGTTTGAGTTTGAGTTTGAGTGCCATACAAAATAAACACACATTCTGCAGTTTCTACCTATCCTTATCGGAAAAAACCGGACAAGTGCGAGTTGGACTAGCACACAAGGCACCCCGTGGCACCAAAAAATAAAATAACAATTTTCTTAACACTCATTCATAGATCAATAATGTGAAAATAATAATATGTTAATGAAAAACTTATTTAAAAAAATATATATAATTATAAAATCATATTCAAACCAATTTTCGTTGAAAGTTCTATTTACGTTCTACAAAACCAATTTTTACGACTTTAGAAGCAAATGTCAGACCAACCATTGACTTAAGGTTGATACTCCAGGATAGCCCGCGAAATTCAAATTTTCTTACGTTATTGCAATTTGCAGGCCAGTGCTAGGTTGTATGTTGATTAAAATATTGCTCGCGACTGTAAGACGTATGTAGTTATAGAATTATAATCATCAAAATCATCAATACAACCCTCCAAGCGCATAAAGGTGCAGGAATAACCTTGAAAAAGTAATTCCTGCACTTTAAGAAAAAAACTCGATTTATTTTTCCATATACGTAGATATTTTTTGCAACTCTCAGTCACATGTACCTATGCCATATTTTTATTTTTCTCATAATTCCTCATCATATTTGTGTAGCGATTCTTATAAGGCACCTACTCTCTAAACAAACAAACAGTCTCGGAGTAAAATGGCTGTTACAAATGATAGTACGGACAGACAGACGGACAGGACGAATCTATAAGGGTTCCGTTTTTGCCATTTGTCCACGGAACCCTAAAAAGGCGTGAGTTTATGTGTTGCCTACCTAGTTTACGCACTACGTATACATAGTAAGAAATTAATAAGGTATGTAAGTGTTCGATGTTTCGTTATTAATTATTGTTTAAAAAACTATAAAGGCGCTGTTAATAAGACATAACGTTGTAAAACGCATTACTTACTTATATTTTTTTGAGGACAAGCAACAATGTTAGTAATTTAATTGACAGTCTAGAATCCTAAAAGCTTGTGGCTAAATAATAGGTAATTGCCGCACGGCTCGATCTTCAGGTTAAGCCACGCTAGCCTGGGTTGGTTTATGAATGGGTGACCATTTCTATAATAGCACACCGAATTCCCTCCGTGCCTCGGAAAGTACGTTAAACTGTTGACAGTTGTTACAGATAATCAGAGCCGAAACTCTGTCAACCAGTCTTTCCATTGGGTATCGTGGTATCTAGTAGTTACTGGTCTGGAGGTCAGATAGATCAGCTGCATGCGGTTAGACTGGAAGTCGACCTCAAATTTCTTCGAAAAAGCTAGGCAGATGATGGTCTAGAGTCTAGAAACTTTAACCAGCGTCATATTAAAAAAAAATGATTATTTCAATCACTTAATTAAAGGCTTAAACAAAAAGGGTTGGAGATCACCTTTTAAGCAAGGAGATGCCGCTTAGGTCTTAAAGAAACAGGGTTTGGAGATCACCTTTTAAGCAAGGAGCTGCTTGTGTAAGGTGACTCCGCTCTTCCACATTAACATTATAATCAAATTGAACACAACATAAAAATAAATAAAAATATAAAAATTCAAAGACTGAAGTTAAAAATTAAATTAAAGTAAAATAAAGTTAAAGAGGAGCGCATTTGTGAGATGTTTGAATATTAAACTGTAAACAATATTCAATTATCATGTAAATAAAAATATCAATAATTTTTCATTATTCGTTGTTATTATTCGTTAGTCTTTAGGTTAAGCCGCGCTTGCCTAGATTGGTCTATGGATGGGTTGGCACTGTATAGCAAGTTTTCTCCGTGCCTCGGAAAGCACGTTAAGCTGTTGGTCCCGGCTGATAATTCTAGATCTTTGACAGTCGTAACAGGTAGTCAGTGCCCTCAAAGTCTTACAACCAGTCTTACCAAGGGATTTCGTATTGCCTATAGGCAGTCGCTTCACGTAACATAATGGTATTCAGCTGCATCCTGTTAGACTGGAAGCCGACCCCAACATAGTTGGGAAAACGCTAGGCAGATAATGATGATTCGTCGTTCGCTCTAAAAACTTAAGAAAATTTTAATAAAAATATACCTACTTAATTTGCAAGATATGTTCCATATCCACGCAAATGTTGTGAAAAAATAATCACATTGAAACTAAAAACCCGACTTCTGAAAAATCATGCTCTAATTAAATTCGGGGTTTCCAAGGTAAAATCGATTCCTCCTATTGTTGAAGTCGGTTAAAAAGTACCCTATGTTACCCTGGGCCCTAATAACGAATCGATTGACACCTTATTCATCAAAATCGGATGAATAGTTTAGGCGCTTCGGAGGAACATACGTAAATACAAACATACATACATACATGCACAGAATGCCAAAATCATAACCCTTCCTTTTGGCTTCACTGTAGTCGGCTAAAAACATCTACAACACCTTGAGCAAGTCATCAAACTCCACGCATTGCGTGCCGTCCAAAAGATGATCACCAAAAACCGACAAAGCAAAAAAAAGACAGAAAGTGACTCGTAAAAAAACCGGAAAGATTCACAAACCTCACCCGAAACATAATTACGGCAAACAACATTAAAAAAAAAACTATGTCCCACCGAATTATAGGGGCAAATTATACAGTTGGTACTACAGACGTATATAATTTTTAGATTTTTTTTTGTATCCCGACGACCTTTTGGCAAGTTTTGTGTCATTTTTGGACACGTAACAAAAAATCCCGACGCCATTTTTTTTCTCGATCAAAATTGGTTAGAATACTTTAATTGTGTGGTCAGGGTTTGGTTGTGATGGCCGGCCTAAGTTTAAATTGATTTTTGGCAAAGAAAGGACTGACTGAATGAGATTATTTTTTTCATTCAAATTTTGCGCATCTAGTGGTGATAAAATAAATACTACTACTACTTACGTACTTTGTGTGATTAATTTTATCACCACTGTTTTCAAAAAGGGTAAAGGAAAACATCGTGAGGAAACCGGAATGTCTTAGAACCAAAAATTCGAAGACATGACATCTACCAACCCGCACTGGGTCCGCTTGGTGGATTACTGCCGATGCCATCTTAGAGAGGAGCCCCTGTTTCCTAGCTGTAGGACCATTATTGGCTGCTTAAACTTATGCTATTTTGAGAATATAGCGGTCAAAACAGTAAAAGAAAATATCATTAGGAAAGCGATGCGATTGCATTTCATCCTAATAATGTTTACCTCAGAATGAAGTTGCACCAAAAAAATGCTCGTAAATTCCCCTGCCGTTTCTCTAACTTATTTTGTCTTCTTTCATTCAAATCTGCCGATAATGATTTATTTATCCCTGACGCCTCATCTATTATCACCATGAACATAAATGATGCCATCTAGCCGATTTTCGGATGACTTTCCCATGACTATGCTATCTAGCCGATTTTCGGATGACTTGCTGGAGTGGCTGTCGAGAGCTTTGGTGTGCTGCTCTTTCATGTACTCTCAAGTGACTATAGCATATCCAACTTTGGCCGAAAAACTACGAGCACAAAGCACAGAACACCATTGACGATATTGTAGAGACAGCTATAGGTGGTCCACGTGGTGGCCCCCGGCCAACGTAGGCGCGGGCCTGTGGACGGTGACCTATGGGCTAGCTCGCCGTCCGTCCGTCTCATGACGACAGGCCGTGTCGACGGCGCAGGAGTGTTCCACGCGCGCCTTAAAGAAAGTCAGCAAAAAGGAAGGGGTCCGCAAGGGCCGATGCCTGCCGGGGCTGCGGGACTATTCGAAAGGTATCTCTTTCGAATAGTCCCGCAGCCCTGGCCCCGGAACACAAAGGGCGATGAAGGAACATGGATGGGTTTTAGTCAGTAAAAGTCTGACACTCCCTCCTGCTCCGCCCAGAGCGGGAGGAGTCATTTGATGATCTCCCATCCGAAAAAACAAAAAGCCTATAGGTGGTCTAGCTTTAAGGTCATCCTGTTTTGAATCTCATTGCGACCTTCTTCTCTCTTCAAAAGCGTTGACCTGCCGCTGCACATGATGTCTCCACTCCAATTTTGTGACTGCTTCTCCCACACTAAGGGGTCAATTTTGCAACTTTCCAAGTGTCTATTCTGGACTTTCTTGAAAAGTAAAAGCAGACCACCACGATTCTGTTTTCCATCATATCATACAGTCCACGCGTACCGTTAAAGTGACTATTTCAGTGAGTGCTTTGCGAGATCTCTCTCTTTATTTTTCTCTCTGCTTCTACTCTTCTTCTTTTTTTCTAGAAAATTAATCAGCTAAAATGACATTTCCATATTTTAACCCCATTTTAAACTCTACCAACGTTTCTCTAAATCCTAGATATATGTTACATTAATAACCAATTTACATACGTAAAGACGAGGAGGGTAGATAATGGTTTCTAATGCGAGGCGGTGGACGGACTGTCTGCGTCTGCTGAATATTATTTATATGTGCAGTTTCCATTGTTTGTACGATACGTCTTCGTCAAAGTCACATACCCACTCAAATGCGGCTGGCTACCGTAGTAGCCACTAGCTTTAGAGCCTCATGTGGTTGGCTACCATGGTAGCCAGTAGCGCCGAAACCACCTTCGTCCACAAAATGCAATAAAAAATCTACTAAACTGCCATATCTAGAGCTTATTCCTCCTGTAGCAACTCTATACTATATTCTTAACGACCTTCGCAACACTATTCCATGGACAAGTTGAACAAAAAAAAAACGAAATTTTTATTTGACAGCGGACGTTGCACGAGTAACACAAGGAATTATTTATACAGATAATGTCGTGATTACTCTGATATTATTAATGCTAGCTGATACTATTATATATCAAAATGATCCTTAGGAACCGTGCTATAATATTTTGTAAACGTTAATACGTTTTAGAATCTCGAAGTTGCAATATTTTACCTATGAAAAAGTCTAACAAAATATCAGTTTATGGTGTCTCAGAAGTTTTATCAGCATCGCCTTGTTCAACCCACTGTGGAGTCTAGCTTCCTCCCTTTTTGTTTCCATTTCTTTCAGCGGTTACGATATCTAAAAGATCGTCACCCATCAACGGTTCCACTCTGGCCAGTGCGGTACTGTGGTTGCTACAATTTAGCCACGAGGACCTCCGTTTTGGTAATTTTGTTTAAGTTTATTTTATGATCATCATCTGTCAAGGCTTTTCTCAACTATGTTGGGGTCGACATCCAGTCTAACCGGATGCAACTGAATACCTATAATTTACATGGAGCGACTGCCAATCTGACCTCCACAACCCAGTTAGTACTAAGTAATACGATATCCCTCGATAAGACCGGTTGTCAGACTTTCAGGCCACTGACTACCTGATAACGACTGTCAAAGATCTACAAATGACAGCCGGGACAAACGGCTTAACGTGTCTAAGCGTGCGTGGCTTTTATGATATTATAACTTATTAATTTCTTGCTTTTTTGTATATTTTTTTATTTTATAAAATATAAGCCAACACACTAGCTGTTTTCGTTGAAAAATCAACTAACATAATTATCAAAACAATGGAAACAGTAGAGATTCTAGGGAACCAAGTATTGCAATGATTTAATATTCTTAGAAAAGACTTGATTTTTTAAATTAATAATTAATTCGACCTAGCCTTGTCCCGTAGGGTGGACAGGGGGAACTCATCGCTTCATTGTATGGATTTCATGAGTGTTAAGCTGTCTCTACACTACAGGGTGGATATCGGCACTTTTGGTAGGTATGATAAATATAATTTAACATTATATAATTTAACTAAATAAAATAAATTGTTAATATCGTTAGTCTAGTGATCGCAAACGCGAGTTCTGAGCATGAGGCCCTGGATTCGATCCCCGGGTGGGGCAAATTTTTATTGAGTTTTTCCATCAGGAATTTCTCAGTAGCAGCCACGGAGTACGGATGTATGCCCGGTTGATGGCAATAGGCTCGACCACAATTAAAAAAATCATTTAAAAAATATATAAATAATTTTACTGCAAACTTGATCGAGTTTGTAGATCAGATGTTTGTGTTGTATTTTACAGACTTATGTCCATGGGTATAGTGGTTTTTTAATAACAAAACTATTTACTAAAAATACCTAGTTACATTTAATAAACTGTCTTATTTCAATGCTTGAACACTATATTGTGACATCGTCATCTGTTTTTCTTTTATGTTAGATAAATATTTTTAATGTTATAACTTTACTTTTGGTATATACAGGGTGTAAACCACCTCATCACGAAGCCGTCAACCAAGCATTCTGTACATCAAACTAAGTAACTTTACGCAAAAAATATTGCTGGGAAACGACTTTTTTTTGGGGTGAAAAATCATGTTTTGTGGTAGAATTCATTGTAACGTACTCAAAACATTGTGCTGATGGATGGATTGAATAGTGCGGGGGTCGTGGAGGTGTTAAAAGTAAAAATCTTACATTAAAAACTTGTATTTAAAAAAAAGTTGACAAAAAGTTGGAACTTTGACCCCCAATATCTCCGTAACTAGAAGGTTCCCAGGTATGGTGTAGAACAAAAAAATTACCGCAATGATGAGGAGAACAAGTGCCTTTCGGCTTCGTTAAGAGGTGTTTTACACCCTGTATAAGGTGTAAAGACTCTTCTCGAAGCTGTTAACCAAGTATTCTGTACATCACGTTAAAAAAATCAACGACATGGTAACTAAAAATGTTATTAGTATCACCACAATAATGTGACACTACCTTAACATTTTAAAGTAGCATTTCCCCAATTAGTCTAGAATATTTTATTATGTGAAGTCCTACTTTCCCTGGCGTATAATAATGATAAAATTGCTTCGTAATATATAGGCTTTTTATTTATTATTAATAGATTACACTGGCCAAGTGGCAAGCTAATATATGAGTATATAATAAATCTATATATATAAAAGGCAAAAGTGATTGACTGATGTATCAACGCACAGGCCAAACACAGGGCTAGAATTTTAAAATTTCGCACACGTACACGTCTTATGACGTAGGCATCCACTAAGGGAGGATTTTTCGAAATTCAACCCCTATGGGACTTAAATAGGGGATGAAAGTTTGTATGAAACTTTTTATTCTTTGGACATATTTGCATGAAATTTCGTATGAATTGAGTGCGGCAAAAATTAAAAATAAAAAAAAAATATTAAAAAAGAAAAAAAAAGATTAAATAAAATTTTGCACACAGGTAGTTTATAACCTCGATTAACACATATGAATAGGATACTTTTCATCCCAGTAGTATGATCCCGTGAGACAATTATACAACTCCACGCGGGCGAAGCCGTGGGCAACAGCTAGTATACTATATAACATAACATCACGCCTGAAACCCCCAAAGAGTTAGCCAGAGGTGTACCTAATAGTACACCCACATTTCGTTTCAGTTATGTTCAAGTCCCATTTAATAGGGGTAAGCCTATTGCCATCAACCGGGCTCAAATCCAGACTCCGGGGCCGCTACTGAGAAATTCCTAAAAAAAACCCAATAACGCTTTGCTCGGCCCGGGAATCGAACATAGGAACTCATGCTTAGCAGTCGCGATCGCGACTATTAGACCAATGATAGTCATGATTTTGTCTGTAGTCTGTAAACGAACTTTTAAGTTAAGTTTGTCAACTGGATTAATAGTTAGTTTCCCTGAATTTACATTTAAACTGCATTTTCCAATTTTCTTGCAGGTGAAAACTTGAAATTTTAAAACTACCCACATCAAAATTCAAACCAAAAAGCTTACATTTAGCTAACTACCTGCTAGGAACACCATTAAACTGTTAAGTAACATCAAATTACGCTAACGAAAGGGACTAATTTACGTCTTCCTAGATAATAGTTAAAATACCCACTTATTACAAATAACTGTCAATTATATTACTAATAATACTTAATACCACGACAAACAGAATCGAAATAACTCTGAAACGTACTACGTACCATATTTGTGACAGGTCATTTCAAAATGGCCGACAGAATAGGTAATGCACAAAATTACTGGCTATTCCAAAGAAGACCTGCCACGAGTCACCAATCACAGCTCGTGATGGTAGAATTCGAAATTTGAATGAGCCAATTAGATTTCGTAATTGTTATGTTCCGGAGGGTTGTTGTGACAATGTATTAAATTGTTACAATTGCATGGAATTTTGTTTAAATGTTAAATCTTTTAGTTATGTAAGTGATATGTTAGGACGGGTGGTAATTGTGCCTATTAATGACATGTGAAATAGATAATATTCACATGTCACACAAAACGGCCGTTTTTCCATACATACGTAGTCCCCTGCTTCCTCCCTGGATAATGCCAGTAGGGCAATATTTTCTTTTTCAAAAAATCTATAGCCACTATTGGCAATTATGTCCCTATGTTTTCTTTTTTTTCATAAATTATTTATTAAAAGAGATATGAACCTTCAAAAACCCAAAAAACATACACAAAACATTTATGATAAAACCAGAAAAATATATGATATTCTACAGTATATATTAGCATATCGTGTAGAATTAAACGCAAAAAAACACTATCATAATTACTTGCGTATGATAGTGTTTTCAAAACATAATTAATACAGCTAATTTTACTCGATAAAAAAAATAACGAACTTATCTCTAAAAAATGTCTTTTAACGAGTAAAAACCATACTCAAATACATGCGATCATTCTGATTTTTTGGAAAATAATTCTACAAGCAACATATTAGCATGATAGTGTTTTATTTTTTTAGTCCAATCAATAGATTTTTTGTAAATCGCAAAAAACCACTCATTTCGCACTATTCGGCCCGCAGTACCGACGTAACAACCACTTTGTAGTGCAAGCTGATTAAAACTTTATTCTAACAGTATTTCAAACGAAGTTTCACCACAAATTGAGTTGCTAATTCAGCTCCTGTAGTCGCCTAAGTATTTTGTATGATATGGCTAGAAAGGAGTTGACTGCTGAGATGACGAGTAATAGAGAAGTATGGAAGAAGAACATGCTGCGCTGACCCCTAATAAATTGGGATAAGGGCAGAAGAACGATGCTGAAGTATATTCTATTTTTAAACATATTTTTGCTCAAATCTTTGGGTAATTTTAGGAAAGACAGAGAGAAAGAAGCGGTTGTAGACAACACAATTGGACATTCGCACTAGTACCTGCATACCAAGATAATAGGTACCTAGAAGAACTTAAAAACGAAGACATCTACCAACCCGCACTGGGCCCGTGTGGTGTATAAAGGCCCACCGGCCAGTCCCTCTCATAATCCTCTCCATGGGCCCCCTGGTGTGTTAGGCTTCTGACCTGCATCCCAACAGTGGGATCCACTAAAGGCTGATGCTAAACCCGAAAGCCCTTTTATAGCTAGACTTTAAGTACCGAGGTAAAGACAAAATTATCTCATTTTCTCCCCAAATACAAAATAATGCACATTTTTTTATGCACATCCACCCCCTGGGCAAACAAATTAGATGTCATTACGAGAGCACAAAGGACGGTCACACGCCGGGCACTGATATGTGCAAATAAGCCTATTACAATTGCCGCACAGACGTCGATGTGAGAAGAATGATGTGGGTAAGAAGATCGGATGCGGTAATTTTACTATCCTTTTTTTTCGGATGGGAAATCATCATATGACTCCTCCCGCTCTGGGCGGAGCAGGAGGGAGTGTCAGACTTTTATTGACTAAAACCCATCCATGTTCCTTCATCGCCCTTTGTGTTCCGGGGCCACGGTATCTCTTTCGAATAGTCCCGCAGCCGCGGCAGGCTTCGGCCCTTGCAGACCCCTTCCTTATCGCTGACTCTCTTTGAGGCGCGCGTAGAATACTCCTGCGCCGTCGACACGGCCTGTCGTCATGAGACGGACGGACGGCGAGCTAGCCCATAGCTCCCCGTCCACAGGCCCGCGCCTACGGTGGCCGGGGGCCACCACGTGGCCCCGACGCCCGGGGCGTCTCCCGCGACGGCCGGGACGTAGGGATCTCTCCCTCTCACGTTTCGTCACCTCCTTCGCTAGCATGACTGCTTCGCAGAAGGAGGTGACGGCGTCCCATTCCGTCTCGTCCGGACCATGGATTGAACCAGGGCCGGGAGCGAGAGGTCGCCGCAATTTTACTATCCTACTTGCTACTTATTAATATTATAAATGCGAAAGTTTGTGAGTATGGATGTATGTTTGGATGTTTGTTACTCTTTCACACAGATAGTCTATAACCTAGATTAACACATAGGATACTTTTTATCTCGGTAGTAAGATCCAATGGGGCAATTATCAAACTTCACGCGGGCGAAGCCGCTGGCAGAAGCTAGTAACATCATAAATGCGTAAGCTTGTGAGTATGGACGTATTGACTAAATATGGATAAAATTTGGCACGCAGATAGTTTATAGCCTAGATTAACACATGCAGTTTTTATGCCGATAATACGATCCTGTGGGCCATTTACCAAACTCCACCCACGCAAAGCCGTGGGTATAAGTTTATTTATTTATACTGCGGTTAACGCGGTTTTGCAGAGCATAGTTTCAAGAATAAACATTCTATCAATAAAGAACATAATTAAAGTCTTAACAAAGTTGGCATCGGTCTATTGTGTTTCCCACATTATTTGGTAGTCTATTTTGTTGACTTAATTTAATTTTACAATGTCTCGGTCCTAATTTCTAGAACTTGGGTCAAACCGAGTTTAAAAAAAAATCCGAGTATTAATGTAACAAACGAAAAATTTGTAATATGGTTTATGAGTTTGGTACCTAATACACAATTTTCGTTACACAACTACAAAAACAAAAAAAAAACCACCATACTTTGTAAAACCTTCTCATGTTGTGTTTTATATTACGATGATATTATAAACTAAGATTTACGAAAATCATAATTATTTCATGTCCACAATAAAGTAAAAAAAATAAAAATAAAATAGGTTTATTGGTAGAACAAGTTTAAGTTTTAACAAAAGTTTGTGATTGGATCCTCCTTTTAGGCAGATAGTGCCTGTGTAAGAATTCCACCTTCGGAAAATGCGAAGACTCCGAAAACGATTGAAGAATATGACGAGCAGGAGGCAAAAGAGATAGAGAACTTGGGAAAGGCTGGTACAGGCTTAGGAGAACTGAAGGTTCCTGAGTGAGAGTACGCTCTTCCACAGCAAGTCGTGTTATACAAAAAGCACAGCGTATAATTATTTACTAAGTAATCACACTAGGTTTTCAAAATATGCCGCATCCACAGTACACACTACACTCATCCGTGCCACTCGCACCGAATAGAGCGATTACCCGATTAAATCCGGATCACACGGTCTAACACAATATTGTGACTGTGTGTGACTGCACCCCCGCTGCTTGCGCGTGTGCTCACCCCCTAACACCCCCAGATTACGTGCTCATCACTGAGCAATATTGTAGTGATCATTATGTTGTAAAAATGTTGTTAATTGATGTTAATTGTTGTATGATGAAGGGATACAGTAAATTATTGGGATGATGTTTCGTTTACTATTAGATGTATGGATCTATGGATGAAGCAAAGAGTATTTCTTAGAAAAGTAGAAAAAGTGTGATTTTGTTTGTACTAGGTGTTACTCATGACTTTGTTCGCGTGGAAATTTTGATTTGTATGTGTGTGTGAGAAAAAAGCCCTGCCTGTGTGCTATTTTTATTTTATTATTTATTTATTTATTAAAGAAAGTTTTATAATAAGTCTTGATTCGGACGACCCGAATGGCGCAGCGGTAGTGAGGCTGCTTTACGTTCTTAGGGTCCCGGGTTCGAATCCTGGTAGGAGCAAATGTTTGTGTGATGAGCATGGACATTTGTTTCCGAGTCATGGATTTTTATATGTATAATAAGTATGTATTTACAAACAAAAAGTATCTATGTAGTATATCAACTATCTGGTGTCCACGACACAAGCCTCGTTGCTTAGTGTGGCATTAGATGGCGCTGTGAGTTAATGTCCAGTGACAAAAAAAAAAAAATATGGTAATGCCTTACAAAACCGTTTTCACAGTTTTTCTGTGAACAAAACTAAGTACCTATTAGAACTATGGTTTAGGTACCAGTGCCGTCACTTTATTTTCACTTATCTCACTTATTACAATGATATTTATATAACTACAGTAGACTAACAATACTATTTAATCTTTCATGTTTGGCGGTATAGAAAGGGAATGTCGTTGTATATTATCTATCTCTGTGCCAAGTTTCATCCAGATCCATCCATCCATCCAAACTTTCGCATCATAATATTAGTATCTAGATGAATTTTCATTTTCTACCAGTCTACCCTAAGAAAATGCAGAGACAAAACACATTAAGTGCTATAACAGAAAAAAAATACTAGAAAATATTTATAACTAAAAATACATTGCGGTGGCCCGGTGGTGGCGGCCCCGACTTACGAACAGTTAGTCGTGGGTTCGAACCCAGGCAGGCGCATTACTTTGGGTAATTTATTTCATCACCGCTGCTCTCAAAACGGTGAAGGAAAACATCGTGAGGAAACCGGCATGTCCTATGAACCAAAAAATTCGAAGACATGTGACATCTACCAACCCGCACTGGGCCCGCGTGGTGGATTATAGCCCATTCCCTCTCATAGAGAGTAGGCCTGTGTCCCAGCAGTGGGAACATTAATAGGCTGATGATGATGATGAAAAATACATTTTCATTTTTTTTACACTTCTGAATCTAGACAAATCTTTTACTCAGAAAAATTATTGGTAAAATACGAAGTCAATTACAAAAATCATAAAGTGAGATATCTTGAATAACAGAGTATTCATTACCCCTAAAATATTAATAAAATACTCGAATTGCATTGGAAATATGACCTAAATCTTCACTTAACCACAATCAAATCAATTCACAACTAACACCAACATAACAAATTAATACCCCGATATATTTTCACCCCGCTACAATTGCGCCCCCGGGGTCAGTTCATAACGTCCCCAATTCGTGGGGTTATTGGGGTACTATAGGTTTATTCCATACGGATGGATGCGAACGGATCAAGTTATTCAGAAGTGTGAATTGATTATGTTATTTTGTATGGAAGAGTGATTTTTGATGTGTTAAGATTTTGTTTTGTGGTGTGGGAATATGATGTTCGATTCTATTTATTTTTTGAATTTTGGTGTCGCAAATTGAAATCCTAACATATATCATGTTGTTTATTTTGTTTTTCTCCGTATAAAATTGGCTTCAAACAAGTACTTAGCATAATTATTAAATTAGTAATGATTATACTACCTTTAAAGCCTGAAATCGAAATTAATTAAACGAATAGGTAGGTCTTTAGTGTGGGATGCTACATGTGTAGATACTCTTGCCCCTTCCCATCTTCCTAGTTCATCGTGCTGCGCAGGGGCTGCCGCTGCGGCAGCTGAGAACCTCAAGCGGCGAAAATATAGTAACTTTATTGGTATATACTATATTTGGGATCGTATCTAGGACCGTGGGGTCCGAACGCTCACAGCCTTTTCAAGGAAATTTCTAAACGCTTAGTTGACACTTCCCGTGACCATAGGGCTGGCTTTTACCTTGGCCAAAGGCTTAGCGTTGCCATACAGCGTGGTAACGCCGCCAGTCTCTGGGGACATTACAGTTGACAGCGTTGAGGAGGAGTTTTTTGACGGCATTTTTTAAGTTTTTAGTTTAAGTTAGTTAGTTTAGTTTTTTTTCATAGATTTTGAAATTGTAAATAATGTAATTATACTAAATTAAAATATATTAAAAACATTGAAAGGTAAAAACAGACTTCTTCAAAAAAACTAGTTTGGAGAACTCAAAATAAATAATGAAGTACATACCTACCTACATGACTGTTCCAATAAAAATGTCGGTAAAATTAACGAACTTCTTATATTTGGTATCATTTCATTCTCAAAGCAATTTAGATAATGAAAAAAATCTGCAACAATAAAACAAAATTATTGCCAAAGCAACTCTTCGTTATCATCGCAAAATAATCAGGTCATAACATAAACGTAATTGTACATAATGGCCTGTCAATACACACAATGCCCTCTAATCAATAGGCAAAGTGGGAAGTCGAGCGAAGAGCCACGTGCCCTGACGTCAACGTGGGGGGAGTCAACTAACTGGAAACGTGGGTAGAGTAGGTAGTCTAGTTGGGTCGTGGAAGGAAGCATCAAGGCGACTACAGAAGCTAAATTAGCAACTCTATTTGTGGTGGTTCAAACTTCGTTTGAAATACTGTTAGTATAAAGTTCTAATCAGCTTGCACTACAAAGTGGTTGTTACGTCAGTCACTGCGGGCCGAATAGTGCGAATGAGTTGTTTTTTTTTTTTGATTTACAAAAAATCTATTGATAGGACTAAAAAAATAAAACACTATCATGCTAATATGTTGCTTGTAGAATTATTTTCCAGAAATTCAGAACGATCGCATGTATTTTAGTATGGTTTTTACTCGATAAAATATTTTTTTAGAAATAAGTTCGTGATTTTTTTTTATTGACAAAAAATATTTGTATTAAGTTATCAAAACACTATCATACTAGCTTATATCCTGAACAATATCTTATATTTTTCTGGTTTTGTTTATTGCAGTGAATCATATGCTTTTTTGCTTTATAAAACTCGCTATTAGCTCCTGGTAGTTAGCTTAAATGGGATTGTTATTAAAAAAAATTAGGCGGCGCTTGCCTAGGTTGATCTTTGGATGGGTGACCGCCCATTACATACCGATCAGTTTCCTCCGTGCCTCGGAAAGCACGTTAAGCCGTTGGTCTCGGCTGTCATTTGTAGATCTTTGACAGTCGATAAACGTGGTCCGAAAGTCAGACGACCATGCAGTTACTAAAGGGTATCGTATTGCCCAGTGATGACTGGGTTGTGGAGGTCAGATAGGCAGTCGCTCCATGTAAAATACTGGTATTCAGATGCATTCGGTTAGACTGGAAGCCGACCCCAACATAGTTAGGAACATGCTAGGCAGATCATGAGCTAGTGCCATGAGCGATAGCTGGTTAATAGGACATCCTTGATAAAACTGGGTGATGGTTTTTTGCGCATCTGCAGGCCTAGCCAAGTTACAAACGATTCGTATCGATTATCTTTCTACAATCGTAAACGTTAAGTCACGTGTTCAAAACAAACGAATATAAACTTTCTTAGACAAGTTTACATCGATCAAGATGATAGAATGAAATGTATTCGTTTCTACAATCGTGATCCCTACATCCCATATAAATCGTAGCCAACTTACAGTTTAGACTAAACTTTAAAGTTTCCATTCGTTTGTTTTGACCACGTGACTTATCGTTGATAGATGTCATTCCCATACATTTGGTTAGTTTTCTATTAGCGTTAACGATTGTAGATTGTCAACTTGGCTAAGCCTACTGATTACTCTTACCGACTGTCAAAGATCTACAAATGACAGATGGCAGCCCGCCACCAACGGCTCTTAACTAACTAAGACGGAGATTAACTGTTAAAGGAGCTAACGACACAAGAAGTCAACGGAAACCTCAAAAGCGTGTGCCCTATGAGCAAAAAGGTGAAAATGTCAATTAATTATAAGCAAATGTAGGTGTTGAATGGACTAGCTCGTACGTCGTACCTGCTCGTTTTTGCGCGCTACATCAAAAGCAACTTACGGCGAAGCGACGTGCAGGTTAGATGGTTTAACGCAGATGGTGGAATAGGTATAAAACCTGCGAATCTCAGACCTTACTGGTGAAGTCTTCCTTCAGAATGGTGAGGTGCGTAGTAATCGCAACCTATATGCGAGTATGACTAGAGGTATGAATGTTGACGAGGCGAAAGTGTATAGTAAAAAACGTAGTAGGTGGCGTTACGTAGACAACAGAACTGTTTGCCCTCGTGAGATAAAAGCGTGAGTTCGTGTTAGTATTGACGAATGTTAAATCTGTGGCTTGTGAAGTTGCAGTAAAAAAAAGATATTTTTTGCAAAAAAGTTTTTATTTTTAACTTTTTAGTGGTTCACAGTCATGTGCTTCACAGCGTACCGGCGTGATGTTATGTTATGAACTGGTGTATTCAATAGACAGATTTCAGCAATCCCAGTCCTTTTGCTATCATTTATTGAGGAGTTCCGTTGCCTATCTCCGAAGTTCTTCATCAGATGTTCACCAAATTGAAATGGGACCGACTCCGAGAAAGTACTCTTCCAGAAACTACCCAAATCGCTTCGAGTGTGCCCATGAAATTTGAAGAGTTCTCTCTATTTCTCCAGGATCCCATCATTAGATCCTGACTTGATGATCATGGGACCACCTGGGAAGTATACCCTTTCAAACAAAACAAAAAAAAAATCCAATTCGGTCCAGCCATCTTCGAGTAATTTGGGAACATAAAAAAAAGGTTCCGACGAATTTTGAACCTCCTCCTTTTTGAAGTCGGTCAACAACGAAAGTAATTGTTAAATCAGGTCAAACTTCAAACCAAACATCTTTAGACGACATGTGAAGAAATGCTGTAGGAAAACACGCCGTAGTTTTAGACTCTTTCCCATTGTCATAAGATTGCAACTATTTAAAGCTCAACTTCGTCAATAGTACAATAGTAAAGGAATTGCCTCTCATCAGGAGGCTGTGGGTTCAAATTTAAGCAAGTTTCAATGTGCTTAAAGCGAAACTGTCATAATGCGAACAAGGGATATTTTCATTGCGTATGTAGATACTTTTAAGTTTATATTCGACACTTAGACGTCATCTGTTCTTTACTTGTCAAATCCATCATTTAAACCTCTACTGTCAAGAACTCCTTTTGGAATGAAAACAAAATCATTTCCACCTCTCTACATCATACTCTTTGCCCGCCACTTCCCAGATATGCGAGCGTGGTTGCGCCGTCGCAAGTTTTTCTCCCCCCTCTCGTTCTCTCATAATGCTATCTCTCTCGCTCCAAACGCACCGCGGACCGAGGTTTTTGCCCGAAGGTGCTCTCGCAGTTTTTCACGTTCAACTCACGAAGTTTTGAAATCACTGACCAACGTTCGAAAATTCGATTTGTTGTGCGCTTATAAAGTCATACTAGCAAATTGGCCCTGCTTCGCACGGTTTTTATGACTTGACAAAATATGAAGATTATTATTTACTAAATCAAACTACAAATAATTAGATCTAAACTAAAAATATGTACAAGTATCAAAATGGGTAGAGAATTACTGGGCGTCGAAAAATGAAAAGTGCCAAGAAGGTTGGCAGCATTGCCACGTTGGATTAGCAATGCTGATTCTTTGGCCAAAAAAATTCAGCCCTCTGGTCATGTGAAGAGTCGACCAACCGCTAGGCGATATCCCGAAATACTAGCTGGGATGTGGGCTCTCGTACCCCATGGCCCTAGTGTTAAATCAATGTGCATAGTGCACAAGTGAAGTGATACTAACGTAGTTTTAAGGTCCTTTATATTAACACAGTTTGTATTTTAAGTTGTATGGTTGGATGTAAGGTTTTTACATACGGTCGACCACACTATTTCGTTTACATTTTACAATGTACTTAAAATGTCACTTACGGGATATCTTCCGTGATTATCCTATCCTCCCGATATTTTGACGCTGTTGCAAGCGCCATGATCGTGGGTTAACTGAAATATCGGGAGCTCAAAACAACGGATAATCACGGAAGATATCCCGTAAGTGACATTTTAAGTATATTTATCTATGGGCCGAAGTTGCCTGAAAATAAAGGTTTTATTTATTTGTTTTATTTATACACAAATAAATCTTTTGGCTTAAATTCATTATACAATTGTGAAAACCGCATCAATATCCAGCAACGTAGATACGAAGAATAACCAGTCTTTCCAAGGGGTATCGTATTTATTCATCAGTCTTAACTGAGATGTAGAGGTCAGATAGGCAGTCGCTCCATGTAAAATACTGGTATTCAGCTGCAGCTGGTTAGACTGGAAGCCGACCCCAACATACAAGTTGGGAAAAGGCGGGCAGATGATGACTTTAGTTGAGTACGGTCACACAGACCGACATAAGAACATATAGGTTTTCGACCCAAAAAAATATAGGGTACTTCCGGTTGACCTATAATTGTCAATTTTGGTTAAAAGCAAGGTCTTACAGCACATGTAAAGGGAAAATTCCGAAAAATAAGGTAAATTTTGGTACTTACAAGTTTTCGCGAAAATCTAAATTTATGCGTATCCTTTTATCGTGATTTTTATACACCTAATAGGGACTACAGACCTCAGTATCTGGTATAAATTTCAACTTGCTAGGTCCACCCGTTCCTGAGAAAATCGGTGGTGTCAGACGGACAAGAAAGTGATTTTATAAGGGTTCCTTTTTTACCTATTGAGATACGGGACCCTAAATAGTAACTTTACTTTATACTATAAGTATACGGGTCTACGTAGGATGTTCTGTACAAGTTATGTCTTGAAAATTATTGTAGTTTGGTAGTTACAGAGCTGGTTATCGAGTCAGGGGGTTTGGAATGAGTTAATCAAGTACCAACCAATACTGGGCCCACGTGGGTATTCCAGCTGTGAGAACGTTTATGTTGTATTTTTTTTTTGGTTCAACTCCGCCGCACTAAACCCAAACCACTGCAACTCTGAAAGCCAGAATCAACAGTGGCGACCACCAGAAAAGCGCCGAGACAATGAAGCTCGACGAAGTCCCAGAGAAATAATTAAACTGTCTTGGATCCCGCAACGAAATTAATCAGAAAAGTATAGCGGAGGAGTAGGAAAAACTATAATTTCAATTTCCCTCCATATCAGCAGGAGACAGAACGAAACAAGGCTAATAGTCACAAAGAGACGTTTACAACGTGGGTAAGCACTGTTGCCACGGATAAATATTATCATTAATGGGTCCTAAATTAAAAGCTGTTATATTTGATTCCAATATTAGGCATGGCAAAAACGCTTGAACGCACAGAACTGGTTGATTGGTTGGTTGATGGTTGGTTGATGGTTGATTGATGGTTGGTTGATGGTTTTTAGTCTATATCTATACTAATATACTTACTAATCACTACATAGTATAAAACAAAGTCGCTTTCTCTGTCCCTATATCCCTATGTATGCTTAAATCTTTAAAACTACGCAACGGATTTTGATGCGGTTTTTTTAATAGATAGAGTGATTCAAGAGGAAGGGTTTATTATATAATTTGCGGGCGGGCGAAGCCGCGGGTATCAGCTAGTATATTATAATATTAAGATTTGTATTTTTGTATGTAACGAATAAACTTAAAAACTACTGAACCAATTGGGAAAGTTCTTTCAGCAATGGATAGCTACATTATCAGCGAGTAACATAGGCTATATTTTATCCCCGTACACCCACGGAAACGGGAACTACGTGACGTCCGCTAGTATGTATTGTAAATGGACGAGTCAAGGAGATGGCGTTCTATACGGCTTTTCTGCCTACCCCCATTAGAAAAAAGCGTTAGTTTATGTATGTTTGTTTGTAAGTCTTATTATCTTACTTGGTTGGGTTGGTTAGACGGTAAAGTTAGTAATATCAACACAGTGTTGATGATTCTGTCTCTGTCTCATTCTTAAGTATGTTGTTAGCAATATAAACATGAAGTTTTCAGTAGCTTAAAGCTGTAAAATGTATTAGGCCTTCAGAATGACTTTATTGGCCTTGGTGGCTAAGAGAGAATGTCATGCTCACTCAAATGTCTCGCTGATGGTGGCGGGTGTGTCGGGTCATTTAATTCCCTTAAATATGGTCGAGTTGTTTGGCGCCGATACATGCGTCATGTTCGTGAACGGGCGCTCTCAGTTGGGACTGGTCATCTCTTGGCTGCCACGGTTCGTTCATTTTAATTACTTTTTTTTTTAATTTTTGATTTATTATTTTACTCTGGACGCTCTTAATGTGCACGTCTTTCTACATCGTTCTCACATATATGTATAATCTCAACATGAATGATGTAACCAAGATTTTGTAACAATATTTTGATTTAAAAGAGTGTCCATGGAGTTTCTTGCCCGTTCTTCTCCATAGCGATCTACGTTAGGGAACGGGCAACTACAGTACTTTCTCAAGTTATTATGCCTTGTGACTGTGACTGTAGCTTTGCTTTTATTGTATTTTCGACTTTCAAAAGTGCCGTAATGGTCTAATTGAAATAAATGATTTGAGTTTGAGTTGAGTTTGAGTTTAACTGGGCCGTAGGTACGGAGCGTTCTACTAAATATTCCGAAGTCATTACTTAAATTATAGAGAAGTACACTAACTTATTTTGACACACACTTATCCCATGATCTGTCCACGAAGTTGACACAATAGTTAAATAGCAATAATGTCACAAACAATGTTACATGCAAGACCCTTGCAGTATGTCACACATCAAAAAAAGTTTGCGATCACTTTGAAAAATCGAAATCTTTTTTGTTACGGTAGATTATATTATGAAAAAATAGTTTTATATTTTAATTTCAAACATGGTATTTCTATTTAAAGAAAACGCACAACAAGGATTGTTTCTTGAGAAAGTTCAATTTAAAAAATTATATTAGCATAAGCTAGTGATCACAAACTTTTTTTGATGTGTGTATTTCTATAAACAAGTAAAAGTGATTACTTGAGTAAAAGTAGTTACTTAACTTACGATTTTATTCTGTAGTTTATTAATTGCTCGATGTAAGAACTGTCAAAAGAATTCTTAGCTTTGCTTTCTTTGACGGTTCTTACTTCGTTGAAATTCTTGTCTATTGCATAAAATTGTTGCTTAAGGTGGATGCTCCAGGGTAGCCCGCAAAATTCAAATTTTCTTACGTTTTTTGCTCATAAAGGTGCAGGAATGAGTAAATTCCTACACCTTTATGAGCTTGGAGGGTTGTATTTATGATTTTGATGATTATAATTCTATTACTACATACGTGTTACAGCCGCGAATCAAATTTTTTATCAACATACAACCTGACACTGACCTGGTATAGCAAAAAACGTAAGAAAATTTCAATTTCGCGGGCTACCCTGGAGCATCCACCTTAAGTAATTACTTTTACGAAACTCAAGTCGAACATTAACTTGCATAAAGATACAAGTGTTAAACGTTTTAGTTTTATTCCAGGTTTTCTTATGTTTAAATAACTTAGTTGGTATTTTACCATTTCAACGATATGAAAAATGTAAAAGCTTTTCTTAAAATCTTCAAGCCGTGCCGTTGCGTTATTTCTAAAGTACCTAAAGGGTGTAAAAAACCTATGAAAAACCTGTAAAAAAAAACGAAGCCGAAAGGCTTTTTTTCTTCCCGTCAATGCGATAATTTTTTTGTTCTACACCATACCTGGGAACCTTCTAGTTACGGAGATATTGGGGGTCAAGAGTAAGATTTTTACTCTAAACACCTCCACGACCCCCATACTATTCAATCTATCATTACAACGTTTTGAGTGCGTTACATTGAGTGTTACCACATAACATGATTTATCACCCCCAAAAAAAAGTCGTTTCCCAGCAATAATTTTTGCGTAAAGTTACTTAGTTTGATGTACAGAATGCTTTATTGACGGCTTCGTGATGAGGTTGTTTACACCATGTATAATTACAGAAACCAATTTCAAAAACCTTTTAGGTATATTTTTTATTTCGTCAGATGCAATAGGAAACCTGACTGCATTGCTTTTTTACACTAAATAGGCTTGCATTTGGCCGCAACTCATCTGATGTGAAGCGAAAATGCGAAGAAGAAACCGATTCACTCGAACTTTGAAGAGATCCATCAGATTACAATGTTTGGGGAACAGAGAAGCCGGCAGTGAATGTGTAAATGGCTTTTCCGGGTCCATGGGACTTCAACCATACAATGGTGACGCTTCGCTGGATCTCCGCTCTATCAATGATTTAGATTCCAAAGCACACTCTCCGAAATGTAACCGATATAAACCGATAGGCTGGCAACTTTGCGGCGATGTTCCACGCTTTGGAGCTTGACTTTGACAAGAGTCGTTGACAATGAGCCTCTTGGCACATCGCTCAATAACTTCTAATAGTTGCAGCTGGTACTTTGCTGATTCATTCTAAAGATGCGAACAGAACAGCGTCATTTTGTTGAAGGTGTTAAGACAGAATCCTGCCCTGTCCACGACCACAAGCGATACGATTGCGACGCGCGCGTCACTTGTTCCTTCGCGTGAGTACCACCACTGCAAGTCGCGTCGCGGTGATTCGTGGCATGCTCTTTCATTTGTTTTTCTCAGCAGTCGCTGTGGCAACACGCTTGCCGCTTGAACGTGCATCCTGTGGCAAAGCAGACACACAGCGGCGCTTTAAAGCTAGACAACCGCTTGAGAAAAAGAGACACATATACATTATACATGCTCTTGCATTATGCATAAAGCGCTTTAAATTCATGTATTCTCTTCGTCCCACCATATTCCTAGTTTATTTCTTAAGTCTGCTTTGAATATGGGTGTGTTTTACTTGTTTTGAAGTGAACGAGGCCAGTACAGTCTATAGAGAAGAGTGGTCTATGGTGCGTTTTCCCTTCCTGTGTTTATATATATCATGTTTTGCCTAAACTTTCACATTTTTTAGTTATGTTGTCTTTTCCCTACATTAAAGATAAAGTCATCATAATGCCTAGCCTTTTCCCAACTATGGTGGGGTCGGCTTCCAGTCTAACCGGATGCAGCTGAATACCAGTATTTTACATGGAGCGACTGCCTATCTGACCTCCACAACCCAGTTAGTACTGGGTAATACGATACCCCTTGGTAAGACTGGTTGTCGGACTTTTTGGGCCACTGACTACCTGTAACGACTGTCAAAGATCTACAAATGACAGCCGGGACCAACAGCTTAACGTTCTTTCCGAGGCACGAAGCAAACTCGGTATGTAAGGGTGGTTACCCATGCACAGACCAACCTAGGCAAGCACGGCTTAACCGCTCGACCCGAGCGGCTGTTATTATTTAGCCCCGAGCTCCTCACATTAAAGATAAAGTAAGGAATGAGTATACTAGAGGAAGTTTGAAAGTTGCGCCAGTTACAGAAAAGTTTAAAGGGAATCAACTGTCTAGGTATGGACATGTTGTGATGAGGAGAGACGAATCGCATGTGAAGAGTGATGAATATAAGGATAGGCGAGATGACAAAAAAAAAATCTAATTAGTCCGTCACTTAGATTATCAAAAAATATTTGGACCGTGTTTTTTCTTTTGTTACGTAAACCAAAATTGACGAAGATACGACGCATTTAAAATTCTCTATACGTCACGCCATGGTATAATTTTTAGCTAGTTCTGACGGCACGAGCCCCCACTCCCGAGTTTTGATGCGTTTTATCTTTGTTAATATTCATTGATTTACAAAATCAAAATTTACGTGTCCATTAATTTTCAATACTCTGACGGACTAAATAGATTTGCAATTTTTTGATACTGTCGTCATGCCTATTGATGGATGGAGAGTGGTAAGGAAGACCAAGGAAATGATGGATCGATTGTGTGAGGAATGAAATGAAAGAAAAAGGAATAAATGCTAGCGTGACAGTTGACAGGGGAGAATGGAAGAAAAAAACGTGTTGCGCCGACCACAACTAACATGGAACAAGGGCAGGGAGACGATGATATATGTTCCCTACATTGTATAACATACTGACATAACATACCTATTGACAAAGATATACACTTTTTTTCTACGTCATAAGAGAAAATTCTATCCTAATATTTCACCTTTGTTGAATCAATACGGGTATGCACTAGATACGTGGTCACATTTTGTGCGTCAATTGGATTCCACCCCGTGTAATAGAATGTTAATATTTGTTCTCAGTTATCTTGGTTCTACTGCTGCAAAGTTTTATACAACCAAATTGTAAAATATAGAACATAATCTTATGAATGATTGAGTAATTATTGGGATGATCTTAGAACCACTGGTTCTTCTGGTTAAAGACCAAACTTACAATCACCGATGACCTCACAGTCATATCTTCCAATTTTGAGTTTTTTTATTTTTCTCACAATGTTTTCTGTAACAGTTTTAAAGAAAATAGGTGCCTACTTAATTAAAGAAGCTTATCAGCTACTCCACTTACCCCTAAATATCACCACAATTCACGAATAAACAAAGAAATTACACAATAAACACTAAATAAACAAGACGAACTAATCTACCAGGCAACAGTTCAATCTCCTACACATAATGGGCCAATCTTTCATAATTACTCAATTTAAGCCGCGATTACCGCGCGTTTCGGATATCGTGCGACAAAAACAGACTGATAGACTTCAATGAAGTGCACTTGGCTAATTTATATGCGTTTTAGGTGCAATTAAAATGATTTAATGACAATTTAAAAAGATAGATATTTTTGAAGGTATTAGTAGCGCCATCTGTTAGGGAGTAGCGGAACTAAAAGAAATCTTGTAATGGCTTGCTAATGCTGATGATGATGACTGTTAAGCTATAGATGGTTAACAATTTAAATGTAATAGACAATTTCACTATTAATGTATTATTATTGAGTTATACGTAATAAAAGGAGCTTGTCGTCTAAATAATAACAGCCGCTCAGATTGATCTTCAGGTTAAGCCACGTTTGCCTTGGTTGGTCCGTGGATGGGTCCGTGTCTCGAAAAGCAAGTTAAGCCGATGGTCCCAGCAGCTGTCATTTGTATATCTTTGATAGTCGTATTGCAGGATGTCAGTGGCCCGAAAGTCTGACAACCAGTCTTACCAAGGCGAATTGAATTACCCAGTGCTAACTGGGCTGTGGAGGTCTGATAACGCTCCATGAAAAATACTGGTATTCAGCTGCATCCTGTTAGACTGGAAGCCGACCCCAACATAGTTCGGAAAAGGCTAGGCAGATGATTGCAAATGTAGACTGATTAAAAAATATTTATAACGAATATTATACTATTCGCATGAAATAATGTTACCCTGTATCATCCTTTTTTCCCAAAATGTTTGTGAATATGAACGTATGAGTACGTCGGAAAGCAAATAAAGACATTGGAACGGGCTATCATTTATAGATCTTTTGGCGCCATTCATTTATTTCCTACTTAAGACTATTTTTGCTAGTTTTAGCAATATAGTGGGACTATGGTAATGGGTTGTCGAGGACACCCTGCAGTTGCTCTAAGCAAAATGCTGGTATTCAGCTGTCCGGTTAGACTCGAAGCAGATTCGTTCATATTTAACTTATTAAAGAAATCTTCTTGTCTTTCTAATCTTAAAAACCGAACGAAGCAAGGGCGGACTATAATATTATAAGTAGTACCTACACGGACATAATATAACATAACATCACGCTTATTCTCTGAAGGGTTAGGCAGAGGTGTACCTAATACACCCACGACACAAAATACATAACATTAAATACCTACCTTACTTATCTCTTAATTAAATTATAGTAATTATGTAAAACGGGGGTGAGCACTGAGCACAATGACATCAAAAACATTAATTTACTAAAAGGTCGTCTAATATACTAAATGGTTATTTATACATTTAGGTCGTAATAACTTAATACGGTTATTCGATGGTGTAGGTTATTGCATTAAAATAATTATAATTGAAATGAAGACATCCGCAAGAGAACCAAGGTTACCGACGTGGCCCGAAGAATTGCCAAACTTAAGTGGCAGTGGGCAAGGCAGATTGCTCGCAGAACGGATGGCCGATGGGGCCGAAAAGTTCTGGAGTGGCGACCGCGAACCGGAAGACGTTGCGTTAGAAGGCCTCCCACTAGGTGGAGCGATGACCTGGTGAAGGCTGCGGGAATCCGCTGGATGCGAGTCGCACGGGACCGGTCAATGTGGCGACACTTGGTCCCCCAAGTGTATCCTATGTCCAGGCCTATGTCCAGCAGTGGACGTCTTTCGGCTGAAATGATGATGATGATTGGTTTATTAATAACTAGCGGACGTCACTCGGTTTCACCCGCGTAGTTCCCGTTCCCGTGGGAGTACGGGGATAAAATATAGCCTATGTTACTCAGGGTGAATGTAGCTTTCTAATGGTGAAAGAATTTTTGAAATCGGCGCAGTAGTTTTTGAGTTTATTCATTACAAACAAACAAACACACACACAAAAATACAAAAATTCAAATCTTTTCTCACTATAATATTATTATATAGTCTAGATTCAAATTAAGATCAGGATCAATCTGTATGATAGAGAAAAACCTCATAGTTTATTGTTTTATAGTGGTTTATCAACACAACAAGACTTCGTGGACGAGCTCGTGGCTAAATAGTAACCGTCAGGGTCGATCTTCTGGTAAAGCCACGCTTGCCAAGGTCGTTCCGTAGATGGGTGACTACCCCTTACTATCTACTTTGTTCCGTGCCTCAGAAAGCACGTTAAGCCGATGGTCCCGGCTGACAACTGAGAAATTCTTGTTGGAAAAATCAATAACAGTTTGCGCGACCTGGGTATCGAACCCAGGGCTTCATGGTCAGCAGTCACGCTTGCACTAGGCACCAACGAGGCAGGCCAACGAGACTATCTTTTTTTCCCCCTTACCCTCGTTTCATAACACATACCTGCCTACAAATGGCCAAATATTTAAATTAAATATGAGCGTGTGGGGTGGTGACGTTTTTAAAACATCCCCATATAATTTGCATGTGATGTGACAGGGGACATCGAAACCCTGGTCATTAATTAGAGCCCCGAAACTCGCGTGCGGTGGCCGCCATTTTGGGTGGACATAGAATAAATAATTTAGTAGAAGGGAAAGTTTTAAAAGTGATTTAAGTATGTCTTGTGAAGAAAAAAATCAATCAAAAGCAGATAGGTACATACGTGATAAGGTATGACTATGAGGTGTCTGATGAGATGACGAGTAATAGAGAAGTATGGAAGAAGCAGACATGCTGCGCCGACCACAAATGAATTGGGATAAGTGCAGGAAAATGATGATAATATCGGTATGATTATGATGTTCCGAAATGTTCTCAATAATCTTTTTTTTTCCAGTCTTTCTGGAATTTAGTACAGCCTTGTGCCTGGTGGTGGTAATAGGCTCGCCCCTTATTAAAGGAACATAAACTTGTCAGGTAAAAAGTAGTTATACTATAGATAGAAATATAGGCATTGCCTAGTTCGGTTGCACTGGCTACATCCACTTATTAGAAACGTATACTGCCAAACTGCGCTGACCTGCAAAAATAAGTACTACACTTTTGAATTTCTATTTTTCCTAAACTCTATAGATATAGAAGTTAGAGATTTAAAATAAAAAACGAGTCCTTGTAGTTTCGAAAGTATATCTTGTGTACTTAAGAAGTTATTGCAATTTTAAAAGTGTAATACTTATTTTTGCAGGCCAGTTTATTTGTCTGTAAAATATTACTAAGTTTTTTGAGAAATATTTATTTATTTATTTTACCTCTGCCTAACCTCTCGGGGATAACAGGCGTGATGTTATGTTATGGTCTTCAGCCTAGGACGGCAGTCTGGACAGAGATAACGACAAAATCGCTAACTTTTGATCGCTGATTACTGGGCCGGCCCAGATTTGTCCCACTGCAATGCAAAGACCTTTTCTCCTTTCCAATCTTCTTATATTTTGCTTATGCTGACCAATCCTGCGTATTGTGTCTATAGACTATAGACACGAAACGCAGGATTGCTCTAATAAAAGAACTATAGACTATAGTTCTTCCCGCCATCTTTGCCTGGGTCTGCCGCGTTGTCGCTGGACGTATTCCGGGCTACATTGTAGTTCCCCGTTCGTTATGTGTAGGTATGTTTCTAGATAGAAGAGATTATTAGTAAACGATTGGTTAATATTATGTATTTCTGTTATATATGAGAGAAAGCGATTACCTATTTGTAAACTACAGACAAACTATTTTTATTTCAGGTTGTGTCATCTGAAATCGGTAAAGAAGACGCAAGAAGTCCTAATACTGCTAAGGCTAGCAGCCTCAGCAGTTTTATATCTTCTTGCTTCTTTCTCTCTCCTTGCCATCGTCTCTCGCTCATCATACCTGTCTCTCCTTGCCATCGTCTCTCGCTCATCATACCTGTCTCTCCTTGCCAACGTCTCTCGCTCATCATACCTGTCTCTCCTTGCCATCGTCTCTCGCTCATCATACCTGTCTCTCCTTGCCAACGTCTCTCGCTCATCATACCTATCTCTTCTTGCCATCGTCTCTCGCTCATCATACCTATCTCTTCTTGCCATCGTCTCTCGCTCATCATACCTGTCTCTCCTTGCCATCGTCTCTCGCTCATCATACCTGTCTCTCCTTGCCAACGTCTCTCGCTCATCATACCTGTCTCTCCTTGCCAACGTCTCTCGCTCATCATACCTATCTCTTCTTGCCATCGTCTCTCGCTCATCATACCTATCTCTTCTTGCCATCGTCTCTCGCTCATCATACCTGTCTCTCCTTGCCAACGTCTCTCACTCATCATACCTGTCTCTCCTTGCCATCGTCTCTCGCTCATCATACCTATCTCTCCTTGCCATCGTCTCTCGCTCATCATACCTATCTCTCCTTGACATCGTCTCTCGCTCATCATACCTATGTCTTCTTGCCATCGTCTCTCGCTCATCATACTTATGTCTTCTTGCCATCGTCTCTCGCTCATCATACATATCTCTCCTTGCCAACGTCTCTCGCTCATCATACCTATCTTTTCTTGCCATCGTCTCTCGCTCATCATACCTATCTCTCCTTGTCATCATCTCTTTCTCATCATACCTATTCCTCCTTCCTCCGTCAAAAAATTGTGAAAACATGACAACAGTCACCCATCCAAGTATACCCTTCGTCGTAATAGTCGTAGTTTTTATTTAGGCATTTAATAAAGTGTCAGTCGGTCAAGGAATACCTAAGTAGGTTCCGCAATAATTACACCAACCAACATGTAGTTTTAATTAGTTACTGCCCTAAAACATTACTTTTCCTCTTATCTAGAATGTTAATCCCAACACAAATTGAATTTTTGCAACAATTTATGAGTAAAGTTGTTTATAGGCGCATAAGCCATTAAATTAATTTATGGTTTAATTTTCAGTGCTTTTTCATAGAGTTGATGTTAAAAAGTAGGGTTTAATATAGTGAAAGCAATTTATATGACGTAGCCGTGGAAAAAATCGCAACGGGTATCGTATTACCCAGTACTAACTAGGTTGTTGAGGTCAGATAGGCAGTCGCTCCATGTGAAATACTGGTATTCAGCTGCATCCGGTTAGACTGGAAGCCGACCCCAAAATAGTTGGGAAAAGGTTAGGAAGATGATGGTTAGTGTAAAATTTGATATAGTCAAGGAGGATAAGGTAGGTAGCGAAATTTAGTCGAGGATGATATGGGGCCGAGAACTGTATTGATAAACGGCCTCGTGAATCAAACGACTTTTTTTAATACACTTACGAAGAAATAAAATAGCAGAATAAAAAGTATTCTTGGCTTTGAGGGTTGCACGCGAAATTCAAATGTTTTTGGTAAGACTGGTTGTCAGACTTTTTGGGCCACTGACTACCTGTAACGACTGGCAAAGATCTACAAATAACAGCTGGGACCAACAGCTTAACGTGCTTTCCGAGGCACGAAGGAAACTCGGTATGTAAGGGTGGTCACCCATCCACAGACCAACCTAGGCAAGCACGGCTTAACCTAAAGATCGATTATTATTTAGCCACGAGTTCCTCACAATTACAATACAATTTACACTAACCATTTTCCAATAAACCTAGGCAGAAACCACAAACCAAGATCCTTTATCCATATGATTTAGTCAAATAAAAACCACAAACTAACCAATAAATGTTTATATCGCAACGACTTTAAATGGCCTCGTATCAGTTGTAAACAGGTCCTCATATAATAATGACAGTAAACAGACAGAATGGTCATTATATTGTATTATATATTATGTAGTACGTTTGGCGTGACCTGGGCTAGAGGCGTGGGTGTTTTCTTCCATGTAAGTCCAGGAGTTTCGAGATGAGGTGCGGGTTCCATTGGGTACGACACGTTCGTGTCGGATTGCAGTGAGGAGGCGGTTTTTCAGCACGTGTTTCTTTAATGACTCCGTTTTTAGACAAGGCATTTAATCTAAATTGGTATACCTAAGTAACTTTGTGTTGTTTTGTTTTATACTTGTTCCTGAAAATGTAGGTTACAGTAATAGAGAGGTATGGAAGATGAAGACATGCTGCGCCGACCCCAAGAGTTGGGATAAGGGCAAGAGAATGATCCAGAAAATGTGGTTAAGGCGACTACAGGAGCTAAATTAGCAACTCTAATTGTGGTGGTTCAAACTTCGTTTGAAATACTGTTAGAATAAAGTTCTAATCAGCTTGCACTACAAAGTGGTTGTTACGTCAGTCACTGCGAGCCGAATAGTGCGAAATGAGTGGTTTACAAAAAAGGCTTGATTGGACTAAAAAAATAAAACACTATCATGCTAATATGTTGCTTGTAGAATTATTTGCCAAAAAAATCAGAATGATCGCATGTATTTGAGTATGGTTTTTACTCGTTAAAAGAAATTTTTAAAGATAAGTTCGTGATTTTTTTCATCGAATAAAATTTGTTGTATTATGTTTTCGAAACACTACCATACGAGCATATATCCTGAAGAATATCATATATTTTTCAGGTTTTGTTTATTGCAGTGAATCATTTATGCTTGCATTATAAAACTCGCGTTTAGCTCCTGTAGTCCCCTGAATGTTTTAATTTTTATTGGAAATCGCTCAACAACACGATATGAAAGAGAAAGAAGTAAATGATGCTGGGACGTCAGACAGGGGAGAATGGAAGAAAAAACCGTGTTGCGCCGACCTGAAACAATGGGACAAGGACAAGAAAGATGATAATGAAATCGCTCAACAAGCAAACCAAAAATGTCGACGACTTCTCTTAATTTAAATTTAAATTTAATTTAGGCTATTGCTATCTTTTTCTCTCTAATAATACGAGAAAGAGACGGACGCAATTTAGAACTGTCAAATTTAATTGGAACCAATGTTTCCATAATGAAGGGTGCACGTAAAATCATGTCGACTAAAAACACGGTGAAGCGCAAGGCATACTAGTTGAACTAGTTTGATATCTCTAACTTAGTTCATAGCTATAGCCGTCCTTTTCTCGCACTGCCTTTTAGTAAAAGATAGCAATAGCATAAATTAAGTTTAATTTGTGCACAACAGAATCGGCACCATTGTATACTAAAACATAAAACATTTTCTTTTGGTAACTGTTGTCTACTCATCTATGTATAAAAACAAGTCACTTTCCGTGTTTGTACGGTGTGATTCTTGTAAACAACAATTTGATTCTATAGCTTTTTTTTCAGCACATTTAAATTAAACTTTAAAATTAAGACGCTCTCGTTGAAATGTCAATTCACGAAAACCAAGTGAAGTACCACGTCGGGCAACAAGCATTTAGCAACACTGGGTGTATTGCTAGTACACAATAAGGTATACATCAAAAATCAGTCATTGTCCTAACAAGACCCATTCGCATTTTGTGTCGGAAACGCTCCAAAATCCACCAATGGAAAACGCACCGACATTGCCGCAGGCTCCCCGTACCAGTGGTATAATTACGACCAATGTTTCGGGGAACCGGCAGCTTTTATTATCTTCGGCTACTGTGATTAGATGAGCCACAGATAACTTTGGGAACCAGAGGGAAATAAAAAGATATTCTCTCTGGTCAGTTTTGTTTTTGGTTCGGTTTTTTAAATGTGTTGTTATGTGTAATAGATATTTTTCGGGATTTTAGCTTTGTTAGGGTTAATCGTTGTAATTTCATCTGTATGGGGCAAAACAACACGACTGTTATTCTATTAAGGGGTATGGACAGACACCTCTGCATTTACTACAAGATATGAAATGATTTGGCTATTGTTATATTAACTTTATGAATTGGCTATACCTTTTTTTTAAACTTTTCGCGGCGTATCATTCAGTTTTTTGTTATTTAGCATACGGCTACCAAAAAATTTCGTTGAAAATTGAATGAAATTCGATCAATTTTTTGTGGGAATAGTTTTCTTATTGTAGATGAGAGAGAGACTTTCTTAGATGTCACCAGAACAAGATTTTGCACAGAAATATGAGCTTTAATTCATACTTTTGAAAAATCGACATCATCATTCATCTAAAATATATTAATTTTTGACCGGCCGCCAGCTTCCAAATTTATTTAAACAACATAAATTCGATGACATTGTAAAACTGGCAATAAAAACAATAATTAATCATTCATGAATACCGATAACTGGTGAATCGATACATAATGTGCCTCAGGCAGGACTCGAACCTACGCCCCAGTGAGGTAGCAGTCGACAACAGAAAAAGATTAAACAGAAATGTATTTTAATACCTCCATTTTTAAGTAGTTTTTTATATCAAAAATGTAACATACACCATTTTGATTTTAGTCAATGAACATGCTTAATTAAACATTTAAATGATTTAATGTCTTATTCCGAGGCTTTTAAGATCATTTTGCTTCGTTAATTTCAAGACTTATTGACTGCTATTTTTTCTGTAATAATTTATGCCCGTCTTTGACCGCTGTGGTATCAACTTCTTGAACGTCATATCTCACTTCTTCTTTTTTTGTTGAAAAATCAACTTTAGATTCCTAAAACTAAAGTTGAATTTCAGTTGATGTAAAATGAACAGTTACTTTCAAGTGTGCAGACATTTTAACATGCATACATACATTGTTGTATAATTTACTTGTCGTATCAAGATTGAATTAAATAATAGTAATATGACGTTGTTGACGCGTTATTACTTAAAACTGTAATTTTCTTAGTGGTTGAACTCGTCATCAACTGCCTAGACTCTTCCCAAATATGTTGGGGTTGGCTTCTGTCTAACCGTATGCAACTGAATACCAGTATTTAACATGGAGCGACTGCTTATGTGACCTTCACAAGCTATACTGAAAACGGAGAAAACAAGAGGAGAAAGGTCACCACCCTGAGGAACACCCAATCGCACCAATTAGAGCTAGCCTTATTTTATTGAACCGACTACGAGCGACCTGGAACTTATGAAATAAACCAAGTAGTCAGAAGGCAAATCAATGTGTTATGTTTAGAGAGGAAAGTATACGTGTAGAGAATGTCAAAATCAACTGAATTAAAAGCTGTACTGAAGTCCAAAAAAACCAACACCGTAAGGAGCCGGTTTTCTATGGCCAATCGGATGTCGTCTGTTATGATTAGTAAGGCTGATACAGTGCTATGGCCAGGACGAAATCCAGACAGGTAAGGACTAAGCAGGCTATTTGAGAAAACGTAATGATTTATTTGGTTTTATTTGAGTGGTGATTGATTGATGTTGATGATGTTGATTATTAACAACAATTTGTACCTAAGTATGGAAATTGGACGAAACTGGGATACTGTGGAGGGATTTGAAACTTTGGGGAGAGGGAGAACATAGATCTTCTTCCAAGCAGAAGGAAAGGAGCCAATAAAGAGGGAATAATTTACAATGTGTAAAATTATAGGAATATGGTCATCAAGGATAGGAAGAAGCATCTATGTTGGACACCATCGTCACCCACAATTTTTGTGGAAATAGATGTAATAATGACCCGCTTAATCATATTATCATCCTTCACACAGTCCAACTATTGTTTCTTAGATCTGCTCCTACCCTTACTTACCTATCAACTTATAATGTTTAAAAATATTTTAGCTCCAGGCGTTAGGATATCCTATAATCCTATCAAACATGATTCTTACCTAAAAAACACCTCTGACGCATACATTCTTTCCAGCCAATAAATTGTTAAAGTTTCTAATGTTTCAAAAAACACCCATGAAGGTTATATTGTGAATAAAAATCATAATTATACGTTATAACATACATTTATCGTATTAATCTATCGGTTACGTACGGAGGTATTAAATGGAGCCTCTTTCGGCTTCCGACGCCACTTTTTAAAATGCCTTTTTTTCATATTTAATGTGCCGAAGATTTTTTAAGATTGATAGAAGAACGGGCATGGTTTCTTTGAGAAACTCAAAAATGTTTTAAACGCCAAAATTATTTTTCCTATGAGTCTATATACGGAACACTACGCTGCGCTCAAAAACATGAATTATAGACGTAAGCAAAAAGACTGCCAGGCTCAAATGGGATTGGGCAGGTCACGTTAGCCTCATCAAAACGACCGCTGGCCAAGGGTCTCAACTCGATGGGTGTTTCCTCCGAGTCTCGTAGAAAGCCAATTAAACCAGTCCCAGCAGTCATGAATAAGATCTTTGTCAGTCGTTACAGGTAGTCAGTGGCCCGAAAGTCTGACAACCAGTAAGACTGGGGGGCATCGTATTACCCAGTACTAACTGGGCTGTGGAGGTCAGATATGCAGTCGCTCTATGTAAATAATGGTATTCAGCTGCATCCGGTTAGACTGGAAGCCGACCCCAACATAGTTAGTTTATAGGCTAGGCAAATTATGAAGAAGCCATTGCCCTGTAAGTAACCAAAACTAGCCGGTTTTAAAAACCATTTATAAATATTACGGCAATATTAGATCAACTTTTTTAAATACCCGCGGGAAAATACGACATCTTCTTTTCCCAGGCAATGACTTCAGACAGTGTCAACAATAAATTACTTAAAACCAAATAAATCAATCAATATGTCAACGCCATTTTAATTCCTATGATTTTTTTCAACAAATTATTGAATTAAAACGCAATTTCCGTTTTATCACAAGCATTTATTGAACAGCGTCGCTAAAACATTATTTATGTATACGGTAGCACAGAATATAATTACAAATTTCGTAAATTATTATAATCTTAGTTTAAAGAAAATAACGTACAGACCTACCTTACTAAGTACTGGACATGGTAGTGGTAGGAAAAAAAAACTACCATACGATGTAGTATGGTAGAATATTTTTCCTACTAGAACTAGAAAATACTTTTTCAATATTCAATAATTTCTATATTTTAACAGCAAATTCACAAAAACACAACAAAATCAAAATTATTATTTCTATATTTTAAATTCAACCATTTTTTTTTAAAAGAGACACCCACATTTCGCCAGTTACGTTAAAGTCCCATGTAATACGGGGGCAACCCTCTTACCATCAACCGGGCACAGATTCAGACTCCGTGGATGCTAATGAGAAATTCCTGATGGAAAAACCCGATAAAACTTTGCCCGACCGGGAATCGAACACTAGACCAACGAGGCAGTCATCTATTTAGATTTCAGACTTATTTTCATTTTCGCGTGTAATCTTCAGGAAAAGTAGTAACTTAGTAGAATCTAAGGACATACCTACGATTTTTCCTAGTGCCTCAGTCTAACAAGTAAAACCCTTTTTCTTGTATTGGTTGCATGGCAATGGATTATGGAATGTCAAACAATACAAGGTGTTAAAGTAGTCGCGTGCCATAGCTTAGGGGTGAGTTCAGTATCGATGAAGGAACCCGTAAAAAATAAAAATAAAATCCAATAAAAATATTTCCTAAAAAAAATAAAAACAAAAAAAAATATTGCAAGATCAACCTAATTTAGTACCTACTAACTTCAAATAGCAATATAACATAATTTTAATTCTAAACGATTGCTATTTTAAGTTAGTAAGTACAATTTTTTCTATTTATTTTTTTTATTATTTTTTACGGGATCCTTTATCGATACTGAACTCACCCCTAAGCTATGGCACGCGACTACTTTAACACCCTGTATAAGTACCGAATTTACTGTGTGTTAGTATTTTCATACACTTTTCCGACTTCAAACGAAGAGAGAAATTAACTCTGCTCACAGCTGACTGTTCTAAAAAAAACGATTTAATAAATAATAATATACTTAAATTAATTAATGACTTTGTATCGGAAGAACCTGTAACTTAATTTTATCATGCCTGAAAAATATCTATTAGGCAAAACTAACGTCAACAAACTATCTATGACATATAGGAAATTGAGGGACAGTGAAGATAAACTTAAACTTAAGGTGTTCCTCTGTAGAAAGAAATATCAATTCAGCAACACAATTTACTGTTTTCACATCAAAAATTATGAAACATACTTTTCTGCTATCCATACTCCGACTGCCGACAGCCCGCGGCCATTTTGAGAACGTTATCTTTATAAATAAAATAAAAAAAAAACCACCTACCTTCGTCGGTCTGTTTAGAGTCCAGAATTTTTTATTTCATCTATTTTTACACGAAAAATCTTACTTTAAAGGAACATTAAAAAGTCGTATAAGTTGCAAGTTACGGTTTTTTATATTCGAGTTCCTGTAATTTTACGGTACCTATTTTTCTATATCCTGTTGCAGAGGTTGAATGTAATTTGTATTTTCATTGAGCAGACATCATTTTGATTTGAATTCGACCTATCGCACTGTAGGGATCAGTATGCTGGGCTGAGAAGGAGATGGATTATAAGCCATTGCATTTAGCGGAGATGAATGGTTTTGGAATTGTTAGGAATGAGTTTGTAAGTTTGAAAGTGGTGTTTGTAACAAACAAATTGAAAGGAAGTCGTTTGTCTGGATGTCGATGTCTTTGTATGGTCATGCAATAAGGAGGAATAGATTAATGAATATAAATGATGATGAATGAAGAGGGAGAGGAAGACTAAAAAAAGATCGATGGATTGTGTGAAGAATGATATGAAGGAAAAAGAAATATATGATAATGCGCAAAAAAACAAACTCCATGTTATCAAGAGCGCGGTCTAGTTCTAACAGCATCCTAAGTATGTTGACAGAGAAGTTCGACGCACCTTAGTGCTGGTCAGAAGACCCCACCACCTAACCTCACAATTTTCTTTTTGTATTTGTTTGTGTTTCTGTGTTTTGTTTACTAACAATAGTTTTTAGGAATAACGTTATGTTACTAACAATTGGGCCTAGTTGCCATAAATTATTTAATTTAATTTAATATGATTGCGTGGCGATTGACAGAGGAGAATGGAAGAAAAAACCGTGTTACGCCGACCCCAAATAACATGAGACACGGCCAGAAAGATGATGTTGATCATGATCAGACATAATTTTGTATACACTATATCAATGGCTCTTTCATGGCAATCGCTATTGAAGCGTTTCGTATTTCAACAACAACTCTCAACATGGTTTACAAAAGCTTACAATGCAAGCCTTTTTTTTACTTTTTCGTCATCGTTAGCGCTGTAAGAATCTCCTTGCCAAGGCCCTCTGGTATTGTGGTAGTTAGGAAGTTAGATTGATACACTTTAACGAAGTTATCTAAGCAAGCGGGGAAACACAGAACTTATAAATGTACTCTTATCTAGATGCTTCCAGCCACCCAGCAAAAATTGTCGCTCCACCGAGCCTGTATTTTGATAAATCTTTGCTTCCAAGTTCCAACTACCAAAGAATCAGTTTCTACCCAAATTCCTGAATGTCAACCGAAGATCGAGCATGTGTCACGATTCTAAGAATACCTCTACATCGCCCAAAGCTCTCAACTCACATAATTTAATGATATGCAGTCAATCATATCACGTCCGTGTGATATCACCTCACGGATCAGATATTGACAAGGTGGACGCGGGAACGAAGTTACATGGAGTTTAATAGTAGAAATGTCGAGAGGATTGATTCGGGAAACCTGAGAATGAAATTAAGGGTTTGTTTATTCGGGTTCGAACCCAGACAGGCGCGTTACTTTGTGTAATTTATTTCATCACCACTGCTCTCAAAACGGTGAAGGAAAACATCGTAGGGAAACCGGCATGTCCTAGAACCAAAAAATTCGAAGACATGTGACATCTACCAATCCGCACTGGGCCTGCGTGGTGGGTAGCCCATTCCCTCTCATAGAGAGGAGGCCTATGTCCCAGCAGTGGGAACATTAATAGACTGATGATGATGATGATCCATTGTCGCTTTTGAAGCTGCGAATAGCAGTGATAGCCTAGAGATGTGACCATCGGACTGCCAAGCCATAGGGCACGAGTTTGAACCCTAGACACGTACGTGTCTAGGGTTCAAACTCGTGCCTCAGATTTTGGATTCATGTGTGTATTGTATAATTATCACTTGCTTCACCGAAGTGAAGGAAAACATCGCGATTAAACCAAACATGCCTGAGAGATATTTCTTGACGGCATGTAAAGCTAAGTCAGAGGCCCATGGGCGGCATAAAAACTCTGATACCAGGTTAGACACTAACCTCGCAGCTTCAACAAAATTCAAACTTCGTTACAAACTGCTTGGTTGAATAGATACTTTAATTCTTGCGTCTTCTAATTTAATGCGTGATGGTATGACAATTGACAGACGAGAATGGTAGAAAAAAACGTATTGCGCCAACTGCAAGTAACTTGCGAAAAGAGTTAGGAGTAAAAGAAGAATTAGCAGTTTTTAGCAGTACGTCTTTAAGGACCCACCAAGCAGACCCACCGGTGGGTCTCCGAATACTGATGTGTCTCCCAAGACCTACTAGTGAGTCCTCTGGGATTTTATTGTCTTCGAAGACCCACTCGGACTAGTAGTTTTGAAGAAATAAGGGTTCGTAAACCGCTCGCATATAAAATAACGCTCTTTGACTTCTGTCCCCGAAGTGCCGTTGGGGTCCTTGAAGACGAAGCTCTTTTTAAGGCCATAAAATCTTAGTATCAGCTCAAGTAAATAAGTCAGTCACCTAATGAACTACCATTAGGTGACTGACTTATTTACTTGAGCTGATGGTAGTTAGTTAAGATCTAGATTTTTCCTTCTAAGAACTAAAATACACGTATATAACCCGTTTACATTATCTCTCAACGTCGTCGATACTTTTATAACAATAAAAGTAAAAAAAAAATGTTCAAAAATAAAGCAGTGATAGAAAATATCACGACATGTAACGGCAAAGAAAGTACTTGTTTTTGAACACTTTATCGTTACGTTTGGACTTTTATTTATTTATTTTTTATTTATTTATAGTTAATTAAAACGGCACAAGTCCAATTACATTAATTAACATGGAATCATAAAAATAAAAATAAGCATTCAAATAACATACAATACAAAAATAAAAATAAATTCAACGGTATACAATTCGTGGTTAAAATTATTAATAATTATTCAAGTAAATGGTTAAATAAATTAAATACATCGCAAAGTAACATAAACTAGCATTTAACAGTGGACACCCTCGCATATTGTCTCTCACAGAACACCAGACAAGCACGCATTATCTTTCTCCATTCATCAGCAAACACATCGCATTCAGGGTCGGCTGTCAGGAGGGCGTTTAGCATCCTTAGGGTTCGACATACTGGGGATTCGGCTCTAGCAACAGATCTAGATAGCGGTGGCGCGAACAGATCATGACGGCGGCATTGACGGCGCCCCAGGTATTTGTCGGGCACGAATAGGCGGCAGAAAAGTCCGTGGAGTTCGGGGCAGTCAATACGTCCACTTAGGGTTTTACAGGCAAACGTGAGCTGATCAACGCCCCTTCTCACCTCCAACGAATTGAAACCCAACACCCCTAGAAGATAGTTGGTTGGGTACATGAAAGGAAAGACATTGTACAGCCTTTGATACAAAAATCTCAGGAAGGTTTTCTGAACTTTCTCAAGCAACAGCGTCTGAGACGCAGTATATGGATGCCAGACACAGGCGCTGGACTCGAGCTTACTCCGAACCAAAGTGGTGTATAGAAGCTTAATAATACTGGGATTGCGAAAGTCACGAGCGTTCCTCAAGACAAATCCCAGACGCCTGAAGGATTCCCTTGCAAGGGCAGACACGTGGTCTCTAAATGTCAGACTGTGGTCAAAAGTCACTCCTAAGTCCTTAACGGTGGTGACACGAGTGATCATTGTACCCCCCAAATTATAATCGTATTTTATTGTTATAAAAGTCATCGACGCCAGGTCCAAAAATCTAACCGGGTTGTAGGTACTGTGGGAACTCCCATGATAGTCAATAATAACAACACATCTGTCTTCATCTTCAATTTATGGGTTATCCAATAACTTTAATTCATCATACCGCCGCAGCCATTTTTGGCGTCACCTCTACATTAAGTCGTGAACCCAAAGGATCAGACGCTTCAGGCAGTAAATCAAACCCATCGTCCCTCGATTATAAAACATGCATTAATACGGAAAATAAAACTTGGGGGTAACGATGCATCAATTAAAATATTAATTGGGAAAACTGTAGAGAGGCTGTTGTGACTATATTTTTTTGGAAGATTGGTTCATATATGGAACTATGCTGTATAAATGGAAAGGATCAGAAATAAATTGTAAAGACAATGGACGTGCGAACCGATTTATTTATTTAAAAATTCTTTTTTTTTGTTGTTACAGGATAACAGATAGAAATGGACAATCTCCTCAGAACACCGGCGGCGTACTTTTAAAATAGATGGACTATTTCTTGCTGACAATTCACTAAATCCGAGTATTTCAATGCTTTCCAAGAGGTTCCAACTACCACAAATGTGTGTTATAATAAGCAAACCTAGTGAAATTCTGTTCGTGCAATTAAGTAAATCAGGATCACCAATTTTATAACAATATTTTGTAGTAGTTAGAATTTTACTATAATATAGGAAATTCTTGCTCAAACTTTCGACAATTCTTTTCCACGCATTTCTGTCGAATTCAAAACAAAACAAAAAAAAAATGAAAAAATGATCGTATTTTGTTTTATTATTATCGTAACTATTTTTTTTCTTCTTCTTTCAACAACCTTTGACCACCCAAAATAATTAACAACCTAACACGGCTCCACCGCTCCCAATTTCCAATCGATCATCTATCAATCAACTGCCTCCAATAAATCTGTGGATTGGAAACCTACTCTATTATTACACCCAATAATGCCACATAGTAATTAAACGTACCATACACTATTGATCCTGATCGAGATAGCTTAGTTTTTTGTCAGTTTTGAACAGAAATGCCGTTTTTCTTTGTGTGCTGCTTGCTAGGTCACGGTGTCAAAATTGTTTTTGTTTAGCTTTAAAAGATGCATTTTGTAACTGAATGAAGTTACTGTGTTGTACAAGTATTCATCAACATCTGCTCTGCCTTTTCCCAACTATGTTGGGGTCGGCTTCCAGTCTAACCGAATGCAGCTGAATACCAAAAGTATTACGAGTTGAATATACCAATAGTAATAACCATATTGTTCTAAATGAAGTTTACTGTGCATCATTTCATGCTGGTTCAAATGGCGACCTTATCGGCTTATATTTTTCCTGGGCAAAAGTCTCCACACGATGGTTGCCGGAAGATGGATGGCGCCACCGAGGCCGGGCCAGAAAAAGGTGGCGAGACAATCTGAACGTGAACCGCGAGGGCTGGTTCGAAGTGGCACGAGAAACGACCACATGGAAGGACTTGGGGGAGGCCTTTGCAGAACAGCCCTGACTCATAAAAAAGGATGGTTATAAAATTTAAAACTCTTTAGTATTTTTTAATGTCTCGCAGATGTTGGCATGTATTAGAACAATCAGATCTCTTCAAAGTATTTCCCATTTGCAAGAACTAATTATCTCTTTAAGTTGTCTTTTTTTTTCACTTCACTCCTTGACATTTCAAAAGTAAATGGTTAAATTATGTTAAAATTTTCAGTTTTAGTACAAAATTACTTCTAGATTTTGGTGTAAAGGAGTGCGGTCTAAAATTTTTTGACAAACTCTCGAAATAACTATAGTTACTATAACTATACTTTACTTTAACCTTCAATCAAGAAGAGTTAGTATTCTCTTGATCTAAGAATAAATCATTATTTTTTCTAGTCTTAGGTATTTCTAAGGTATTTTGTTGCGTTGAATACTTTAATATTTTTCCTCGATGCAGTTTTTCCTCTTTGATAAAAACAGTTATAGTACCTATATATTATTACAGCTCGTGGCTAAATAATAACAGCCGCTCGGGTTCATCTTCAGGTGAAGCCGTGCTTGCCTAGGTTGGTCCGTGGATGGCTGACCACCTATTAAATACCGAGTTTCCTCCGTGCCTCGGAAAGCATGTTAAGATGTCTAAGATCTACAAATGACAGTAGTTATAGGTAGTCAGTGGCCCCGAAGATCTGACAACCAGTATTACCAAGGGGTATCGTACCTATTACCCAATAACTAACTGGCTTTTGAAGGTCAGATAGGCAGTTGCTCCATGTAAAGTGCTGGTATTCAGCTGCATCCGGTTAGACTGGAAGCCGACGGCCCAACATTGGTATAGTTGGTGCCAGTTAACATCGCAAAAGCGGTCATTGACCCACCTACATTTATTAAAGTTCTTAGTCTTGAATCGTCATCTATTGTGATCTTGAACATTTTTTCTAATGAAAAACGATACATGGTTCATTTGTTTTGTTTTGTAAGAAGTGATATTAGGGCTATGACCGCTATTGCGATCTTAACTGGCACCACCAACTATAGTTGGGAAAAGGCTAGGGTGACGATGATTATTATAGCGATGTTTTAATATGATTTTATTCTATTTTGGCATGTATCACGGCAGTTCACTGGGTTCTTAAACGGATTAAGTTCTTCCTGACCAATACGTGGCCTACTCTTTAAAAATTAAAGTAGGTATCATGACTAAACAAGGAAACAGAGAATTTCATAGTGCAGAAAGTCTGGTTGCATTGCACTTAGAGGATTTCAGAGCTTTGCTCTAACTACATAAGGAGTAAACGATAGCGCGATGGTTGACAGAGGAGAATGGAAGAAAAAAACGTGTTTCGCCGACCCTGAATAACATGGACCAAGGGCAGAAAGATGATAATACTGTAACTACATAAGCGATCAACAAAATACAAATACGTATACCACATAGTTTACACGTCCGAAGATACGAGAAAAGAAAGAATAGGCAAGACGACAAAAAAATCTAATAAGTCCGTCAGTTATATGATCATAAAATATTTGACGTGTGTTTTTTCTTTTGTTACGTAAACCAAAATTGACGAAGATCAAACGCTTTTAAAATTCTCAATACGTCACGCCTAAGTATATTTAGCTAGTTCTGACGTCACGAGCCCTCACTTCCGAAATTTGATGCGTTTTATCTTTTGACAATATTCATTGATTTACAAAAACAAAAAATACGTGTCCATTAATTTCCAATACTCTAACTGACGGACTAAATAGATTTGTAATTTTTTGATACTGTCGTCATGCCTATTATAACCACGGAGAACAAAAAGAAATACTACTGACTTATAGGTCCACAGAAACCTTAGGTACTTACCTAGGTATCTAGTTCCAGAGTACATAAGAAGCCTCAACAAATAAATTTCCCTACGTATATACATAAACATAAATACAAATATTAACATAAAATATCTCAGACTTAAAAAGACTGTGGCAATTCAAATAAAAGAAAAGCAACTGTGGACCGCCGAGGGACGTAATTGCTTTCAAACACGCAACGCTGACACGCAAGGCGTATCTTCAAGGTAGGTAGGTACCTATGGGGCAAGCAGGTAGGTAGGTATCGAGGTGTTTAGCTGTAGGTACATAAGTAAGGCCTGTGCAGATAATAGTAATGAAAGTGTGCTGGAGAAAGTGTTTTCAAATCAAAGATAATTATTTTAGTGACCACAGTTATTGGTCAAACACTGTTTTACTTCTTTCACGGCTTAAAACTAAACTTATATTACAATTTATTTTCCATCCACCCGCATTCTTCATTCAACCCGCGATCATGGCGCTTGCAACAGCGTCGAAATATCGGGAGCTCAAAATAATAAACAATCACGGAAGATATCCCGTAAGTGACAATATAAGTTTAAAGTTATTGGTCATTGAAGAGTTGCAGAGGATCATGCATTTACAAAAAAGAGTGATGAATTTGATATGATGAATGGAGAGGAAGCCTGAAAAGAAATAGTATATTTTATATCGAGGGACTAAACGAAGCCATAATATACCAGAAGTGGTTTGACTCCCGAGCGTGCGAGGGAGTCAATGAAACCGAGGGTATATTAAGTTGGCGTTTAGTCTCGAGGTGCAAACTGTACTTTTCACTTTGAGTGCGAGACAAATAGTCAATTTAGTACAAAAACATTAATTGTTCCTCCAGTCCATAGAACTTTCGTAAGTTTTCAAGTAAATCTTCCGCGTTTTTGGCGGCAAAAGATTATCTGTTATGTCTTTTGCTCTTTGCTCGACGACAAACTCTTCACTGTCACTGGACATTCTTAATAAATTTATTTATAACCGAACAAAATTACTCTCGACAAAAATTTTGAAATTTTAGCGGTCAGTTTTTTCTTCTAAACCAGTCACAGATTAACAAATTAAAACGCATGGCGCCAACTTCCTTGCGGAAAAACCATGGAACTAAAACTCTCAACATTTTCGCAATGAAGATGGTCCACACTCCACAGATAATAGTAGTATATTAACTGGCTGTTTGAGTTTGTCTATGTCACATGAAGGAAATTAAAAAACGAATTACTTTTCACTCCCGCTTTGTAGGGCTATATTGGCGTACGTTTAGAGCATGAGAAGTGAAAATATATTTTTTGATTGTGTGAGGAATGATACGGCGGTTGACAGAGGCTGAAAGAAAAAAACGGGTAACATTTGAAATGTCACATTTAGCGGTTACGATGTCAGCTAAGACAAAGATGGATTCTTCTTCTTCTTCTTTAATCTATGGCCACACAATGCTGAGTATGCACGGTCTCTTCCAAATCTCTCTAATGTTGGCGGTTTTGTGTCATGGATGTTTCCAGTTTATTCCGGCCACTTTAATGAGATCATCGGATCGGACTTTTAATATTACAAACACCTAAAATTCGTAATGAATCTTCTTTTCGTATGAATGTTAGAAAATGAGAGTCAAAACTGACGTAAGACGTAACTCATTAATGATGCGTACCCACAAGAGTAAAATAAAATTAGTCTAAATACTGTACCTAATGAACTATACGAGTAAACCACATAAAACGGCCTTCTACGAACGGTGCTTAAGTAAGTACGTCCAGCCACTGTCCTCATCTTGGGCCAGTCTCGACAGAGATAGCGACCAAATCGCTAAATTATTAATTACTAACGATTAAATTCGGTTGCGAGTAAAGCAAGTCTTTACATCCAAGGTGCGTTTCTCGCAAGCATCATTATTGCAACCGAATTTATTCATTATTAATTAGCAATCAAAAGTAAGCGATTTTGTCGCTATCTCTGTCGAGACTGCCGTTCCTGCCTCTCTAAGTATCTAATGTTCTCCAAGGCATACGCTTTTCTCCTAATATGACGCGTGACGTGTAGATACATAAGGAGATTACAATTATTCCATTGATCACTGTTTTAAGCTTTCACGGTTAACACACAGCGTCGAAATATCGGGAGCTCGAAATAATAAACAATCACTGAAGATATCCCGTAAGTGACAATATAAGTTTATTCCATGGATATTGCATAGTTATTGATTATTCCTGCATGTGCATATTTTTGCGGGCGGGAGCCGTCTGCTGCATTCTGCATCCAGGCAGGCCTGGATCTTTTTTATCGGAATTAAAACTAAATATTTTGCATAACATGTTTCAATTTTTTTTATTTTTTTTCCCCTTTTTTTCTTTTTTATTTAATTATTTACAATTTACAAATCTATTAAAATAAAATAAACTAACTAACTTAAAAACTAAAAACTTAAAAAATGGCGTCATAAAACTCCTCCTCAACGCTGTCAACTGGTAATGTCCCCAAGAGACTGGTGGCGTTGCCACGCTGTTTGGCAACGCTAAGCCTTTGGCCAACGTAAAAGCCAGCCCTAGGGTCACGGGAAGTGTCAACTAAGCGTTTAGAAATTTCCTTGAAAAGGCTGTGAGCGCTCGGAAATTAACGCCTGATTCTAAAACTTTTCTTGACATTACAATAGGACTATTTTGATTACAGGATACCAGTGCACCTGACCTGATCATCTGCCAAGCTTTTTCTTAACTATGTCGGGGTTGAGTTTCCGTCTAACTTGACGCAGCTGAATACCTACAGTACTGTCCACCTATTTAACCTTCAAATCCAGCGCATCTACCTTTGAACTCTTACAAGATCCTCCCAACGAAGATGATTTGGCCTTTACTTTAATCACACAACCTGTGCAATTTACTACAAGCAATTTAAGCGCCAACATTATAATCATGTTCCAGTGGCGCTGCTAACGCCATCTGTTACCGAGTAGCGGAAACTTGATGCGTTTTACGATGAAAAAATATTTGATGTTTTTTATAAATATTGATGAGTTTTTGAATGTTATTTTCCAAAAACCATTAAGTAATTTTAGTTTCGCCTTTAAAATAATAGATTACTTAATAGGAGTTTTTCAGATAAAAACTCTTTACATACAGAGATGGAAAGAGCATCATTCGCTTGTTCACTGCGAGTGGGTGTGAATCATTTCGGAATTTTAAGTTCAGGTTTTATTCAGTATTATTCGGAGGGACTGCCTCATTGGTCGAGTAGTTGCAAGCACGAGTGCTGAGCATTAGGTTCTGGGTTCGATTACTAGGTCGGGTAAAGTGTTATTGGGTTTTCAGCAGCAGCAGCTATGGAGTCTGGATTTGTGCCGAGTTATGCGCAATAGGATCGCCCCCTATAAGCCCCCTAAAAGTTACTACAGAAAGTTACGAGATAGAAATAAGTTGGAACTCGAAGTGACTCATGGCAAAACTGCACTAATGAATACCTAGTATAGTACCTTCTGTATAGCCAAAAAAATATTTAACAAACTACCTGAAAAAATAAAAACGTTAAATCTGGACTATTTCAAAACACAATTATTAAGAATATTTATAAATAAATGCTATTACTCATTACAGGAATATTTGGACGATAATTCTATAATTTCTGCTTCAGACAATTGTACATCACCTCACCTATTTTGACGATTTAGAATCTTATTTGACATAAGCATCAATATTAATACACGTAACCTAATCTATTTGACATTTTTATTGAAATCGAAATTCTCTATTTATACTGACTACCTAATCTATTTGACATTTTTATTGCAATTGATTATATTCTCTATTATTGATATTCATGTACCTATCTATTAATTGATTTTATTAGCAATGAGAAAGTCTACATAATTTGATATAATTCTACCACTTTATAATAATTATTTCAAAAGTTAAATTGTTGTTAAAAGTAGAGACAATGTTAATTAAATATATTTGTACGCTTCTGGGCAAAACATAGAGGATCTATGATCTACGATCTATCTGTAACACCGCCATTGTAATTTGACCTATGTTTACACATTACTTTTGAAACTTGAGCATTACGGACTGGGTAAACTTGCACTTAGTTTGGTAAAATCTTATTTGAATGATAGACAACAACATGTTCAAATAAATGGTGTTAATTCACATGGTTTAAAAGTAAAAATGGGGGTTCCACAAGGCTCAATATTGGGTCCTTTCCTTTTTCTAGTATATATAAATGATCTACCCTATTTGTTGAAAAACCAACCTCAAAATATGGTGTTATTTGCTGATGACACTTCCTTAATTTTTAAGATAAATAGGTGGGCCCAAAATCTAGATGACGTAAATAATGCCCTACTTCAGGTCCAAAGTTGGTTCACAGCAAACAATTTGGTATTAAATGAAAAAAAAACCAAATGCATAAGATTTGCTTTACCGAATGTTAAAAGTAGTGATTGTGATACTGAATAAAGAGAAACTTGAATTCATAGGTAAAACAGTTTTCCTGGGGATTACGCTTGATTCAAGGCTACAATGGGGTTCTCATTTAACATCTCTTGCGGGGCGGCTAAGTTCAGCAGCATATGCCATTAGAAAAATCCGTCAATATACTGATGTAGATACCGCTAGACTGGTTTATTTTAGTTACTTTCATAGTATAATGTCTTATGGCATTTTGCTATGGGGACGGGCTGCAGATATTGAGTCTATATTTATTCTGCAGAAAAGAGCCATCAGAGCCATATATAATCTTCGTAGGCGCGATTCTCTAAGGGAACTGTTTAAGGATATTGGCATCATGACAGTTTCTTTCTTTCTTTCTTTCTCTCTAATACATCTACGAAAACATAATGTACGTCAGAAAAAATCTGCACCTTTTTGGTAAAAGGGGTGACAGACATAATTACAGTACTAGAAATAGGGACCAACTAGTTCAGCCAGGCTTCAGACTCGCTAAAGTAGACTCATCTTTCATGGGGTACTGTTTGAGATGCTATAATAAAATTCCACAAAGTATTCTTGAACTGAATGAGACGAAATTTAAAACATGTATTAAACGCACACTATGTAAGCAAGCATATTACAAGTTGAGCGATTATATCGCTGATAAAAATGCTTGGCTCAATGCTGGTCCTGCTCCACAAGGACAGGGGCGCTTTTAAATTGATAGCATTAAATGGTATTGTTGGAGCTGCTGAAGATTATACAACTATCTTTGCATTAATTGTATAGATTCAATCTCTTTAGTATTATATAATCGCATAGCCCATATTGTGTGAGTGCTATGTACTAGAATGCTATCAGTCGCTGGAAACCTACGTCTTTTCTTGACTTGAATGTGCCCTGGCGGTTGAGAATATGTCATGCTCACTCAAAAGTCTCGCTGATGGTGGCGCATGTGTCGGATCATTTAGTTCCCTTCAAAATGGTTGAGTTGAATGGTGCTGATCTATGCGTCATGTCCGTGAACGGGCGCTGTCAGTTGTGACTGGTCATCTCTCAGTTGCCATGGCTTATTTTAATGAATTATTTTAGTTTTTGAATTGTTTTTTTTTTTCTGTTTTGTTTTACTGTGGACACTTTTAACGTGCACATCTTGCTACATTGTTCTCACATAATATACCATCTCAACATGAATGATGTAACCAAGATTTTGTAACAATATTCTGATTTAAAAGAGTGTCCATGGAGTTTCTTGCCCGTTCTTCTCCATAGAGATCTACGCTAGGGAATGGGCAACTACAGTACTTTCACAGTTTTTATGCCTTGTGACTGGGACTGTAGCTACATTTAATTTTCATCTTTGTTTCGACAATTCAAAAGTGCCTGTAACTGGCTTACTTGAAATAAATGCTTTGATTTTGATTTTTGATTTTGTTTACAAATAAAGCATTCTGATTCTGATTCTGGGACTTAATTAAACATAACTGGCGAAATGTAGGAGTTCCATCAGGTACACCTCTGCCAAAACTTTAGAGAATTACAGGCGTGATGTTATGTTGATTAATAAGCTATCAGACATACATTCATAAACTCACGCCTTTTCCCGATGGGGCTAGGCATAAATTACTGGAAGCCAGCTGCTATGATCTTTACATACAAATTTTGCTTCGTTCACGTTCATACATCTGCAGGGCTTTTACGTATCTTTCTGATATCCAGTGACTATCAAGCTTCGGTTGTACAACGAACTTTGATGACAACCGTGAATGTCATAATTTAATATTGGTATTACGTATCACACTGAGTGGATATCACTTCACGGTGACTAACAGGGTCATACATAATACGAAACTAACCTTTTGAACGTTAATTGATGGACACTGAGCCCAGTTACTATCATTTCGAGCTGTCAACAGAGATACGTAATAGCCCTACTGGTCATACACGAACACAGCTTGCGAGTAAACATCAAGACATTTTTGACAGGAAAGGTAAAACTTTTTCTAAATCGTCATCATTCTCCTGCGCAGCATGTCTTCTTCTTCTATACTTCTCTAATAAGGGGCCATCCATAAATTACGCCACACGAATTTCATGATTCCCCCACTCCCCCCCGCCCTAGTGTGACGTCACATATTTTGCAATTTTACATCTGTGTCAATGGGACGTCAGGAAATTTAGGACCCCTTGTCTCACAATGTCACACTTCGTCGACCCCCTCCCTAACCCCCTTAACGTGTGACGTAATTTATGGATGGACCCTAACCGTCATCACACAGTCCATCCATCGTTTCTTTGGTCTTTCTCTACTCTTATACCCATCCACAATCATCCTCATTCCTCCGCATCACCTGCCCATACTACGAAAACGGATTACCACACAACTTTTCTGTCACCGACGCTAGTTTCAGACCTCCTCTTATGTAGTACATACTCGTACCGTAACACCACACATCCCATGCATAAAAACGTTATAAAAATCGAATTTCAAATTAGGTTTTTTCTACCAAGGTTCAACACAAAATATATATTACGGAACCATAGTTAAACACCGAATTACTAAGAGAAAGGTATCAATGTAGATTGTTGCACGAAACAGAACAATCGCCCATTGTAACTACAGATGCAGTTATGTACGTTAAACAATACTTTTCATTTAATGTTTCTCACTTTCGATGTAACGTGTTTTGTGGAAATTGAACTAGTATTGTTGCACAGATTTGGTTGGATTTTGTTAACATCTTGGGTTTTATGTTTGTGTAAGGTTTACCTTGTTCGGGTCGGGCCTGTGGACGGAGACCTATGGGCTAGTTCGCCGTCCGTCCGTCTTATGACAACAGGCCGTGTCGACGGCGCGTTCGTGTTCCACGCGCGCCTCAAAGAGAGTCAGCAAAAGGAAGGGGTCCGCAAGGGCCGATGCCTGCCGGGGCTGCGGGACTGTTCGAAAGAGATACCGTGACCCCGGAACACAAAAGGCGATGAAGGAACATGGATGGGTTTTAGTCAGTAAAAGTCTGACACTCCCTTCCGCTCCGCCCAGAGCGGGATGATTTCCCATCCGAAAAAAAAAGGTTTCCCTGTTGTTGTTTACTCTAAACATCTTAAGAGCGGAACAGGGGCTGCGATTCTCCATACAAATGTCTTCCCCTTTTGTCTTCATGAAAAATGCCTGTAATCATTTTTTTTTTCATAAAATACAGATCTAGGTACTGTAGGTGTCTACAGTACCGTACAGCCCTGTCATTTTCTCTTTTTCAGCAACTAATTTATAAGTAAAGAAAATATGACCCGCCAAAAATGCCCCATTTAACGACCGTGATTGAAAAAAAATACCAGACTAATTCGAAAAAAATTCTAACATAAAAGAAATTGATAGGAACCTAGACATACTTTTTCTTAAAATGTTAATGTCAAAAATAATTTATAAATAAATATTGCTGGACATTACACACAGCGCCATCTAGCGCCACACTAAGCAACGAGGCTTGTGTCGTGGACGCCAGATAGTTGATATACTACATTGATACTTTTTTTTTTTGTAAATAAAATTTAAATCGGTTCACTTATAATATAGAACTTTGTACCTACTTCAGGTAAAATCATATTTCCAACTTGGCACAACTACCATTCCTTTGAATCAAAGGTTAGTGATGATAATGATGCGGATAGTCGATTTCGACCACAGCGACTGCATTCGATGGCTTTCTAGGGTGGTTGTCGAGAGCTTTCTGCTCTTTCAAGTGCTCTCAAGTGGTTGGCATATCCAACTTTGGCTCAAAAACTCCGAGCACAAAGCGGACTATAGCGTGCAGCTGGTAAGGTGTAGCCCTACAATTTCGTCAATGGTGTTCTGACATGTAGGAGGCCTAGCTAAGGGTTAGTATGGGATCTACAAAAGACAAATCCTATATAGGCCTCAAATAATAAGCACTCAATAAAGCTCCCCAATACCTATTACCCATTCTTTATTTAAAAAAACCAGTAATAAATTGTCATGTGAAACCAACAGCTGATGCACTTGTGTAATTCGAAATTATCGGAAATAAAAGACTTGTACCTTGTTAGTTAGTAACCATAGTACAGTTAATACTTAACTATTACTTCAACTAGTAATTCACTTAAATCAAACCGCTGCTTTTAACTTTTGAAATGAAAAGTTCTGGGGCAGTTCGAGTTTCAATTGTGTTGGTAGTTCCGTACCATTTATATATTTATGTACCGTATTCATTGGTTTACTTAATTTGTATTATGGTACTTACACCCGTATCTATAAAAACGCTAAATTGATTACTTAAGTTAAAGTAATAACTTAATCAACGTTTTTTATTCTGTAAGTACTAATTGCACTGTCAAAAGTTACAATTCTTAGCTTTCGTTTTTTGTCGATTCTTACTTCGTATAAATGCTGCCTATTGCATAAGTAATTACTTAAACTCAAGTAATTTCTTTAACTTGACTAAAGTCTTGTGTTAGTAAATCTTGTTTGCAACGCTTACTTGAACAAGGCACGTTTTGATGTGATTTAAGTATACCCCCTTTGTTGGTTTAGTGGCCTCAAGTGCGACTGCTGAGGACGCAACTCCTATTCCCACTAATATTATAAATGAGAAAGTTTGTGAGTATGGATGTATGTATAGATGTTTGTTACTCTTTCACGAAAAAACTACTGAACAGATTTGGATGAAATTTGCACACAGACAGAAAATAACCTAGATTAACTGAACACATAGGATACTTTTAATCCCGGTAGTAAGATTCCGTGGGACAATTATCATGCTTCACGCGGGCGAAGCCGCTGGCGGAAGCTTTAGTATCTAATAAAGTTCAAAAAGTCAATAAATCACTTAGTGCTAAAGATGTGTTAATAAACACATACATAAACTCACCCCTTTTTCTCGAGGGGGTACATAGAAACCACAGAACGCCACCTGCTGCGATTCGTAGCAATACAATTAAATTTTAACCTAATTTTATTTCGTTGTTTTGTCTGAAAAAATAACTGATCATCACACCAACATGGCACCTTATATCATACCTACTTCGTTTTTGCAATTTATGATTTAACTAGACACAAAACGAAAACTTACGAAACTCTGAAAAAAAAATCCCCACTCTTTTTCCAGACTAGGCAAGCCACAGTTCTTTAGTTCTCACGGACCCCTAAAAGGTAGGAATTATGTCATAATTTATTCAAGAACCTACCCTATATCGCCGCTAATACATGCCTTCTTGCCGTACGTTGTAATTTATCAGATTTTTCCTTTAACAGTATACAGTATATTTTTCCTTTAACATTAGCTACGTCACTGGAGAAAGGGAGTATATTATGTGCTACTTTTTCTATGTATCTGCTTGAAGTTTTTTGTATATTTTGTACTTTTTAAAGTATGGATTGAATCTATACAAAAAAAAATCATGTGTCTGTTTGTAATTTCAAAACAACAGGTTTTTACACGACTGCAAAAAAAAAGGAGTGTTATTACTGAATGCAGATGAAAGTACATAATACGTACTGGTAACTTTATTTATTTATTTTTGACTGAGTTGTTAGCAGACTAATTTTAGAATTTAAAGTATTGCAATGTAACTTATGTTCTTTAGCATGTAACTGTTTTATTTAAACTGGTTTTTTTTTAAATTCCTTTAAAATTTTTTTTGATAATAAAAAGTGTGAAACATTATTGTGTTACCTAGGTGTTTCACAACATTTTTGAAATTGGATTTTAAAAGATCTGCAGAGTTTTTACTTTTCTTTCTTTCGTTAAACTATAAGCAACAGATAATCGTTTTTTTTTTTCGATTAAGAACAAAAGATCCTTTAGACTAAAAAAAATCCATCCCAAAAAATACAAGAAATTGCCCTCCAATTAGAAAACATAGAAACAACGAAATTTAAACTAAAAACGAAAAACATTGGGATGCGAAATAAAAACTGTGTTTGATGTACTTAATTGGGGCTAATTTCAGGCCCCGGGCAGAGATTACGAGCCGGGAATCGAACCTGGAACGTTGCTATCATAACTCATACCGCAGACAAGTGCGCTTTGATTTATTTTGAAAGCAAGGTTCTTCGTGATGTGCAAGATGTTATGACTTACTAGGTTTTTGCTCCGGAATTGCCCGCGAAGATGGTGAAATTGAACAGAAATGCACTACTAAGATAAAACGTTTTCTTTGTTCTAACCCGGGGCGTCTACGTTCTGATATGTGCCAAATTTCATCGAATTCCGTATAGCCGTTTAGGTGTGAAAAGGTGACACATAGACAGATTTACTTTTGCATTGAGTATACAGAGTGTTTCAGTTAGGTGTGGTCATATACAGGATGTAAAGTGTAAACCACCTCATCACGAAGCCGTCAACCAAGCATTCTGTACATCAAACTAAGTAACTTTACGCAAAAATTATTGCCGGGAAACGAATTTTTTTTGGGGTGAAGAATCATGTTCCGCGGTAGAACTCAATGTAACCCACTCGAAACATTATGCTGTTGGGTGGATTGAATAGTACGGGGGTCGTGGAGGTGTTTAAAGTAAAAAACTTACATTAAAAACTTGTATTTAAAAAAGAAGTTGGAACTTTGACCCCCAATATCTCCGTAACTAGAAGGTTCCCAGGTATGGTGTAGAACAAAAAAATGATCGCAATGACGGGGAGAACAAGTGCCTTTCGGCTTCGTTAAGAGGTTTTTACACCCTTTATTTAGGAGTTGTTCTGTAGTCGTTGTTATTAACTTTATCTCATCATCATCTGCCTAGCCTTTTCCCAAATATGTTGGGGTCGGCTTCCAGTCTAACTGGATGCAGCTGAATACCAGTACAAACCGACACATACATACACGCACACATGGAGCGACTGCCTGTAAAACAACCCAGTTAGTGTACTGAGTAACACGATACCCCTTGGATAGACCGTTGGTCTCTGGTTGGAATCTATCTTTCTGACTGCTTGTTATTATTCCACGCTTTAGGGTTCATATAGACGCCGTGTCGACGGCGCGTTCGTGTTCCACGCGCGCCTCAAAGAGAGTCAGCAATAGGGAAGGGGTCCGCAAGGGCCGAAGCCTGCCGGGGCTGCGGGACTATTCAAAAGAGATACCGTGGCCCCGGAACACAAAGGGCGATGAAGGAACATGGATGGGTTTTAGTCAGTAAAAGTCTGACACTCCCTCCTGCTCCGCCCAGAGCGGGAGAAGTCATTTGATGATTTCCTATCCTAAAAAAAAAAAATAAGGGTTCATATAGACGCGGCACGTTGCCAACTGCAGATAAACTGCAGCCGTCGCCACCTGTCGACGGCTGCCGTTTGCAACGGGCCACTAGTCTGTAAGAACCCTTAGGGGTTCAACGTATTTGGATGTGTCACACGGAAACCAAGACCATAGCTACATTTACAATACATTTCTCTGCTTTACACTATCGCTGACAACAGTGAATTCAACTGCCAACAGTCTAAATCACTAACATAGTTGCCAACTCAATGAGCCGACTAACTGATACCATCTAACTCTACTTTGTATGCATCATTTGTTAGCACTTTTTACTGAAACATACGTAACATCAGACTTATGAGCCGTAACGGGGTAAGCAGTGCTGCAGCAATTAGACAGTAGCTAGATATACAATGTTATGTCGAGAGTTAGAACAAACTACGCATGATTACTATTCTGTATGAAGGAGCACAGCTTTACAATAAATTACCTCGGCATGTGAAAGATCAAAAATCTATTTATACTTATAAAATATTTAAAGAAACACATTTTAGCGGATTTCTAATTTCAGATATCTCCGGGTAGTGTAATACTCTAAACTGCTGGCCTAGCCAAGTTACAAACGATTCGTATCGATTCTCTTTCTACAATCGTAAACGTTAAGTCACGTGGTCAAAACAAACGAATATAAACTTTCGTAGACAAGTGTACATCGATCAAGATGATAGAATGAAATGTATTCGTTTCTACAATCGTGATCCCTACATCCCATATAAATCGTAGCCAACTTACAGTTTTGATTAAACTTTAAAATTTCCATTCGTTTGTTTTGACCACGTGACTTAACGATGATAGATGTCATTCCCATACATTTGGTTAGTTTTCTATAGCGTTAACGATTGTAGATTGTCAACTTGGCTAAGCCTACTGTTTTTGTTGTGTAACCGTCGCGTCGCTAATGTATCCTATGTAGAAATGAGTTTTTTCTCATATAAGTGAATGTAATTCTTTTTGAGAAATAAAGTTCTTAAACCATATGTAATAGGGATTTGATGTATGGAACCATACTTACTTAACATTAAATTATCATAACGCCTGGATATCCCGCAGAGTAAGGTAGAGATTTACTTCTAGCAGGTACATCCAAAAATAACAGCCGATCAGATCAATCTTCAGGTTAAGCTCAGCTTATCTAGGTTGGTTCGTGGATGGGTGACCAGCCTTTAGATTCCGAGTTTCCTCCGTGCCTCCGAAAGCACGTTAAGCCGTTGGTGCCGGCTGTCATTTGTAAATCTTTGACCGTCGTTACAGGTAGTCAGTGGCCTGAAATTCTGACAACCAGTCTTACCAAGGGGTATCGTGTTACCCAGTACTAACTGGGTTGTGAGGGTCAGATAGGCAGTCGCTCTATGTAAAATACTGGTATTCAGCTGCATCCGGTTAGACTGGAAGCCGACCCCAACATGGTTGGGAAAAAGGCTAGGCAGATGATGAGGTGCACCCACATTTCGCCATTTATGCCAAAAAAACCGGCCAAGAGCGAGTCGGACTCGCGCACCGAGGGTTCCGTACAAACTTTTTAAAGGACAAACTTAACTTTGCTGTTCGATCCCTAGAAACGGCTATTGCACCAACCGTCAATAATAAGTTTGTAATAGTAAAATCGCTATTTTTTTTGTTATTAAACTACATATTTACGGTTTTCAGATTTTTCTCTTTACATGTGCTGTAAGACATTGCTTCTCGCCAGATTTCGTGATTCTAGGTCAACGAGAACTACCATACAGGTTTTCGACCCAAAACCTATAGGGTATACTTCCGGTTGACCTAGAATTGTCAATTTTGGTTAGAAGCAAGGTCTTACAGAACAAGTAAAGGGAAAATTCCGAAAAAAAAAAAATAAGGTAATTATTGGTTCTTCCAAGTTCCAAGTTCCAAGTTTTCGCGAATATCTAAATTTGCCCATATCTTTTTATCGTGTTGACTCAGGACCTGTCTCGTATAAATTTCATTTTGCTAGGTCCACCTGCTTCTACGAAAATCGGTGGTGACAGACGGACAGACGGACAAGAGAGTGATCTTATAAGGGTTTTCGTTATTTACGGGGTCGGCTTCCAGTCTAACCGGATGCAGCTGAATACCAGTATTTTACATGGAGCGACTGCCTATCTGACCTCCACAACCCAGTTAATACTCAGTAATACGATACCACATGGTAAGACTGGTTGTCAGACTGTCGGGCCACTGACTACCTGTAACAACTGTTAAATATCTACAAATGACAGCCGGGACCAACAGTTTAACGTGCTTTCCGAGGCACGGAGGAAACTCGGTATGTAATGGGTGATTACCCATCCACAGACCAACCTAGGCAAGCACGGCTTAACCTAAAGAGCGACCCGAGTGGCTATTATTATTTAGCCATATTCCAAGATTAAGTATCTTTTAACCACAGAACCAAAAAATTCGAAGACATGTGACATCTACCAATCCGCACTTTGCCCGCGTGGTGGATTATAGCCCATTCCCTCTCATAGAGAGGAGGCTTATGTCCCAGCAGTGGGAATATTAATAGGCTGATGATGATGATGATAAGGTATCCTTTAATCATTTTTCCTTCACCACAACCACAAAGTCTGAGGTACCTTACCTGCTTAACACAACAAAGAAATTATGATATCGAAGTCTGGAACATACATAGCTGGTTTTGAACCCGTCTGCCATATAACAAATATGTATGTATACATAAGCGGAGTACGTCTGTCCGTCTGAACTAATTGCGGTGTACCGATTGGTTGATTATAGGGGGTTCGATTCCCGGCGTGTTCTCACGGGTGGATGTGTGGAGTAGGGTGACTGTGGGGGAAAGTGGAATATTTTCGGGGAATTATATTTAGAATTTTTGTAATACTAATAAAATTGTGTACTTTAAATTTTATTTGGTCATCATTGCTCTGGAAACTCTAGAAAAACATGAGGGAAGCCTTGAATCGAAAATCGAAAGCATGTGACATCCATCAACCGGCACGGGCCCGCGTGGTGGATAGGCTATTTAGTCTGAATGGGCCATTCAACCGTAAGCAAAAATAGTCTACGTTCCAAAGGCCTGGTTATAGAATAATTTCAAAATAAGTTAAAGGGACAGTCGCATAAATTGTTGTTGTTGATGACTGTAGTACTACAGAGATGGGACACACGTCCCAGCAGTGGGAAAATCATGAGCTGTTTATGCAGGATCAGCACATTGCAATGTTACCAAAACTTCGTGACGTAACATCATTAATAACGGCTTCTTTATGAATTTTAATATGCCATAGGGAAAATTATAATCACATGTTTTGAGAAAACTAACTTAATTAATTATACACCACTAATTTTTAATTAGTACAGATACCTAAAGGGCTTTTATAGAAGGTCTTTTTATTATTTAATTATGTAAAGTCTCAATACATAATATTGATAAATAGCAAAGTTATTAGCGTTTGTTTATATCCCAAGATGTCACTCAATGGATACGGAAATATTGTACCTACAATGTAAGTACAGGCCATTCATAATAGTATTCATTAATGGTTTTCTCTCGTTCTCGCGTTCGCGTGGTCATTTTCTAGTAGCAATTGTTATGAATGATTGATTAAGTTAACAGTTTGCCAATTATGGCAAATTTTCGTGGACAATTTTGGGATTTCGTTTTTTTTACTTTTGACTACATAAATATTATCAGTAAATAAATAAATAAATATCGCTGGACATTACACACATCGCCATCTAGTGCCACACTAAGCAACGAGGCTTGTGTCGTGGACACCAGATAGTTTATATACTACATAGATACTTTTTGTTTGTAAATACATACTTTATTATACAAATACTTTTATAGCAACAAGATCAAAACAGCAGAAAATAAAATAAAGACAGTTTGGAAAGTCATAAATAGCGAGACTAACAGGAAGAAAATACGTAATACTAGCTATACATTAAATACAGCATGTGGTCCTAAAAGCTCTAATCAGGAAGTAGCTCAAGAATTTGTAAATTTCTTTACCGATATACCGTTAAAAACTACGGAGGCTCTTAATTCCTCTCCTGAAGTCTCAATTGATTTATTAAAGGCGAATGTGTCTGGATGCCAGGCTGAATTTAAATTTGAACACATAAACCCTATGATAGTTATTAAAGCTTTCCGGCAAATAAAAATCAAACTGACCGAAGATCTATGGGGAATGTCTATCAAAGTTTGTACATCCATACTTGAGACTATAGCTCCTTACTTAGCTTTAATTTTTAATTTGTGCGTAGACCAAGGAGGTTTCCCTGATTTAATGAAATACAGTAAAGTCCGTACCTCTTTTCAAATCCGGGGATAGTAAAGATACTAATAATTATAGGCCTGAATCCGTGTTGCCAGTTTTTAGCAAGGTGTTCGAAAAGGTAATGCTTAATCAAATGCTCCATCATTTTAACACCAACAGAATCTTACACGATCAACAGTATGGTTTCACTAAGGGACGTTGTACAACTGACGCTGGTGTAACTTTATTAAAGCACATATTTGCGGCGTGGGAAGAGTCCCAAGACGCTGTAGGAATATTTTGTGACCTCTCCAAAGCATTTGATTGTGTAAATCACGACACATTACTTTTGAAACTTGAGCATTACGGACTAGGTAAACTTGCACTTAGTTTGGTAAAATCTTATTTGAGTGATAGACAACAATATGTTCAAATAAATGGTGTTAATTCACAGGGTTTAAAAGTCAAAATGGGGGTTCCGCAAGGCTCAATATTGGGTCCTTTCCTCTTCTTAGTATATATAAATGATCTACCGTATTTACTGAACACCAACCTCAAAATATGGTGTTATTTGCCGATGACACTTCCCTAATTTTTAAGATAAATAGACGAGCCCAAAATGTAGACGACGTGAATAATGCCCTACTTCAAGTCCATAATTGGTTCACAGCAAACAATTTGGTACTCAATGAAAAAAAAACGAAATGCATAAGATTTGCTTTACCGAATGTCAAAAGTAGCGATTGTGATATAGTATTGAATAAAGAGAAACTTGAATTCATAGATAAAACGGTTTTCCTGGGGCTTACGCTTGATTCAAGGCTTCAATGGGGTTCTCATTTAACATCTCTAGCGGGGCGGCTAAGTTCAGCAGCATATGCTATTAGAAAAATCCGTCAATTTACTGATGTAGATACTGCTAGATTGGTCTATTTTAGTTACTTTCATAGTATAATGTCTTATGGCATTGTACAGTGCAAGCACAGCACAGTTTTTCATATCAATATGTCAGCATTTTACCTGCGCCGGGCCGGCTAATTTAGTACACGAATAGCATTCATACCGCGTGCACTCATCTATCATGCAATCATACTTTTATCAATAAATATCAATCAATCAGTAATCAGTGTATCAATCAGCATCAACTCAAGGTGTAAGGTCCCTAACCATACAGGCATTTTATTATGGGGACGGGCTGCAGACATTGAATCTATATTTATTCTGCAAAAAAGAGCCATCAGAGCCATATACAATCTTCGTAGGCGCGATTCTCTGAGGGAACTGTTTAAGGAAATTAACATCATGACGGTACATTGTCAATACATCTACGAAAACATAATGTACGTGAGGAAAAATCTACATCTTTTTGGTAAAAGAGGTGACAGACACAATTACAGTACTAGAAATAGGGACCAATTAGTTCAGCCAGGCTTCAGACTCGCTAAAGTAGACTCTTCTTTCATGGGGCACTGTTTGAGATGCTATAATAAAATTCCACAAAGCATTCTTGAACTAAATTTACAACAAAATTTAAAACATGCATTAAACGCACATTAAGTAAGCAAGCATATTACAAATTGGACGATTATATCGCTGATAAAAACGCTTGGCTCAATGCCGGTCCTGCTCCACAAGGACAGGGGCGCATAAATGGATAGCACTAATTGTATTGTTGGAGCTGCTGAAGATTGTACAACTATCTTTGCATTTTATAGATTCAATCTCTATAATATTATATAATCGCATAGCCCATATTGTGTGAGTGCTATGTACTAGAATGCTATCAGTCGCTGGAAACCTACGTCTTTTCTTGACTTGAATGTGCCCTGGCGGTTGAGAATATGTCATGCTCACTCAAAAGTCTCGCTGATGGTGGCACATGTGTCGGATCATTTAGTTCCCTTCAAAATGGTTGAGTTGAATGGTGCTGATCTATGCGTCATGTCCGTGAACGGGCGCTGTCAGTTGTGACCGGTCATCTCTCAGTTGCCATGGCATATTTTAACGAATTATTTTAGTTTTTGAATTGTTTTTTTTTTGTTTTGTTTTACTGTAGACACTTTTAACGTGCACATCTTGCTACATTGTTCTCACATAATATACCATCTCAACATGAATGATGTAACCAAGATTTTGAAACAATATTCTGATTTAAAAGAGTGTCCATGGAGTTTCTTGCCCGTTCTTCTCCATAGAGATCTACGCTAGGGAATGGGCAACTACAGTACTTTCACAGTTTTTATGCCTTGTGACTGGGACTGTAGCTACATTTAATTTTCATCTTTGTTTCGACAATTCAAAAGTGCCTGTAACTGGCCTACTTGAAATAAATGCTTTGATTTTGATTTTGATTTTATAAACATCCATGACTCGGAAACAAATGTCCATGCTCATCACACAAACATTTGCTCGTACCGGGATTCGAACCCGGGCCCTTAAGAACGTAAGGCAGCCTCACTACCGCTGCGCCCTTCGGGTAAAGGGTACGGATAGAGCCCCATTTTTTTGAACTAATTAAATATTAATGGTGTATATTTTAACCACCAACCCAAAATGGGTGTTTGTAAGATTGTCTGTGTATGGCTGTATAGCTCCCAAAATGAAAAACCAATTTCAAAACGGTTTGATATTTCAAGTATTTTCCTCTCAAATGTTTTTCAATGGCCACTCTACACTATCAACTCGTGAAACCAATGAAAACTGAATTGCATGTTATTTTAGACATACATCGAAAAAAAAAAATTCGGCTGTCTCAATTATTTTCTAACTTTTAAAAACATGATGTATTGACCTAGACTTTTATACCATTTCTCAATCTCAAATACAGGTTTCAGTGATTCAATAATAACATGTTTCTGTAAAGAAATCAGCGGAGTTGAAGTAATATGGGTTTTTAATTGTTGTTCGTAGTGAAAAGAGGTTTTTCTCACGGTGCAAGTGGTTTTTTCAAGTAAAAGTGATATATTGCCGAGACCATAGCGCGAGCACGCGATGTAAACGATTTTTAAATTAAATTACTCCTTTCACTTATAACATTTAGTTCGGGTTCGATTCCCGGGTCGGGCAAAATGTTACTGGGTTTATCAATCAGGAATTTCTCAGTAGTAGCCACGGAGTCTGGATTTTTGCCCGGTTGATGGCAATAGATTCGCCCGCTATTACATGGGACTTAAACATAACTGGCGAAATGTGGGTGGTACACCTCTGTCTAACCCCTCGGGTATTACAGGCGTGATGTTATGTTATGTTTAACGACGTAAGAAAGCAATCTTGCAGTGTCTCGAAAAGTTGCACTTTACACTAGAACCCCAAAACAGTTTAAAAAATTCATAACTCGTAAACTAGCTGAATCAGAGAGGTAATTTTTGGAATACGTATTTCTTATAATGAAATCTATCAGATGGCACTAATGATAGCATTCTAAAGTCTTACATGCGTTCTATATTAGTTATAGCAATTGGTATTTCCCTCTCATTGAGAGGAGGCCCAGTCCCAGCAGTGGGAACATTATAGGCTAATGATGATGATGATGAATTGGTATTTCAATTTGAAGCAGCAATATTGCTGTAATTTGTTAGTTGACATTAAGTTGGGAAATAGTTGATTTTATGGTATTTTGAAATATGTTTTGTTAAAAAAAGTTGAAAAAGTCAAGGACGTATCATAAAAAAAATATCCTAGGAAGACGTTGATCAGACCGTCCGACGCATTATTTTTTTCAAAATTTTAAAAAATAATAATTATAATATTGCCGTTTTTCGAGATACGAAATCGCTTTCCAGCATCGACAATATACACTTTGTAGAAGAGATTGACATCTAGTGCTATCTTAGTCAAAGATCTAGTCTCATTGATTGTTAGCTTGACTATACAGCAACCACTCCAAGTAATTTAGACTAATTGGACAGTAAGCCTTGTGTTGTGGACAATAGGGTACCCAAAAGGTCGAGCAATTCATATCGTGTTCTATATCCCGTTTTTTGTTCATTACAGGAGCTGTTGGCGCTACTGAGGGGCTATCAAAACCGTACAGACAAATTCTGGGCCAACTCAATTCAGATTACAAGCTAATAGAGAGAGATCGGCCGGCGCCGCCGCGGCCGGCCCAGCAAGACGTGGCGAGACGATCTAGACTGGATGCATACCGCGAGGGTTGGCTTGAAGAGGCACGGGTAAAAAGCACATGGAAGGTATTGGGGCAGGCCTTTGCCCGGCAGTGGGACAGTACAAGCTATTGTCAAAAAAAAAAGAGGGAGATCCCGATCAGACTTACGTCATTTTGTGTGCGGTGAGCGGTGCGCACGTCTCTTCTCTTCGCTTTGCACAATATCTCCGCATAACTTCGGTGGATACACCCTAGCTCTCACGCATCTCCTGTCCTCTCCACTTCGCACATCTCCGCTCGTCTCCGCATTAGTAGAGTCATTAGGCCTTAAGCGAGCTCCTATTATATAATTCGTGATTTTACAAGAGAAGATAACAACTCTCAAAAGTAAAATTAAATCTAACAGAATAGTCATGACGACAGTATCAAAAAATTGCAAATCTATTTAGTCCGTCAGTTAGAGTATTGGAAATTAATGGACACGTATTTTTTGTTTTTGTAAATCAATGAATATTGACAAAAGATAAAACGCATCAAAACTCGGGAGTGGGGACTCGTGACGTCAGAACTAGCTAAAAATTATACCTAGGCGTGACGTATTGAGAATTTTAAAAGCGTCATATCTTCGTCAATTTTGGTTTACGTAACAAAAGAAAAAACACGTGTCAAATATTTTTTGATAATCTAACTGACAGACTAATTAGATTTTTGGTGGTCTCGCCTATTGACGAAATGTGGGCATTTACCTGTTTCTATACGCCTCTGTCTTACCCCTCGGGGCATACAGTCGTAATGTTAGCTAATTAAACGGTAAACGCGATTGTTTCTTCAAATATTAAATTAATCATAGCAAGTGTTTAACATTCCTCTCACAGTAGGCTTTTAATATGTTTTTAATTGTTACTTTGATCATTTAAATGGCGCTTTAAGATGAATGTTAACATAACATAACGCCTGTAATCTCCGAATGGTTGGGCAGAGATGTACTACCTAATAGTACACCCACATTTCGCCAGTCATATTAAAGGCACATGTAATAGGGGGCGAGCCTATTGCCATCAACCGGGCACAAATCCAGGAGGCTTAGCCAAGTTGACAATCTACAATCGTTAACGCTAGTAGAATGACATCATCTCAACGTTAAATCACGTGATCAACACAAACGAATAGAAAATTCGTAGACAAGTTTACATCGTTCAAAATTATAGAATAGAATGCTACGCTCACCATAGACTAAAGTGTAGGTTTTTTCTACAGACATTAGAGAACGAGCGATCGACTCAGTCGTGTCAACTTGGTTACCAATTTAGCGCTTTCTACAATCGCTTACGCCCCGGCGTTTACGATTGTAGAACGAGAATCGATATGAAACGTTTGTAACTTGACTAGGCCTGCAGACTACGTGGCTGCTACTGGGAAATTTCTGATGGAAAAACCCGATAGCACTTTGCCCGACCCGGAATCGAACCCAGGACCTCATGCTCAGTAGTAGCGCTTGCGACCACTGGACCAACGAGGTAGTCAACATTTTCATCATCATCATCATAATTTCAACCGCAAGACGTCCACTGCTGGACATAGCCCCCCCCCAAGTGTCGCCACATTGACCGGTCCTGTGCGACTCGCATCCAGCGGATTCCCGCAAGACGAAGTTTCGAAGTTCCGGAAGACGTTGCACTAGGTGGAGCGATGACCTGGTGCCTTCACCAGGTCATCGCTCCACCTAGTGACGCAACGTCTTCCGGAACTTTTCGGCTCCATCGGCCATCTGTTCTACGCGCAATGTGCCCTGCCCACTGCCACTTAAGCTTGGCAATTCTTCGAGCTACGTCGGTAACCTTATTGGTTCTCTTGCGGATGTCACATTTTCATGTACGTAATCCTATTTTCTCGAAAAAGTACATTCCTAGAACACTATCTGGCTTAGGGGCGTAATAAAAACTATCTAGAGATTAGTTCTATTATGACAGTTGTATTCATAACATAGCGGGAATCCGCTATATGCGAGTCGCACGGGACCGGTCAATGTGGCGACACTTGGGGGAGGCCTATGTCCAGCAGTGGACGTCGTCTTGCGGCTGAAATGATGATGATCATGATTCATAACAGAAAGAATCTTTATGATTCAGACGAAGCCGCAGGCAAGTACCTACCTAGTAGTTTTATTACAGTAATTATTTATATGATTTAATTACTACCTACTGTGATTCCGGAGATTTCTTTTGTTTTATTAATGAGTAGCTCTTCTGTGATGGATAGACGAACATTATCTATGGTATGATGGTATTTTTTTTGTCTATGGTAAATATTTAAAGAATGCAGAAGGTGACAATAGATTTTTTTTAAATTCCTACAACGATTTTCAACAGAATTAACTTATTATGCTGTTCAATAGCTTTACGTCAATACAAAACATTTTTGACGTTTGGAACATCATTTCATAGCTAATAAAATGTTGTCACGTCGTCTGCCCAGACCCTAAGTCATAACCCTCAGGTCATCGCTCATTATATCAATTTTTGAAAAAATAAAACAGGTTACTCGACTTTTTCAATTAATTCAATTGTACCTAGGTATTTCTCAGTACTAGTCAGTACAGTACTAACCATATTTTTTTAATCAAAAGGGTGTAGTCTACAGCGTGTTGCGAATTAATAAAATAATTATTTTAATTGATAGTTGGACCACACTTAATCACAGACCATGCTACTGTTGGCAACAGCTGTTTTAAACAACCGTTATTGTTTTGTTTTTAATTGAAAATATAATTAATTTGACCTCTTAGAGTTGGTTAAAGGTGTAATAGACCTAGGTTTTAACCGACTTGCAAAAGGAAAAGGGTATCAATTCGTAGAATATTATTTCGCGGTGGTCCTGTTTAGTCTTTTATTATATTTGTACTTTTAATAATAATAAATTTATATATTTCAGACATGGTCCATAGTTCAATACAGAATATAAAAATTTAAAAACACCCAATACAATTGAATTAAATTAAATATAAATTAAAATAGTACACATTAAAACAATCAGTAACAAAATTAGAAAGAAAGAAAGAAAGAAAAAAATATTTTTTTGACGTCAGTTAATAAACCACGACACACACACAGTTATATAAAAAAAGATACAAAATAAGGAGGAAAACAGTTTGTGCTGTGTGCCTCACGGCTGCGCCAAAAAGGTCCATTTCATATTCGTGCCAGACAGGTGATGCTGTCTGACGCTGGTCTTCCAATGAACCAAACCAACCAAATAATCCAATCCAATCCAATTAATCATACCATCACCACCATCACCACCACCATCACCACCACCACCGCCTACCATCATTTATCTTACTTTTGCTTTTGATAATAAATTTCCAAATCATCTTTTAAGCTATTCTTGTTTCATTAGCAAATTCAAATTTTTCTTTGAGTTACATTTTTTTTTTGGGTGAAGGTCTTCAGAGATAATTACAATTGAACATAAAGTATAGCAAAAAAAAATGGAGGATTAGAAAGGATTACAACGAAAAATGGAAAAATAAAAAACATTTTTGCAAAAAAAAAACACTTTTTTTGCATTTTATGTGGGCACCTCAATTGTAAATATTATAATGCTGAACTGAATGTGTAAGGAAGGAACTGAACGGCTAACATGAAAAAAAAACTAAACCAAAATCGGTTCATCCGTTTGGGAGCTACAATACCACAGACAGATACACAGACACGTTAAACTTATAACACCCCTCTTTTTGAGTCGGGGGTTAAAAAGAGAAAGAGGACCAGATGAACAGAGCTTAACCTAATGTGGTCCATAACGCAAAATGGGCCATCTGTCTTAGTGCTGCTTTCTGACTTATCTTCAAAACTAGAAATCTAAAGTACTTAGATAAATGCGACTTAAGTCTATGTATATGCCTAAATCGTGACCCCAGGAAACCTAACAATCCTAGCAAATCCACCTAGCTTTAAATACATAACTTATTATTTACCAATACCATTACATAACCACACACACAAACGCATTTAAAAAACGAACAGAACATTAGGACATGCATTCAAATATGGAAGGCGTCGAATCGTGACGGGCCGCGGGCGCGAACAACGCTGATTGGCCGACGCTCTCGTGACGCACATGCGCACGAGTCGAACAAAGGAAACGAAAGGAATATCTTTGATTTTTAGGTGCAAATGATTTTGAGATACCTGCGGAGTGTATTGTGTTATGTAGGTCTTTCATGAGTCTTTCATCTACAGAACTACTGTTGAATATGTGGCATGTTTGCCTGAACAGAACTTACTGAAGTGCCAGCCCGCTAGTAATTTTGGAAACATTTTCAGCTGCTACGTAGCAGCCATAATAATTGTTATCAATATTTTTCCCAAAGACTGCTGGACATAGGCCTCCTTCAGCGTCGTCACATCAACCGTCCTGTGCTTCTAAAATCCAGCAGATTCCTGCGACATTCACAAACTGATAAATTAATAATCTATAAGTATCTACTAATACTTATTATGAACAGGTAAAGTTTGTAAATTTTGATCTAGGGGTCAATCTTCGGAACTACTGATGCGATTCTGAAAATTCTTTCACTTCTTCTTCTTTGCGTGTCGATAGACTCAAATAATACCCGACCAGTATGTTGCCACCTGCACGGCTTTGTCGTTGGCTTCGTTTAAATCCTGGAAGGTGCAGGTGGCTGTGCAGGATGGGCAAGAAAGGAGGTGGGGCATATCCTGCAGAGAGGCTCCACACTGACATTGTATATGGGACGGGTGGATAATTCCCCATTTGGCCAGATTATTTCTGCAGCGGCCAACCTGGGCCCGCAAACGGTTAATAGATTTCCAGATTGGCCACTGCAGTTCCTGTCCAGGAGGAAGATGTTCTTCTGGATTGATGAAGTGAGGATGGGTGGGGTGTCTGTTCCTCCATAATTCGCATCTTTCATCCGAAGCACTATCTTTTAAGGAAATAGTGTGTCTCACGAAGCTTTTACGGCTTTTTAAGCGTGAAGGTAGTTGATGCCCGTACGGCGGTTATCTCGTTCAAACTATTCTTTCACTCTTATGGGAAACTACATGATCGCTGGGTGTCATAGGATATCATTTAAAACTTCCCTATGGGATAAATTCCGACAATAACATGAAATCAAGGTACATAACAAAACTATATATATCCGCTAAAGCTTCTGATAATGGTACTTTAAGAAAAAAATATTTAACTACTCAATTTAAGGACATACATCACCCAAAAATTATTGCACCAAATTAAATCTGAGGGCAACAAAAACGTCTTTTAGAAGCTCACCCCGAGGCTACGACTAGTATTCTACAAAATCAGACTTATTTTCAAACAAAAATAAATAAAAAACACGAGCGATTTGTAAATCACGAATGTGAAAATAGACGAGTTTTGATTGATGCCTCGCACAGGATCGAACCCCGCACCCTGAGGGAATGTCTGTCTTACTGTAATCACTGCGTGTGAGGTGATTGATTCATGGTTTTACGTTGAATGTTGTGGGGGACGTGTGGTAGGGGATTTTAGACCTTATATTAAAGGAGTAAGGCGAGGAAAGTGAGTGTTTCGTAGTTACGGATAGTAAGGTTTATGTTGGTTGGGGTGAGGTTCGACTGTGAGCGGGTGGGTCATTAAACGTAACAGGTAAGAAACTTCAATTTCCTCTAAAACTCGCTCACCGGACACAGACAGATAGTTCAGTACATTATAAGTCTGAAACTGTTGCCCGGAGCTGCGTCCGCAATTTGTTTTGACCGGTTTGACCAAATCTCAAAGCATGTCGAAGGACAAGTGTTCTCGTTGACTACGTTCCCACAAGGCCCACTGGAGGTCAGTCTTCGATCTTCATACAGGTAAATGAAAAAGATGGAAGTACGACTTGCTGTCCATAAAACCAATTGAAAGTAGACACTTCAGCTGATGAGCTCGAAACTCAAGGGCGAGAAAAGTTGGTATTATTATCGTACCCAAGCTCGGCAGAGCATTCTGTACGAGTTATTATTTTGTTAGTATCCTTTGCAACACTTTTCTGACTAATCTTTTAGCCACGAGGAAAAACAACATGAATTTAATGTCAGAAAGGAGAACTACAGGACGAACTACATAGGTTCCGTGAAAGAAACAAAAAAGAGTTGATGGGTGGGACATGGGACAGTGCAGGTTGGCGAAAAAAATTGTTTAAGGGGCTGACAACACCTAATTGATGTTTTTAAGCAGTTTAAAAAAATAACTATTTGTACTAAGCACATCAAAAAAATTATATGTTAATATTCATCATATTTCAAAGACCGTGGACGGACTGGAAACATAATTGGACGAAATCGGCTCGATAGAAAATAATTGCAAAGAGTGGTCTTAAAATCTCTGTGTTTATTTTTTTGACGTATGGTTCTGCAATTAAAAACATGAAGTCAACATATTCATACCTAAACCGCTAACGAGTCATATTTCACAAATAATCACAGTTTTTTTTATTTCAATTTTTACTCTTTTTTTTCTAAAAACCTGGCGACCCAGTAACTCTCTCGCTCTCGTTTACTCCGATACAAATAGACAGTGTGCGCACATTTTGGTGTTGACATCCCCTTAAGCAGTACAACCATGCACGCTCTTAAGCCTGAACTTTGATCATTTATCAAATCGCTTACAATACCCGCTAAACGCTTTAAACCAGCTGCAAATCGGACATCAACCTCACCCCGATAACTATTCAACAGAATTTGTAAATTGCTCACAAAAATGTTGATATATTTTGATTGAACCGACCGTTGTGCGTTTCCTCTCGATTCAAATTATATGTGGGTCACATTAATTGCTATGCATTGTATTATAAATCTAGATTTTAGGTTGTTTTTCTTTAACTGACACGTCTTTGAAGTACTATTAATATACGTTTAAAAGTATTTTGATAATTTGTTCATAAATTAGGTAGTTCGAGTGACCATACACAAAGCAAGAGAAAAGCTAGAGATTTTTTGGGATTAATCTGTCGATTCGATTCTTTCAAAGTCAGATTCCTTTTTTTTAATTCGATGTTTGTTTCCTAGTAACTCCGTGATGACTGTATAGTTTATAAGTTATCTTCTTTAGTGTATATTTTTCTTTTATATCCATGTATTTATGATCTGATAGTAACTTTTGGTAACAATGGAAAATGAATACTCGACAAGAATCTGTGTGATACCATCATACCACAACAAAAAAGGCGACTTAAGTTTGTTTCGTTGACTTTTTGGCCACCGACTTCCGGAAGTTAAGGTATTTTCCACTTTTTATTGTTTTTTTTTTTTAAGTATTTTTTTTTTTGCAAAGAAATTTTTATTCACTCAAAACGAATCTCGAATGCAAAACAGTCAGATTATAGGTTCTTACTTCTCGAAATTGATACCTCAAGATAGACTTCAACAGAATTGACATCAATGCTCCTTCTTAGAATCCCTAATTTGTTCTGAAGTGGGACATAATCAGGTATTTTGTAAGTGTCGATCATTGAGCTAGTGCCGATGTAGTTACAGACAAATGAGACATATCAGTTGGGGCTTCGGAATGGCAACACACTTCACTTGCTGAAAATGCAGATGCACATTGACACAGCAGATGTCAGATGTCCATTGTCGACGATCACGACAACTCACTATCGGGTGGACCACCTTTTTTTTGATGACTGACTGAATGACTGAGGAGACATTTGATGAGTGTCAAACTTTTACTGACTAAAACCCATCCATGTTCCTTCTTCGCCCTTTGTGTTCCGGGGTCACGGTATCTCTTTCGAACAGTCCCGGGGCGCAGCCCGCGGGTGGACCACTGCTTTTGATAATATGTATAAGCTTTTATTTAACTTGTCTTGTTAGTAAGTATGTTTTGGTCAAATCTAGCAACTGAATTTCAATTTAGTTCCTCCCATCCGATTGAGCTGATTTTTTTCACACACTTTGGTTCTGGTGACAATACAATTTTATGAAAGACATGACTTGCTCCTGCAGCCAGGAACGCCTTCTCACGAGAGAACTCCTCAACGATTAATAGTACGGTACGGACACGAAACTGTATACGTGTTCAATGTTGATGGATAATTCTAATTTTTTGCTTTTAATTTTAATAAAAGCTTGCGTTTTTTATGTTTAATTTGTTTTAATAACAACAAAGTTTTGTGGCAACACAGCCGCCAAATTAAAATGGAACTGGGCAGGCCATATACGTGATCGCATGACCGCATGTCGCATCAGAATTGGGCGAAGCTATCTACAGATTGGGTTCCGCACATTGGGAATAATAATTTATTTTATTTTGCGAACCGAGAAGAAAAACAAAACTGGCCATACACAAAACTATTTACTTATACACAAGTGTTCAAGGGGTTACAGATCAAGATTTACCAGCCAGATAACAATGCTTGGTATGTAGCACAACTCGTAGGTACCTACTTGTGTATCTACTTACACAAGACGGGTCAAGATCGCGAGTTAGAATGGACGAACATAAAGCCATAAAATTATATGGATGCGGAGATAAACTACAACGTGATTGATAAGTTTTCGCAGAATCAGTAGCTGGTAAAGCAAACAAGTCCTGGATTGAAGAACGTGTGTCCTATCGGCAAGGTAAGGATTGTGCAAAATTGTGTGCTGATTTACGGCCATTGCCAATAACTTACTAGCCGGTTTCGGTTTTGTGCTATCTCTGTCAGATTGACATTTTACTTACATACAAACGTCACAGAAAAGCGTTCTTTGATTTTTCTACGAATCAAGAGACAGGTAGGTGACACAAATAAAATATTCTTTAGAAAACGGTCGTTAGACAGAATTACCGAACTTCGACCTGTCAACTACCGTCAAATGTCACGTTTCACGGTAGGACTCATTGTAACGCACTCAAAACATTGTACTGATGAATCCATTGAATAGTACGGGGCTCATGAAGGTATTTTAAGTAGGTACAGATAAAACGTTAAAACTTGTACTTAAGTATTTAAAAAAAACCGGCCAAGTGCGTGTCGGCCCAAGCGCAGTGTAGGGTTCCGTAGTAGGCCGTTATATTTTAGATTTTGTTTTTCAATGCAAGTTTTTACCCGTTATAAATAAGCAACCACTTTATCTTACTCACTTTATAGGATTTATTCTAAGGATTTTGTATTTGGTACAAAATTATCCAACACCCTATTTCAAAGACTATTACTGCTAAACTGATGAAGTTATCTTAACCACTATAGTTTTCCTTTAAAGTTCATGAAATGCTCTATCATCATGAATTTTTCCAGATGTCAAGCCAGCAGTACAAAAGCTAACTTTTAGAGAGGGGGACGCCCTATACTGGAACAAAAATGTGCACTTTAAAGTTTAATATTTAGTAAATGGAGCATTCAATCGAAAAGTAATATTAGCAACCCCTAAGTCATTTTAAAAGACCTATTCAACGATACCCCACACGATGGGTAGACAACGAAAAAAAAAATCATCCCCACTTCACATGTAGGGGAGCTAGATAGCCCTAAAAAAAAAAAACCTAAATTTAATTTTACCACTTTGTCGGCGTTATTAATATACACACGTCTACAAAATTACAGCTTTCTAGTACTAACTGTCTCTTAGCAAAACCTCGGACAGACAGACAGACGAACATGGCGAAACTATAAGGGTTCATGTCAGGACTACGGAACCCTAAAAATCTTGCGAGATAGTTGTAATTAGTAGACCACGTATGGTCTGGAACAAAAATAAAATAGCAATGAAGAACAAGTCCCTTTCGGCTTCGTTCAGAGTACTCTCACACCAATAATAGATAGGTATACGGAACTATACGTACTACATAAATGTGCCACAACTGCTAGAAAACATATTTTTATGTGAATGATTCGCCAGTTCTTGTTTCTTACATCTAGTTATTCCGCGATAGCTTACCTTCGTAGTTCGTACCTTCACGCATTGTTCTCAGGAAAATGGTTTAGGTATCTCAGTTCTCAATTAAGCAGGGTAGGTAGGTAGGTATAGCTTTAATATTTTTTTATATATTTAACACTTCAAGTACAGACTGTACAGAGGCGGACTTAATGTCTTAATGCTATACCTACGTTTAACAGTGTGGTGCTAGCATTTCTGGCGTGGAACGCAAGTTGTCGACTGCCAAACGTATTGTCATATAGAGATTTGATGCGCAAATACTAGCCGCATCAGAAATATCTCGTGACAACCCTGAGTCTGAATTTAAGCACAGTTAGGGCTACCGCACACTTGAGACAAGACTGGCTTCATCATCATCATCAGCCTGTTAATGTTTCCACTGCTGGGACACAGGCCTCCTCTCTAAGAGAGGGAATGGGCTATAATCGATGGGTTATAAGACTGGCTTAAGACGGACTATTTCAATACGACAGGCTATTTCCCTACTAGTGCGAGCGAGAGATAAATAGTCTGTCTCGCTCGCACTAGTAGGGAAATAGCCTGTCTTAAGACAGTCTTGTCTCAATCGTGCGGTAGCCCTTAATGACAATACTAGGTAACTACACACATCAAAAGTGTCTAGGGATCAACATATATTTTTGCAATAACTTTTCTCCTGATTGATATTAATTAAAATTTTCTTTAAGGATTCATCAAATAAAGTGTTTTCGTTTGTCACAGTAACGATAAACCAAGTCACCTTTGCATTAATAAAGAAATTTGCCATTTTCCTAATAAAGGGATTTTTGACATTTGAACCACTAACATTAAAGTTCGAAAAAAAGACTGAAATAACAGTTTTCTTTAAAATTTTATTGGGTAACTTAAACAATTAATAATCCGTGTTTCTACCGCGAACACTAACAACACAAGAACATCGGTTTGGCATACTCAAAATGAGTTCATCCAAATCACGCAGAGGAATGGCCGCCCATGTTCGTTGCAACAACAAAAAAAGGTCTTCTTGCGACTGGATACCCTCCATATTCGGCAGAGCTCTTCTCTGTAGCATATCCCATGCATGCTCAATCGGGTTCAAGTCTGGCGACTGAGCAGGCCAGGGCAGGACATTGATGTTAGCTGCGGCGAGAGTCTGTCTTACAACTCTTGCGGTGTGCGGTCGTGCATTATCATGCATTAACTGAAATAAGGGACCGATTTGCACTTGTAGAGGAACGATGACGTCTGATACAATCGTCTCAGCATAAATTTGAGCGTTGAGGTTGCCTCTGATCCAAATCAACTCAGTTCTTCCGCCGATCCAAATACCCGCCCATACCATGATGGTTCCACCACTATAAGGATGGACTTCCTGGCAGGATTTTAATCGCTGTTGGCGTCCAGGGGTTCTCCAGTGTCGTATACGTCTTGTATCCGGTCTCATACCAAAACGAGACTCATCAGAAAAGCACACGAAACGCCATTGTTCTTCTGCCCAATTTCTGTGTTCAAGAGCCCATTGATATCGAATCCTACGATTGTGCATTGCTATAGGTGGTACCCGTAGCGGTCTTCGGGAATGAAGGTTCACTTCATGCAAGCGGTTTCTGACTGTCTGGTCGCTAATTAAGTTCCCTGAAGAGTGATGAAGCCTCACGGCTAACATCATGGCGGTTATTGTTGGAGCTCTTCGAGTTAAGATTTGAATGTATCGGTCTTGTCTCCGTGTGGTGCAGCGATACCGTCCTCCATGGCGCTCAGCCACGGTACCAGTGCTTCGGTAACGTGTCCAAAGTCGACTGATAACACTCTGACTTGTATTCAGAGCTAAAGCCACAGTACGTTGCCGGGAACCAGCTTCTATCATTCCCACGGCTCTGAGCATTTCTTCCCTGCTTAAATGACGTCGCCGCTCCATAATAACGTTGGTTTTAATCAGTAGTAGGGAAACAGTAGCACTAATAATGTCTTCAATGCGTTGTATGTTTTTATAGGGAAAATATTGACAGCTGATTTTCATCTTTTACTCGAATTTGATTCACAGTTCCTGATTCAAATTATGAAATGCACCAAAAAGGATCCATATAAATTTATAAAATCATAAATTTATTACAAAGCCACATCTCAATCTCAAGAAATCCGCATAAAAATGCTTAATCTCTAGACACTTTTGATGTTTGTATATAGGCTCACCCTCTTTTAGGTACACTTGTATGAGTTACCTAAACCTGACATATCTTCAGGGATTCCAGCATAGCTATTCACAACGCTTCGATTCGATTTTCGATTCGGAAAGTCGTATGTCTATCTCGCTCGATTTCGTAATGTCAAAAAAAGATAGACATACGACTTTCCGAATCGAAAATCGAATCGAAGCATTGTGAATATGGGGCCAGGTGTGAATGTTCTAGGGCGAAAACAGGGGAATACCTGCGTTATTAGGCCACTTTCCTCTTAAAAGACAAGTAGGTAAGTATAAATATGAACATCGAAAAGCGAAATCCGATATCTTTTCATACAAAATGCTTTTGTCATTAGAATAAGGAAAATTTATTTTTTCTTAGAACGAAATTATAATGATGAGTAGGTATAATTATCGTGTAATTTCGTTCTCCAATTACCCTCACGATTTACATGTATTTCTTAGAATATACATACCGTTGGGTACCTACCTAGGTACTTACATGTAGCTAAGTAATGCGATGTTTTTTGAAGAGCCGATCTTTGAGTAGGTACCAGGCACGAAGGCACCTAACAAGCCGGTTCCTGCTTCAAGGCAGTTTATGTACTGTGTACTCAAGGTACAGTCGTGGTCTTTTCCGCCTGATCAGATTTTTTTTCGCTTAAATCATGCGGAGGCGCCGAGCCACGCCCCCTTAAAGTTTAGACCTTTAGGAAAGCGTGAACTTTGGCGCGCAAAATAACTATAACTCTCGTTTGGCGTGCGTCGTCAGTGCGCTCGGCCGATCGGTATCTTTTCATTCATTATTTCTATACAAAGTCAACGGGGCGGGGCTAGAGAGCGTTTCTATGTTGTAAGTGCAAGCAAAAATTAGCTTAGTGGTGATCAGGCAGGAGTGTCCTCGATAGTACCTATACAAAATTACGCAAGTTTTATTTTCGAGGTTTTAAGATTGAAAATTCTCAGTATATCCAGGTCCAGTCCAGGGTCAGAACTTCCCAGGGCAAGTCAACTATAACTGCATTCCTGTGTTACTTCAGAGTAGATACAATAAATAAAATAAATCAATAAATATCGCTAGACATTACACACAGCGCCATCTAGTGCCACACCAAGCAACGAAGCTTGTGTCGTAAACACCAGACAGTTGATATACTACATAGATACTTTTTGTTTGTAAATACATACTTATTATACACTTAAACATCCATGCCTAGGAAACAAAATGTCCATACTCATTCAGTTGCGTCCAGAGGGCCTAGACGAGTGGCAAACGATTTCAAAGCGTTTCAAGAAGTTTCTTGTCCGTTCTTCTCCATAAGTACTTAGGAAGAACCCACTACACTTGGGAACGGGCAACTAGCTTCATAATTTTGACTGACCGCCTCCTGCCTGACAAGTTATAAGTGTCAATACTCTGAAAACTCAAGTCTTTTTTTCGGCAGACCTTAATAAATGCTGAGATTGAGTTGAGAATTACAAAGTACAGACAAAAATTTTGTCGCCGCTGGCGGTCACGACCTCGACCTCCAGACCCCCCCACGCGCCTAGTCTCCTCTTGACTAGTTTAGTTTCTACATTCGGTGTTTGGAGTGAACATGATGGGATAGGCGAGACGACAAAAAAAAACTAATTAGTCCGTCAGATAGATTATCAACAAATATTTGACCGGTGTTTTTTCTTTTGTTACGTAAACCAAAAATGACGAAAATATGATGCTTTTAAAATTCTCAATACGTCACGCCTAGGTATAATTTTTAGCTAGTTCTGACGTCAAGAGCCCCCACTCCCGAGTTTTGATGCGTTTTATCTTTTGTCAATAATCATTAATTTACAAAAACAAAAAATACGTGTCCATTAATTTCCAATACTCTAACTGACGGACTAAATAGATTTGCAATTTTTTGATACAGTCGTCATGCCTATTGGTTATTAGAGAACTTATTGCGGAAGAAGAAAAAAGAAGCAAACAAAGGAAAAAAATAAAAAGGGACGTGTGTGGGTGAGAAGCGCGCGGCCTCGCGTCGCCGCTGGCAGCCGCGGGGAGAACCACCGACAAGACGCGCCGGACGCGCGGACGCTCGCGTGCCTTTTCAAGCGATTCGGGTCTTTTAAGTATGTAGATAAGGTTTAAAATAATTTCAAAGAAAGAAGAAAGTGCTCGCCGCGTCGCTGCCATTCCGGTGTGACTCGGCTCTTAGCGATAAAGTTGAAAAGATAATAAATTTTGTCAGATTGTATGGAATAGTACTTTGGTCTTAACGGCTTTGCTGGCACATACACTCTATTTTGTCGTTTTCCATGACCATTATACGAAGTATTATATTATCTGTGCCATTATGCATAAATGTGGCTGAATTGTGGGCTTGTTGACATAGACCTTTAACTTGACATGGGACCAATAAAGCGAGAGTACTCGAACAAGATATCTCATGCAGAAATTGATTTCTTTCACGGGCTGTCTTGTGTTGTTCTCTCATGTTGTGCTCTATTTTAACTAACCCTAAACTGTTAGCTGTCACTGTTTTTGTTTGTTGCTAACGGTTTACAAATTCTAACCTTGCGTAAATTTTGGGACACCAAAAGAGATTTAAAAGAATTAGGTATAGAGCGGACATTGGGAATAACGTCATACAAAAATCTTGATCCCGACCATTTTCAATTTTGACACACGAATGCTGCCTGACAAGCGGGCGTGACATTAGACAGAACGATTTGTTACTAAGTAGTAACAAGTATTTGGATTACGATTTTCTTCGTCTTGTCCCGTCTATCGCTGGTATATATTTAAATGTCTTTGGGGACACCCGATTTAACTGCAATAGTGAAAATTAAAAACATTTCATTCAATCAAAATCATATAATATAATTTCATTAGGTTGTATAAAATACAGACACATATTTGTATATTTCTTGTAAACAGTACATTTCTTAAATCTAAAAGTTAACACTAGAGTGAAAAGGACAATTGTCAACCATACATAGGCACTATTATTTTAAACTAAGAAAATATCAAAATCGCAAAAATCTACTCACTCAAATTATCCTTTTCACCTAAGATCTAGTTTGATCATAATACAATCTTCATTTATTTATTCATTATAAGGAAATGTAAAAAATACATAAACTTCTAACAATAAGTGTGCGTTTACTGAAAGCTTAGCATTTTTTCATACAAACGTTTACAACCAATGACGTAGGAAAAGTCCAAATAACACGGAAAAATCATTAAAAATAATACTGTCAATTCACTTTTGTGCTAATTTAGACATTATTGAGATTCTTTACTTAAATATAATTGCAACGAGTAAAACGTTGAAAATTTCATTTTACAGATGATGATTAACGTTATGCCTGGCCCTTGTTATGTTTAAGTCTCATGTAATAGGGGGCCAGCCTATAGCCAACAACCGGGCAAAAATATAGATTCATTGATTGATTGATTGTTTTCAAAGAATGCATCGAATTCAAGATCTCGTGTTTATTGCAATTATATTAAAGTAACTAAAATGTTTTCACTCCAAAAGGAATAAATTTTAATAATAATTAAAGCCAAAGAAAAATTATTATGGCACCTAAAAATAATACGTGAATTCAGTAAAAATAAGTTGTGATGCTAAATATTATGCCAATAATTTTTTTTTAAGATAAATAACTTATTCAAGAGACAACCAATTTTTGGACAAATGAATTCAGTCAAAATATTCATTTCTTCATCTTAGTCTTCTTCTCATCTACTTACTGATTTTTATCATCAATACCATATAATTGTGTATACCTATATTGTGCCAAAAAATGGTGCATTCACCCTACATGTAACTGTTATAAATACTATAGTGTACAATAATGAGTATTTACTAAACATTTCTTTGATTTTATTTGTGACTCAAGATAAAAGATAGCCTACATAGGAAAATATAATTTTTAACTATTACATGTATAATTCTTAAACATACATTAAACGTATATAAAATATGTGATACACACGGTGTAAGGGACGTATACACCAGGACAGTCCCACTTTATTATCAGCCTATAATGTTCCCACTGCTGGGACACGGCCTGTTCTCAATGAGAGGTAATGGGCTATAATCCACCACGCGGGCCCAGTGCGGGTTGGTAGATGTCACACATGTCTTCGAATTATTGGTTCTAGGACATGCCGGTTTCCTCACGATGATTTCCTTCACCGTTTTGAGAGCAGTGGTGATGAAATAAATTACACAAAGTAATGCGCCTGCCTGGGTTCGAACCCACGACTTACTGTTCGTAAGTCGGGGTCGCCACCACTGGGCCACCGCTGCTCTCACCCCACTTAGTTGAAGATTTTCGGCGAAAAAATAATTTCCATACGAAAAGTGCAATAAACACAGTCAAAATGTATGGAACGCCTTATTTTTTTTAGAATAAATAATAAAAAATCTATTATACTGAATATTGGTAAAACTGTGTTGTGTTACAATGTCCCTAACAACGTTTATAACTAGTAAACATTAAATACACTAAATTATATGAAATTGGAATTATAATGTTCAGTCTGCAATTAACATTTACAACTAAAACTAATGTGATGATCTAGCATTCTAGAAAAAGGATTCAACAATATTTTTGTTAATATAGATGCTGCTTGCGTTTAGACAAAATAGACTTAGAGCTAAAAAAGCCAGTCAATGGTGAAGAATACTGACAAATGAATTCCACAAAAAACTGAAAAATATATCCAAAAAAAAAACTGACAAATATGTCCACAGAACACTGACAAATACATCCTTAGAAAACTGTCAAATTAATGTCACAGAAAACTAACAAATATATCTACAGAAAACTGACAAATACATACATATTCACAAAAAACTGACATTTAATTGCACAGAAAACTATCAAATGTATTCACAAAAAAAAAGACAAATACATAAATATCCATAGAAAACTAAGAAATTAATTGCACAGAAAACGTTCGTCTATTACACTGACAAACTTTCTTCTATCAGTTCAGGCAATAAAAGCACACAAATAAACATAAAACCTTATTTGACCGTCATATTTAATTTCATACAAGATTTTGACTCTGGTATTTTCTATGTTGAATCCTTCTTACAAAAACTATGTTATGTGAAAAAGCAAAGCCTTTGCGCTTATTAAAATAATGTCTCAAATATATACCTATTTAATTTTAATAATAATTTAATAGTACATTATGGTACAAGTGTGTAATGTTGGTGATTACAGCTGAGGCACCATTGAGACTTAAGACCCTCACCTAACGGCTCGGCCGTTAGGTGAGGGTCTTAAGAGAGCCGAGGACAGTAATCAACAATACACACGTGTATCATACGACGTTTTTCAACACACTTGTGAAGAAAATAATACTACAAAATAATTTTCAACAGTGAAAACGAGTTGTGAAAAAATTTTCGTAATGTCGGGAAAAATTATTCAGTTTTCCCATGCGAGTGCATCTAACAATGTCTAACAATGGCGATCGGCCATAGACTAAAATAATGAGGTTTCTTTTTTTTTTGCTTTTCGCTGAAAGCGTTTTAGCCACGTACAAAATCGGGAATTCAAAGTTTTCTTTATTACATAGAAAACAAAAGTTATATTTGAGTGTAAGTTTCTATTTATTAAAAACGTACAAGTTGAAATTATCTATTTAAATACGAAGTTGCATGAAATGAGCAAGCAATAGGTACATTCATTTACTTGTACTATTGAACACGATCATTTTTGTATCGAAACTTTTTTAAGAACAAAGCAACTCATCCAATAAAATAAAAAAACCCTATAACTCACTTGTGAATAGCAATGAAAAAGTCACAGTTTGATTACAGGTCATTATGTGCCTAATTGCAGTGAAATTAGAGCTATTTTATGAGAAAAATACGTAATAGCTTGCTGAAATAAAATTGCATCCTCCAAGACTTGAATGAGGCAAACGACAGAACGGTCCAAGTCAGGCCAAAATTTGAAGACCAGGGTCCCTACTCTCTAACGTTTCGTCCGTATATTCGGATCTATTCGTCTCTCTAGCCTACCAGCGCTGGGAATATGCTTCTAAATCAAGCCCTTGATCCAGCTGCCAAGCGAGAGCCTCCTCTACGATGTTGGTCGAGGCTATTGGCTATTAAGCCATTGGCCGACACGACTATCGGCACAATGACTGCTGTACTCATATTATTATTACTGTATTTCAAAACTAATAAAAAGATATAATAATATATAATATAATACCAGCCTATTACTGTCCCACTGCTAGGCAAAGGCCTCTTCTCAGACAGAGAAGGCACGAGCATTGATCACCACGCTTGCTCAAGACGGGTTGGCGATTTCAGACTTATATTAATTATGAGTCCAGGTTTCCTCACGATGTTTTCCTTCACCGATGTCTGTGATGTCCAAGATAAGCTTAGAAAAGTACATATGAATTGAAAAAGTCACATTGGTACTTGCCCGGATTTGAACCCACAACCTCATACATGGGAGGCGAGGCCTTAACATAAAAACATATATGTATTTACTTATTTTTTATTTTTGTGGTCATGAATATTTCAATGATTTTTTATGTACAGTAGAAGCATGAATTTAAATGCTGGTTATGATTTTCTATGTTAAATTAATTATTATTGAACATTGTGGTAATTTATTATTTTATATGACATGTTTTCTTGGATTTTATGCATTAGTTATGATTTTAATTTTTGACATTCAATTTAGTTTTTGGTGACATTTTTAAATATTTTCATGGTTTTTTATTTTTTATTATGTTGGAATTGTTTATTATTGTGATTTTTATTAATTTAATTTGATTTAGTGATGGCATATTTTTTCTATTTATTATTAGTAGAGTTGTGTTTTTTTTCTGTTTATTTTATTAATCTTATTTAACTAATTTAAACTTTTTTTATGTAACACATTCAGACACAATTGTTATTATTGTTATTGAATAAATGAAATGAAATATTACTGGTTTAAAATGGCTTGAAATTAACCCGTATCTTAAACATATTCAGGCAACATTTTTTTATTTTGCGTTTAATATGGACGCAATATGAGATTCAGTCAATGGGATCAGTCGTATTCATAAACGTAACATCAAAACGTACAAAAATACATTAATTTTTCACATATGTTTAAAAGCTTAATATACGCGCAAATAAGCGAACACCGCCAAAAAGCAGTTACAATATATAATTAAAATAGTCTATTTTTTGTGTATGCTATATTTAATAATACATAAATGTACAGTCAGCAAAAGTGTCTTGTTTTCAAACTTATTATTTTACCAGTCGTGTAAAATATAATATTCTGAGATCCCGCCTAAGATCGACCTTCACCCATCTTCCTATCGAATAAAAACTACTTTTTTTAATCCTAATATATATAATAATAACTTCCTCGAAAACGGGTTCTTACCGCACTACGATTAGGTTCAAATTGCAATGTATTTCACATACGTGCGTTTAATTTCAATTTCAAATATTCAGATAACTATACTTATACGAAGTTCAAATCGGTTCAATGCCTATAGTCCGAGGTTAATGTATTTTTTTTTATTTCGGCAAAGCAATATGCGTCTTTACGGCGTAAATATTTTTTTTATTGAAAAACGTTGGCGATACACGTGGACATTTGTTATTGCAGTTTTCGGCTCAAAAACACCCTCGCCCACGGTTCGGTTGTTAATTCCGCCTCGAATGCAATAACAAACTTTCTCCACTTGTATCAAAATGTACTATTTAGAAATCTTAATACAAGAATAAACATATTGCGATGGCTTACCTGATGAAACAAAGCCAAGTCCACATAAAAAACACATATTACAACAATAACAGAAAAAGTTTTGATTAAACTTTTTTATTTTTCAAAACGAACTCAATATTGATTGAAAATACAAAGCATTAGGAACAAGAAACTGTCGTGTTGTCTATCTTTTTGTTCCTACTACCAATGATATTTTACCAATAGAGACGTCATACTCATTATAAAGAAATAAAAACATGGCGATATTCGAACGCATCGTTCGAGCTGCCAACACCGCACGCCATTATCTCGTGCTCTCTGTCACTCATATGCAACGCACTACTTGTCTCGTTCGTGTATGTAACAAAACGGCAACAGCGCGGCAGTGATTTTTGAGTAAAATAAAATTTATTATTTTCCATTTTAGATAGACTAAACAGTACTAACAAATGAAAAGAGTGTAATTATTGCCCTTTCTAAACATACATCTTGCCATATTTGTTTATTTTCATACACCAAACTTCCGCTTAAACGTCAGTTCGCGTCGCGGCCGGACGCACAAGACAGACTGAGGTCACACAAGCTGATCAGCTTGTGTTTGAATTGCCGCGCTGACGTCGGTAAAACGTATCTATATAGCATCATTGCCTACTACAGGGTTGTCAGTAAGTCAATTGAAATTATGTATGTATACTTATCTATTTTCTTATTAAAATAATTATTCTTCACCTTACGTTTCGACAGTACGACTTTTTAAAATTCTTGGGTACAATAGGTGGCCACGTTTTAATCGCAAATATATATTAAAATACAGAGCATTTTATTACAAACACGGTGGTGTTAGGTTGTCAAGTAAAATCGGTCAAGACTCACAGTTGTCGCACTTTAATTAATCATGACTTAATTTAATCTGTCAAACTATTCGTAATATATTGTAATATTATTAAACAAAAAATTCATTTCGTAAACAGATGAGTGAAGGTCGGTCTTAGGCGGGATCTTAGACTTAAAGGCTATAATAAAGGGTGTAAAACACCTCTTAACGAAGCCGAAAGGCACTTGTTCTCCTCATCATTGCGATCATTTTTTTTTGTTCTACACCATACCTGGGAACCTTCTAGTTACGGAGATATTGAGGGTCGAAGTTCTAACATTTTGACAACTTTTTTTTTAAATACAAGTTTTTAATGTAAGGTTTTAGCTTTAAACACCTCCACGACCCTCTTACTATTCAATCCATCCATCAGCACAATGTTTTGAGTGCGTTACATTGAGTTCTACCACAAAACATGATTTTTCACCCCAAAAAAAAGTAGTTACCCAGCAATAATTGTTGCGTCAAGTTACTTAGTTTGATGTACAGAATGCTTGGTTGACGGCTTCGTGACGAGGTGGTTTACACCCTGTATTACATTATTGTCTCCCCAAAATGATACAAGCATTTGTTCCAAGTACCAACATCTAGTAGTGCTGTTGGTGTGCTTTTTTTGGGACCAATGTTTACTTCATTTTGATAATAAAAATTGTATACAAAGTTTCGCACACAAAATGACTTCTTGTCCACATATATATCTATCTTTATGAGACCGATGATACTGTTGTCATACATCACTGATAAATGATAATGCTGTCCTAGATTACGTAAAACTTTTTTTTGACACGTGATTTGGCACTCGATTTTAACAACGAGTAGATTATTACAGACAATGGAGGTCATGAAACCGTTGATCATTTTGGTACTTTGTCGTATTAAACTCGTGACATGGGTAGGTAGTATTTTTGACACCTCCGTTTGCTTCGAGTAACGTGACAAGGTTGTAAGTATGATCAAGCTTTTCATAAGCCAACTGCACTTAAAATATCATTGGGTATAGTTACAATAATCTACATAATTATACAAGGTGTAATTTTGCATCCTAGTCAAAATTCAGGAGCTTGTCACAAAAGACATAAATAAACGATTTAAGTTACGATACCTGGTCAAATAATTAACAAAGTTGCTATTTTAAATTGTTTAAATTTGACAGTATTTCAGAATAACACGAAAGTAATAGAAGAATCACCCATCGTGCGACATGTCTCTGTGCGCGTTTATTTGTGTGTGTGAAGGCGCGATTTAGGGCCAGTTAGGGCCTATCCACATCTCCACGTCACGACGTAGTCAACGTGGAACGGTGCGGTAACGTGGCACGGTACGTTGATATGACGTGCAAATTTACGTTAACGTAACGTAAAAATGCACGTTACGACGCAGCAGCGTTGCACGTTTTAAGTTTTTGCCCTTAAAAGCATCTATTGTCTTGTCCCAAAGCACTGGACGTTCTTCAACAAGTGAAATCACTAAATCACAGTCAATATTCTCTAAGCTAAGCTAAGACAATGAAGCATAAAGGTGGATGCTCCAGGGTAGCCGGCGAAATTCAAATTTTCTTACGTTTTTTTGCAATTTCCAGGTCAGTGTCAGGTTGTATGTTGATTAAAATTTGATTCGCGGCTGTAAAACGTATGTAGATATAGAATTATAATCATCAAAATCATCAATACGGGTTGTATTGATGACCCTCCAAGCTCATAAAGGTGTAGGAATTTACTCTTGCAAGGTCAAAGTCATTCCTGCACGTTTATGCGCTTGGAGGGTTGTATTGATGATTTTGATGATTATAATTCTATAACTACATACGTGTTACAGCCGCGAACCAAATTAACTACATACGTGTTACAGCCGCGAACCAAATTTTAATCAACTTACAACCTGACCTGGAAATTGCAAAAAACGTAAGAAAATTAGAATTTCGCGGGCTACCCTGGAGCATCCACCTTAACTGAGCGAGCGCATCGAATCGAACCACGTCGCCCGACATGACGCGTCGTCTCACGTTACCGCACCGTTCCACGTTGACGACGCCGTGACGTGGAGATGTGGACAGGCACTTACAGACGGGCTGCGTTTTAACACGGGTGGATTACACTAACCGATTTCCGTAAATAAGAAAAAAAATCCTACCCATTTTATTATCGATTCGGGTCGAAAATCATTAGCATGATACCTCCTTGAATTTGACCAGGATGCAAAGCGACACCTTGTATAAACTACTCCTCCATTTGTACGTAACTTTATACTCACAACATTGTATAGTTTCTAAGCTAAACAAATGAGCTGTTTCCCCTCATCCATCTGGAACTGCACCTTGTCGGAGTTCGCGGCCTTGTCAGCTGTCTTGGACAGCGCGCTCGCGAGGAAGATCTGAGCCACACCTGTTGCTGTCACGAACAGGGCCCAGCCTGGAAATGTAATACTTTTAATAAAAAAAAGAAAAGAAAAAAAAAGAAAAAAGAAGAAAAAATAATAAAATAGGAGCTCGTGGATAAATAATAACTGCCGCTTGGTCGAACTTCAGGTTAAACCGCGCTTGCCTAGGTTGATCCATGGATGACCCATTACATACCGAGTTTCCTCCGTGCCTCGGAAAGCACGTTTAGCCGTTGGCTGTCATTTGTAGATCTTTGACAGTCGTTACGGTAGTCAGTGACCAACCAGTGTTACCAAAAGGTACCTATCTTAAGAGATATTTCTCGACGGCATTAAAAGCCAAGTCAGCCAGCCCATAGGCTGTTTCGGGAGGTTCCTGCACCGAATCGGGCGGGAGGAAACGCCCGGGTGCCATCACTGCGAGGATCGATCGGAGGACACGGTGGCGCACACTGTGGAGGTGTGCCCCGCATGGGCGGAACACCGCCGTGTCCTCGAAGCGGCGATCGGCGGCGGCGACCTCTCACGTCCGGAGCGAGAAGAAATGGGAAGCCGTCACCTCCTTCTACGAAACAGTCATGCTAGCGAAGGAGGTGGCGGAACGTAAGAGGGAGAAATCCTCACGTCCCGGCCGCCGCGGGAGACGCACGGGGCGTCGGCCACCGTAGGCGCGGGCCTGTGGACGGTGAGTTATGGGCTAGCTCCCCGTCCGTCCGCCTCATGATGACAGGCCGTGTCGACGGCGCAGGAGTGTTCCACGCTCGCCTCAAAGAGATGTCAGCAGAAAGGAAGGATGCCTGCCGGGGCTGCGGGACTGTTCGCAAGAGATACCGTGGCCCCGGAACATAAAGGGCGATGAAAGAACATGGATGGGTTTTAGTCAGTAAAAAGTCTGGCACTCCCTCCTGCTCTGGGCGGAGCAGGAGGGAGTGCCAGACTGATGATGACATGATTGATGATTTCCCACCCAAAAAAATAAACCATAGCGCCCATAGAGGGGGTACAAAAAAGACACCAGGCTAGGCACTAACTACACGAAAAAGAAGCATAGCTAGTTTTCTTGTAGAAAAACTTGAGACAGTTGGTCGAAATTGGCAAGTTTTTGTAGATTTGATGAAATGCATTGTGTAAAACATTAAAGTGCAGTTTGAATAAAATCGTTCTTTAAGAGCGCACCGAGCTTCTAGCGCTTAGATTATAGGTATTCCTAAGCAGGACGAAGCACGACTAAAGCGGATAGGGGGGAAGCGTGGCGGCTCTGGTTAGAATGGGCGGAACGCACGCTAAATTAGGTATTTCCTTCATATTATTCAAACTAATACACATTTCGAAAATGTAAAATGTATGCGTTATAGAAAACATGTAGTTTTGTTATTATTCAAAATCTGATGATCTCCCGTGAAGTACTTACGCCGTACTTAGGGTTTATTTTGTTTTTTAGAGATTACTTTGGATTTTTTTCTATCGAGGAAACTAAAAGTAATCGTGTTTCTAAAGTGTACGATGTATAGAGTGAATCCTTAAATATCTTACATATTAATTGTATAACTAAAGGATAAGTAATAACGATGCAACAAGGGATCGCGCGAATGCAATTATTTTGGAATTATGTATCGTTTCCTCGGTGCGCTCTTAAGGAAAATGCAAACAAAAACACCAACAAGACAGGATGAGTAAGTTTTTAAAGGAATTAAATTGAACAATATTGATCTACAAAATGTAGGTATTACAAATAGTTATTTTTATTTACGTCAGTAGCCCGATGGATATTTTATTTGCTGTGCAATGCCTGTTAAGGCACATTCCCTGGGGCGACTTTAGACAGGTCTCCCCTGAGAGTTGCTGTTTAAGTGTGCTCGGCAGGACGTGAACACTGTGCTACCAGTCATCTCTGAGGTCACTTGGAATAGCTGGGACATTTCAGCTTATTCTTACTGTTATGTTAGAGATTCCCAAACTATTTTGGGCCAGAGACTCCTTTTCCAAAATGAACTGATACCTCATACCCCCATAGCCAAATTACAAATTATTCATCTTCAGCCTATTAATGTTCCCACTGCTGGGACGCAGGCCTCCTCTCTAAGAGAGGGAATGGGCTATAATCTACCACGCGGGCCCAGTGCGGATTGGTAGATGTCACATGTCTTCGAATTTTTTGGTTCTAGGACATGCCGGTTTCCTCACGATGTTTTCCTTCACCGTTTTGAGAGCAGTGGTGATGAAATAAATTACACAAAGTAATGCGCCTGTCTGGGTTTGAAGTTGAACCCATGTCGATTTACTGTTCGCGTGGTGGATTATAGCCCATTCCCTCTCATAGAGAGGAGGCCGTATGTCCCAGCAGTGGGAACATTATAGGCTGATTAATATAAAAAAAACTTACCGATAGAACAGTCGCCGGGTATATAAGGCTCGGAGTTTTCTCCGCAGAGTCGCTTGACGCGGGTGGCACCCCAGCCCCAGGGGTAGAGGAGCAGCCCTAGTACGCCGAATAAACCTGGAATTTGATAGGTTTAATATTATTTAACTATATATTTGACATTAGTGTTAGTAGAACAAGATAAAATGCATAACATCTAACAATGTTTTAAGCTTCCGGCCACCGTAGGCGCGGGCCTGTGGACGGTGAGCTATGGGCTAGCTCGCCGTCCGTCCGTCTCATGACGACAGGCCGTGTTGACGGCGCGTTCGTGTTCCACGCGCGCCTCAAAGAGAGTCAGCAATAGGGAAGGGGTCCGCAAGGGCCGAAGCCTGCCGGGGCTGCGGGACTATTCGAAAGAGATACCGTGGCCCCGGAACACAAAGGGCGATAAAGTAACATGGATGGGTTTTAGTCAGTAAAAGTCTGACACTCCCTCCTGCTCCGCCCAGAGCGGGAGAAGTCATTTGAAGATTTCCCATCCGACAAAAAAAAAAAACTCAAGGTTTAAAACTAAACTTAAAACAGTGATTGAAAAACTGGTACGAGCCGGAAATATGCAAAAACATCACAACATAACATCTAGTCTGTATTGCCTAAAAAGGTACACATACAGTAGTGTGTAAACGGAGGCTTCACGAAGCCGTCAACCAAGCATTCTGTACATCAAACTGAGTAACTCTACGCTAAACTTATTGCTGGGAAATGACTTTTTTTTTGGTGTGAAAAATCACGTTTTGCGCTAAAACTTAATGTAAAACACTCAAAACATTATGCTGGTGGATGGATTGAATAGTACGGGGGTCGTGGAGGTGTTTAAAGTAAAGTTCTTACATTAAAAACATTTATTTTAAAAAAAACTGGTGAAAAAGTTGGAACTTTGACCCCCAATATCTCCGTAACTAGAAGGTTCCCAGGTATGGTCTACAATATAATTATATAGATTAGAACACCAGGCTGATAAACTGAAGGCCGGGATTTGTTAGTGTCAGTTAAGATTTTTATGAATAACATACCGCCCAGCGCTTGAGTAGCTCCCGCCAGAGAAATGACACTCTTCTTGAACACAGACTGTATGCAGCAAGCCAAGACACCTGCTAATACTGTCGCGAATTGTATGGCTGCACCTAGAGACCTGGAGGCAGTATATATATACCTCCCAGCGCTTGAGTAACTCCCGCCAGAGAAATGATACTCTTCTTGAACACAGATTGTCTGCAGCAGGTGTCATAGCAGGCCATGACACCTGCTAGTACTGTTACGAATTGTACCTATGGCTACACCTAGAGACCAGGAGACAGTATATACATACCTCCTAGCGCTTGTGTAGCTCCCGCCAGAGAAATGACACTCTTCTTGAACACAGACTGTATGCAGCAGGCCATGACACCTGCTAATACTGTCGCGAATTGTATGGCTGCACCTGTAAATAATTAATTGTATTGAAGATTTTTTACTGTTGAAGTTTTATATTAGGAAGAAGTCCTTTACATACATGATATCTGGGTCCTCTTTGATCATGATTCTTTAGGTCAGCCAGAAGGCGACGCAAAAGACCTCGTAGACGATAGGGGAACTGGACAAAACAAACAGCCAGTGGCCCACATTGTTTTTAGGGTTCCGTACCTCAAAAGGAAACCCGGAAAACGGAACCCTTATAAGATCACTTTATTGTCCGTCTGTCTGTCCATCTGTCACCACCGATTTTCTCAGGAACGGGTGGACCTAGCACGTTGAAATTAATACCATATACTGAGGTCTATAGTCCCTCTATTAGGTGTATAAAAACAAGTCAACACGATAAAAAGATATGGGCAAATTTAGATTTTCGCGAAAACTTGTAAGTACCAAAATTTACCTTAATTTTCAACATTTTTATTTTTAGTACTTTTCCCTTTACTTGTGCTGTAAGACCTTGCTTTTAACCAAAATTGACAATTCTAGGTCAACCGAAGTAACCTATAGGTTTTGGGTCGAAAACCTATAGTAGTTCCCGTAGACCTAGAATCACGAAATTTAGCAAAAAGCAAGATTTTACACCACATGTAAAGGGAAAGGTCTGAAAACCGTAAATATGTAGTTTAATAACAAAAAAAAGCGATTTTACTATTGAAAACTTATTATTTGCGGTTGGTGCAATAGCCGTTTCTAGGGATCGAACTGCAAAGTTAAGTTTGTTCTTTAAAAAGTTTGTACGGAACCCTCGGTGCGCGAGTCCGACTCGCTCTTGGCCGGTTTTTTTTCAGGAAGTTATTGGGAGAGAGATTACCCCACAGTGGGATAGTGTAAGCTAACAGTAACAAGTAGTCTTGGATGAAGATCTGCTGATGACTCTGCTTAAATGATAATATTTTTCTAAACACACAAGTCAATGTTTCAAGATATCAGTCCAATAATAATAAATAATAAACCATTTATTTCAGGTAACAAAGACCCATAGATAAATACCTTAACCTAAAAATACATACTAATAACATTTTTTGTTAGTTTAAGCAACGTAAACAATAGCACGATCTTATTAAATATCATTAAATAGGCCTGAGAGGGAGCTATGGACATCCTTGAAGGCACAACCAATCAAAATAATCATTACTAAATATTGTTAAAACTGTTTATCTCTACTTGCAACTAATCAGCTGTTTTAATGAAGTATGTAACACCAGACACATCCTTTGAGAATTAATGAATGGACATCCTCTTCAGTAAGAATATGTAATTTACAAGGACTTAATTTGCATGGATACCATGCCAAATAAGACGAGTGCACTTTAAATCATGCACGATATAGGCTGCTGATGAATAATACAGCATTGTATTTATTCTTTTACTTATACCAAAAGGAAAACTAGTTTTGGGAAACTTAAGGGATAATAATTGTGAACACACTTTTGGCAATCGGGATGATCACTGACTAAAAAAATATGATTCTGTTTAGTCCGTCAGTTAGATTATCGAAAAATATTGGATACGTGTTTTTTGTTTTATCAATTGAATAAAAAAATTGACGAAAATAAAACGGGTCAAAGATCATGAGTGGGGGCTTGTGACGACACATTTGAGTAAAAATGTACTCAAATATGACGTCACACGAGTTTTCGACGCACTGTATCGTCTCCTTTTTTTGTTTACGTGAAAAAAGAAAAACTATGTGCCCAATATTTTTTGGAAATCTATCTGACGGACTAATTAGATTTTTTTTTACAAGATTGTGTTTTTTTTATCCTGTCAAGCAAGCAAGCTGTAAGCATCACCTTTGTACATACCTATATTTCCTTTCTTGTTTTCAGTATTTAGTGTGTACAGATATTAATAAATAACTAGGTAAAATATATTTTTATGAGTTTTGAAGATATTGTTTGGAATGCTGAATGAATTAATAAAAAAAGTGTGCCGTCACGGGACGCCTGGCAGATGTGAGACATCGAAATTATTTTGTACAAGTAATATGCTTAAAAAAAGTCAATATAAAAAAATTACACATGAAATAAAATAAAAGAAAATTAAAACAAAATGACTCGATTCACAAAAAGAAAATCCTTATGCTGGGATCGAACTCGAAGTCACGAGATTTTAATCTAGCGCTGTGCCCCGAGACCAGCTGGCTTGTTGTAACCGTAGCGAATATTTGATGCTGCTTCAACAGGTCGGTAATGTTTGGGATTGTTCGGGCCGGGTTGACCACTTGACAGTTGGCGCCGCGTCGCCACGCCATTTTTTGGTTTTACCCGTGCCTGATAGATGTTTCACATCAAAATATCATTAGGCATTGACCATCATGTAGTGATTAATCTTCATCTTGTCCAGCAATGGGACAGTAACAGACCGGTTTTGTTAATACCAGTCTGTGTAAGTGTATAATTTTGCTTCTGCTAGGTGTTTCATGTTCAAATTTTCAGAATACCATTATCATACAAAGAGCCTATGTGACTTCCACAACACTTTACCCCTAGGTTAGACGGTGATCTTGGTGGTCTATTTACAGTAATATATATATTATTATTTTTTAATTATAATTATTTGCAATCGATCGTCAGACCATAAGCGAATTCATTGTAGTTTACATCACATTTTAAATAGTTTGATATTTATTTATAGTATCTAAATATATTTTATATCACTTCACTACATAATATTATAAAACAAAGTTGCCCGCGTCTATCCGTCCCTATGTATGCTTAGATCTTTAAAACTACACAACAGATTTTGATGCGGGTTTTTTTAATAGATAGAGTGATTCAAGAGGAAGGTTATAAGTATATAATTTGCGGGTGGGCGAAGCGGCGGGCATCTGCTAGTATTTCATATATCCTTGTAGTTTACCTTGGTATTAAATAAATTATTTTCAGATATACACCTACAACTGCTTGTCTCTGCATCACCCAAAGGTTGGCTGGTAGAGAATGCCTATGGCATTAAGTCCGCCTCTGTGCTTGAAGTGTTAAATAAATAAATAAAATTGAGTTATTTTCTTTGTCAGCTAATAGATTTCGAAGTAATATCCTTAAAGCTATCAAAGACTTTCGAGGATTAGTGTATCTGTAAATCTTATTGTTTTTTTTTTCCCTTTTAATTTATGTAGTATTAGTAATAAAGCTAAGGCTTATTGTACTCATGCATGTATCTTCCAATTTTAATTATATAAGATGTGGTTAACATAGTTAGTTGCACACACAGTCTCGTACCAATTATTTGATAACCATCTAAAGTGTGTAATTGTTCGTTTTCCCTAATAAATAAAATAAAATCGCTGGACATTAACACACAGCGCCATCTAGTGCCACACTAAGCAACGAGGCTTGTGTCGTGGACACTAGATAGTTGATATACTACCTAGATACTTTTTGTTTGTAAATACATACTTATTATACATATAAACATCCATGACTCAGAAACAAATGTCCATCCTCATCACACAAACATTTGCTCCAACCGGGATTCGAACCCGGGGCCCTAAGAACGTAAGGCAGCCTCACTACCGCTGCGCCATTCGGGTCGTCAAATAAAGTACTTAAAAAAAAAAAACTTACATAGAGATAAGAAGAACATGGCGGCTTTCCAAGGAGTCGGGTACACCTCAGCATCAGTGGCAAGCCCGTAGAAAGAGAAAGACGCACAATTATTGTGATCATCTCTCATGCGGATACATCTGGCAATAAGAAAATAATTTTAAATGTTTAGATTAGTTATTAAACAAATGCTTTGAAACGCTGGGTTGGGTCAAAATTAGTAACTACAAAAACTAAATTAACCTTAAGCGGATCATATTGGAGGCTCCTGCGTACCACCAGTGGTCCGCGGACCTTAGGTTGGGAACCACTGATTATTAGAGCCATATTTAGCGTAAAAATAAACTTTAAACTATCTGGTACAAGGTGTTTCGCTTGAATATTTATCAGTATTCACCAGTATTTTATTTTGAATCTTTATCTTTTAGCAAAACATACAAAGTGAAATAAACTAATATAATAAAGCCTCAAAGAATTAATTTCGTAACACACACTCAACTTTTTAATAAGTTTTGGAACTTAATTCCAACCCAACCACACTCTAAAGTCATGAAATTAAATGCTTCACTATTCAATATATTGTTGGCTCTAAATTAAACATAATTCTCAACTTACCTATTATAAATACCGACGCTTGGAACATAAAAACTGGTGACATTGTCGTGGTTCAGCACCACCGGCTGGCCCATTAGCCATTTAGGAGTCATAATACCCGTTAAAATTAACATAAAAGCAACAAGACTTAGCAAAAGCCATGCTAAACTCCGACCAGTTACTATAACATAGCACATGATTGAAAAAACTGGGATCTTTTGTATAGTTTCGTACGAAAAATCTTGCTCGTTTGAACGTGGAGTTGCGGACCCCAGCCCGATAAATATTAAGACAGTTTAACTTTGTTCTTTCTCTATGTGCAGCCTCGAATATACTTCAAAAGTACATTAATGGAGTTTTGCCACATTGAGATTTCGTTGGAGAGAATTAAAATAAAAACAAATCTCTGTTCCGTGTACACAGTCTTGAATCTGAATCTGACAGACAATATTGTCAATTTGTCAGTCAATCAAGGACTAAGGAGTGCTACAACACTCTGATTCCTAATTACCCATAGCTCGTTGCGAAAATCCCAAAACAATTTTCTTCTTTGATTTTAAAATAAAACAATACATTTACGTAGGCTTAAGACTTAATAGCTTAAAACAGTTTGGAGTTTTGTCTTGTTTCGTAAAATCATGCATTTCATAGATACATGTTATAATTATCTCAAAATTCAAGGGTTTTTAAGATAGTGGAATAAGCATGTAAAACATGCGGATGCTATTAATTTTTTTTGCTAACCGTTTAGCAAAAAATTTTAACAGCATCCGCATGTTTTACAGTGGATACGAAACGGGGCACAATTTTTTTACTGCGACCAATTTCGAGGTAGTTGGTCACAGTTCTAACCTAACCTAACCTATAACCTATATGGTTGGAATGAACGGAATCCCTTGGAAATAACAATAAAAAGATCGAAAGAAATCACGAAAATAAAATTTATAGAAAATTTCATTTTTTTAAGTTATTAAAAAAAAAAAAAGTCCCAATCATTCCGAGTTCGATGATCGAGTTTATGGCTTGCGGTTCCAGAACTACCTAAAAATTAGCGTGTTTAAAACTCTGAATTAAATTATAAAGTAATTGAGAGTTTAAACCCAAAATACGGAAATCCCTATATTTAGGGGGAAATAATTTCAGTTGATAACACTGAACCAGAAAGTAATGAATTTGACATTACACTTTTTTATTGCCCGACATAGACAACCTAATTCAGCGATTAGACAAATAGAGCGGTTCCAAATTGCTCCGCTCTATCAGATAAATAGAAGAATGTAGATTTGGATTCAGTTTCAAGAGTAATTTTAAAAATCTGAAGTGCTTTTTGCCTATGTTTCTATTTTGTTTTACAATTTTACTATCATAATATTGTAATTAACTCAGCACTCATAGACCAGCGTTTTTTTTCAAATTGGACTCACCACAACACTCGGTTCTTCACTCAACTGTATTGATGTATTCACTCTCACCCATGCTCTCACCACAGTCTATGTTAGCAATTTTTTTGTTTGGTCTCCACCCCACACAAAAAATCGAAATCTACGATACTATTAAAATTATTGTGATCATTGTTCTAATAAAGGAGAAGTTTTGATAAACCTTGAATAGAAGTCAATGAGAACATTAGAACTTTTCAGTTTAAGATTTTAAAACAATTTATAAGTGAAATGAAAGAAGAACCATGTTGTTTTTAAAAATCTAAAACCAATAATTTGAACGCACATTGAACGCATCCTTAAGGCGAGGACCCAAGCGCCATCTGCTGTTTCAGGGTTAAAAATAAAATACGGTTTTGTTCTCTCTTCCTCCTTGTTGTTTCTTTTCATTTGAGTGCGTGAAAGAAATGGTTATTATAATCAGGGCCTATTATTTTCTGTATTGAATTATGCAAATCAATTAGTGATCTTAAAAGTGTACAACGTTACGTTGGATCGTGTCGCGATAATTTCGAGTGAAATGTGGTCGATGACAGCGTGAAAACGATTGCTACGTAAGTATAATACGATCAAATACTATACATCGACACCGTAGAATCACTGCTATTGGTTTTACTATGAAACGCGTTTTGTAGGATAATAAAAATACCTGTCAGTCAATTGTCAGGTACAGATGTGTGCCTATCTGTGTATTGTCAAGCACAGAAATCAGTCGTAATTGAACAATTTATTTTATTTAAATCGTTTGTTTTATGATTATCTAGTGTTAAATACAGTGCCATGAAGTGTGTCTGTGAAACTGTGATGGTATGCGTCAAGTGTGTGGTGTAGGGTATTGAAAAAAAAACATGTTTTCGTCTGCCCTTGTTTAGGTTGCAAAATCTCGATTCCTTTGTCATGTGCATAGTCACTTTTACTTTTTCTGGTGCGCATTGCATGTAATGTAATCGACTGACGTTTACCAAATTCCCGCTATTTTGTTAGTTTTTTTTTCATGTTTGTAGAAAGTGGGTATACTGGTCATATGGGATATTTTTATGTAAATAAGGCGTTCCAGTTGAACGAGCAGACACTGTTGAGTGAGTTTTGTTTAAAAATGCAGTTAAACTTGATTGTTATCCTCTTGACATAGTTTTTTTCATAAAACTGTTGGAAAAAGTGTTCTGTGTAATAGATTTAAAGCAGCTGGATATTCCAGGCAAAGGTGTTATTGTGTAAGGCCTAATGTGTCATTAGCAGCTTTCTAACTGTCAAAAAGTTAATCTTTTGCTTCCTACATCAATATTTTAGCCTTGTATTGCTTGTCCAATATTTTATTGATTAGCTAGTATTATAGCTTGCCATTGTTTGAAATAATTTCAAAATCAATGACAACAACAATTGAAGCGATAAAACTAAAGTTTCTTTTCCTTGTTTATAAACATTACTTTACTACTGTTGTAAATTGGTCACAAATTCTTGGAATTCCTAATGGGAAGTTCATAATAAAATAACATGATTAATAACTATGAAACACTGAAAATATCTTTCATGTTCCTCTTGAGGTGGATTGATAAAATCATTTCAGTCTAAGGTGGTTTCAATTTTTAAAAAGGTACATATTTAGAATTTTGTAAAAATACTTGGCCGAATTTAGTAAATGAAGCATGTTTCCCTGTAAAATGTATTATCATAATCTTATCCTTGTCTCATGTTAGTTGGGGTTGACGTTTTTCTTCCATTCTTGTCTGTCATGCTACCTATCATTCAAATGTTCATGTAGTTAAATGTACCGTAACATATAAGTAAAACAAAACAAAAAATACTTTCAAACTCAATTTTGATTTTGTTGCCTACTACTAAAGAACTGTTTTCCTTTGCACAACTGAAACAATAGTTTTTCAGATATATTTAGAATATTGCTACCATAATTAAGATGTACACACCTGAAGAAAGAATGTAAAGAAAATTGAGCCTTATCTAACTTAAGTGCATTAAGGTTTATTTTTGCCCATTCCCTTCCCTCAGATGCCCCATTTTATATTATTTACTCATAAATTGTGGTCATAAGTAAGTAATTAGTTACCAATCACTTTCTATACTGTCTGCATCTTGCAACACTTTCACTGCAGTTGCTGCATGTAATTTAGTAGCTGAATCATAAAACTGCATAATTTTTGCATTTATTCAGTGATGACTAATAAAGAAGCATGGAAGAATAAGACTAGCTGCGCCAATCGCCAATAAATTGGTATATGGACAGGAGAATGATAATGATGCCGTGTGTGTTCAATTAACTCAGTCTATCGCAGTCCTCCATTACACATTGATCTACCTTTCTCAATATTTACAGACTAAACTTATATTGTCACTTACGGGATATCTTCCATGATTATTATTAGAAGAACAAGAATATATCCCGTAAGGTAAGTGGCAATATAAGTTTAGTTTTTAACCGTGAAAGCTTAAAACAGTATTTACAGACTATTTCATCACCTTGTGATCATCATCACCAGCCTTGTTCCACCTGCTATTGAGTTTAGGTGTCCTACCTAATTGTGCCACACTCCCTGGTCTGCTACCTCCGCATCAGTTCTGGTTAAACTATCTGTTAAGTAGAAAGTATCTTCCATTGTTGCCATTGCGGGTAAAACCAGGAGGCAGAGGCTGCCACAGTAGTGTGGAGACTAGAAATCTATTTGAACACTGAAACACGCTTATAAAACTAGAACAATGATGCTGATTAGCATAGGCATTAGGTATCCTAAGAAGCCCTGATGACTCCCACTCAATTTTGTTTGTATATAACTTACTAAGAAAACCTTCATGTTTATCTTCGAACATTCATTGTGTCAGCTTTTCGTATTTTTATGTAGCTAGCGAGGCATATAAAGTTAGCAATTCTACCTATACTTTGCCTGCTCTAAATTAAATTGAAAATGGGGATGTACTTGGTGCCAACTATTTTTTTTTCTCCCACAAAAATTTTGATGTACACAGTATATTATTCATAAACATTTTGAAGAAACTAAACTAATAATAACATACATTTGACCAAGGGCACTTAACAAAAATAAACTAAACTTAACACATAACCCATTCTTAGAATACTTCAATCATGTCCCCAGCAGTCTTTTGTCTATAAACAATAAGTTGTAAGAATCCAGCTAAAAGTTATCATGTGCATTGATGATATGATTGTGCAACCGTCATTGTCACTATCACTTCAGCCTAGTGACAACCACTGCTAGACTAACCCCCGAATACTGAAACATCACTCAAAATTTAAGTAACACTTATATTTGACAGATACTGAAAAGTGACATTTGGCCATACGAAATTTAAAGTTTAGGAGCTGCTCAAATGCCAGCCCTTAAATTTTGAGTGACGTTTCAGTATTCGGGGGATAGTCGTCTAGGATATTCTCACTTCGGGTGACCTTGCTTTGATTCTTGAAAAAACAAAAACATGTTGCAGGTCACTTATCTGGCTGCTCATTTCATAAAATTCTATTCATTCTTGATTTGATGAGAGAGACTTTAAAGAACTTATCCAGAGACCAAAGGAATACACTGAGAGTTCTAATCTTACAATAAAAATTACCATCGTGTAATTCAATAGTCCGCTTAGGTGTGATTCGAAACTTTTCAGATCAATCTATGTTCATAGAGGTAACATTTAAATCTATACTTTGTAAGTGCAAAACATAACGGCATAATCTAAAGTATAAAGACTTACAGTTACACTTTTGACCTTCAACCATGTTATATCAAAACATGAAAATGTTATTCAAAAGTATTCATTTAAAACAATACATTATTTTTGTTTTGAACATGGTTTGTTTTATTCTGTTTCTTTTGGCTTGTGGACATTTTGAATGGCAGGAATGATAATGGAGTTAAATGTATAGATTTACTAGCTTTCCTGCTTGGCCCTCGTGAATGTCTGAAATTATCCTTCAAGAACTTCTTCGCAGGATTTAATTAGTAATTTATGTCCTAACCCATGTCATGGTCTATCGATATGCCAAATGTCATTGAAATCCATTCAGCCGTTAAGATGTGAATTCAAAGTCAAACTCACTTTCACATTTTGTAATATTTGTTAGGATTCCTTATGGATGCCTAGAAGTGACTCAGAACGGGGCCTAAAGGCAAAAATGGAGGGAGTTCTTTGACCAGCAGTGGCACAGTAGAGGCTAGCTAAAATAATAAATTAAACATAAAATCAATAGTTGCCATTACCATTCAGTATGTTCACTTAGAGTTATTTTTAGTCATTCAATTACATTTATGTTATTGTTCTATCAACAAAACAGGGCAGATGAAAAGAAAGAAAATTACCTCGAATTTTCTTTTCTTAATAAAACTTAATTTTTTGACCTCTTAGAATAAACTTACTCAACCAATTTTCTCTTTTTTTTCCAGAATTGACAAGCGCAAAGGCAACATCATAGTGCACTACTAGCAATAGCAAAATAGAAAAAAAAAAACAAAAATTATGTATATATAGCAGCTGACTAAAGCTGAAACACTGTGATCTCCTAACGTGAATAGTATAATTTTTTTATTACATCATATGAATCGTGTGTAGCCAGTCTGTTTCTGTATTTATGCAAAATTGAGGCGTGATGAGTTCTATTAGTAATACCAACGTGAGGCCCCAAATGCCTTTGCGACAAAAGGATTTCGATCAGGTAAGGATTATATTTAACTATAGTTATTTAGACACAGACTATTAATAATGAAATGCTCAAATAATGGTTTTGTGGGGACTAATAAATGCATTTGACAGGCAGTTATAGTTCTTATCTACGTCCCAAAATGAGTATTCCATTTTGTACTATTCTGTGTTTTTCACCAAATTTTCTTCATGTTTTTTGGATTGTATCATTGAGCAAAAGCGGAAGCGGTTTTTACAACTACAATGCTTGCATGTTTCTTCTGGCGCATGTATGACGTTAATAAGGGGCGCTGTATACCAACAGTGGTATTAATTTATGAAAGAGAGAGGTGTGTCTAGATTTTGTCCACCCGCTATAAGATCCATGTAAGTACAGTAATTTTATAGTATTTTCGGACGCAGCTTTATCTCAAGCTACTAAACGATTTGCGGGGCAGTAAGGAATACGAGACAGGAGAGGGGGTAAGCTTCCATCTTTCTCCTAATCAAGTGTGTTCAATGTTTTACTATTCTTGTTTTGTCATCTATTTTTCTTATTTTATCGTGTTTTTTTCTGATATTATGTTGTTGTTTCATTGAGCAAATAGTGGAATGTCGTTAGATTTATACCTCGGTCTCAAACTCCATTGATCGAAAAAAAAAACAAACAATTTTTTTGGACACAGATTAAATCAACAAATGCAGTGGTTAGAATTTACTCAAGTCATTATAGGAATGTCAGCTAATAGTCCGTGATTGGTCAATACTGCATGGAGTTGTTCTCCCAAGAACCTAACATTCCATTTTTTACTATTCTGTGTTTTTCATCAGTTTCTTTGGTTTTCTTATTAGATAGATCTGCATTATGTTATACATATATCATAACATATATTATTGAATGAAAACGTCGCACTTTGCACCTTTCTTTACGAATTCCGAATTAATTTTTAAATGAAGCTTTTCCTGATTAATTTAGTTAAAAATACTAGGTACAAGAATATGTGCCCTATCTAGGCAACATTACGACAGCGAACAAAATATCTTGTGAAACAAGCTATTGCATCAGAATCTACATTGTTGCTAGCCATTCGACATACAATAAAATTCACTTTTTAAATAAAAACTTCTTTCTAATAAAAGATAAGCAAAGTCCACTGTCATCAGATCACCCAGCTGATGCATTTCTTCTAGTATTAGACTTGGCCAAAAGGCCCAGTGAAACCCGGTGGCTCCACAGCATAGTGATAGTCTAAAACAGGGTTTCTCAACCTTTTTTGTGTCGAGCCCCCCAGATTATAAATAACATTTTCATGCCCTCCCCCTTCATTTTTTTTTGTGACATAAAACCTGTCAAACAAGTATGTCGAGGAAAACGGAACAGGGGCCCTACTCTCTTAACGTTTCGTCCGTATATTCGTATCTATCCGTCTCTCTCGCACACGTCTGCAGATGAGTGCGAGTGAGAGAGACAGATAGATCCGAATATACGGACGAAGCGTTAGGGAGTAGGGCCTCAGGTGTTCGCAAAGCAAGAGCGGCAAAACTGCTCAAATGTCAAGAGGTAGAAGTCATCTTTCATGGCAAAATTGGCCTTAATTTCTAGAAATTTATCCTGAACTTTTTCTGGTCAAATGCATGCAAATGCATGTCTCTGTCAAATGCATGCCGTGCCCCCCTTTCCATCACTCTACGCCCCCCTAGGGAGAGGCACGCCCCACTGTTTGGGAAGTCCTGGTCTATAACGTGCCCACTGCTGGGACACAAGGCTCCTCTCTGTGGGTTCATAATCTATCACGCGAGCTCGATGCGGGTTAGTGGATTTCAGTCGACACACTATTTCGATTTTGTGGTAGATACTAGGACATTTCGGTTTCCTCACGATTCCGGTGCGAATTGATTGATCTGTTACGTAAAGGAGATGCCTTGCTGCTGTCAATCCATGGCTTGATGACCAGTCTTGCCATCAGATCGAAAGACAAGATAGATAGTAATTCAATACCTTTAACCTTTTGAACGCCAGAGCATAAACGCATGCGCGTGCCCTCCACGCCAAGCCACAATTTCACCTGCCAATTTGTCACATATTCGTGTCGTTTGGCGTACGAGGCTCGCACTTGCTTGTCACGTATATGTGACAATGGCGTTCAAAAGGTTAATTTATTGCTCAGTGAATTTTCTTCTTCAACCTTTGGCCACCCAATGCTGAGTGTAGGTCTCTTCCAAATCAATCAATAGGTATCCAGTTTCGTCCGGCCACTTCATTTGTCCACCTAGTCGATTGTCTTCCCACATTCCTCCGTCCCGTCCGTGGTCTCCGCTCCAACATTTTCTTCCCCCAGTGGTTGATGCCGTTGATGGATGCAGCGACGGATTTAGGGCAGGGCAACACCCCCACTTGCTCCGGGCCTCCACAAGGAATTATTTTTTTATGCATAAGTAAAAATACATTCTTTTTGTCCATGACCAGGTTCATGGTCCGAGACACCAACCACACGATAGGTTGTACAGTTCACTGTACACCTTATATCATAATTTTTTCGTGTGTTCCAAAAAAAATTCCGCGTCCACTTCTTGATTGCCCCAGGGCCTCCACAGTCCACACCTTTAAATACGGCCCTGGATGGATGTTAAATGTCTGTGATTTTTTTGATAATAAATTAACCGTATTATAGTTTCCGCACGATGAATTTCACTTCGTCAAAGTCATACAAAGGGTAGTTTCAACCTAACAAATAGGCCATAAGGCGAAGGTCGTAACCTTTAAAACTCTCGACCAATTTATCAAATTAATAACACTACCTCCTTGTAATACGTAATTAAATTCCAGTGCGACAATCTCGCGAGTTCCTAATATAGTATACAAATGTTAGCAATGGCTTCTACTCGCATTCCTGAGACAATATGGGACCCATAAACGAGTCACGTGGTATATTAACGAAGTTGGTTGTAATTACATAAATTCAAGCCTTTTTGTATGTATTTGGGGTTGGCAGAGTTGCGAGAGCAGTGGTGGTGGTGGTTTATGTCGCGGGTTCAAACCTAAGTAGGTGTACTTAAAATGTCATCATGTCATGTCTATGTGTGTTATGAACCGTGAAAGCTTAAAACAGTGTTCTAAGTAGGTGTTTTCATCATCAGCCTACAGCAGTCCACTGCTTCCAATTGCAGGTCATCCAACAACAGGGCACTGTGTGATTTATTTCTTCACTACTGCTCTCAAAAGCCTCGAGTGCCTCGTTGGTCTAGTGGGTCCTGGGCTTAAATCCATACTCCGACTTGATCGATTTAAAAACGAATAGTTTTTCTTACCAATACATTTTGTTTTGCCTATCCCATAGACAAGAGTCAAGGCAATGCTACCTGTACACTCAGGTAAAGGACGGAAAGGTCTTCTATTAAAAGAATTATGAAGATTACATTTTGATAATATTCATTATTGAAGAATAATCACAACAACAAATTGTCAAGGGATTGTCATCCTTATTTCTTTAAAACAAACGCTCATTATGTTTTAATCTGAAGTATCTGTTTGCGACCTTTTGCTATCTTAGATCAATAATATATGCAAATATTAACAAGCGACCTTCACCCTTATTTCAACACAAATATGACTTATATCACTCGTAATAAGTAAATAACTAATTAGCAAATCGAAGGAAGATACCACAATGGATTTCTATCCTTATCGCTCTTTAAATAGAAGCTATTATACTACTAAACGCCTACGATTGTTCGAATCGACCTACTTTACTTTGACAATGGTTTTAGTTACACTATAAGTATTTCATCAGACTGATGTAACGAGTTTTCTACAACGGAGTATTTTTTCCGGTGCTTTGGGCATGATGAGATGGGCTATTGTAGCGGATTTCGTATGTACTTACCCGAGGATGCAATAAAAGGCACTTATTTCTATGTCAAATGTGAAAAATAACTTTAGCTTCAGAAGTCTGTAACAAAAATACTGAATCAAACTAACAAAAGTTGGCGACTTCTGAAGCTAAAGTTATTTTACACTTTTTTTGTGTCATTGAAGTCGGTTTTATTTTTTGCAAAAAAGTTTTTCGTTTCATATTACATCCACACGGGTAAACTCACGGGCAGAAGTCAGTTTTAGTTTTACCAAAAAAGTTATTTTTTATTTTTCCATGTTTAGTTGTAACATCCCATACAAATAATTTGCCATGCATTTATTTTACATTGTTGACAATTAAATACATGTCATGGTAATAGGCTTATCCCCAATAAACGGAACTTAAAAATACCTAGCTGTTGAAATCTGGGTGTATTGTACACATCTGCGTACCCCCTCAGAGCATACAGGCGTGATGTTACGTCATGATGTTGTATAAACAATAAACATCCAAGCGATTGCAGCAATCACGACAGATTTGCCGTCAATTTTTCAAGAGTTCCATTGTATATCTCCGAAGATCAGCATCAGATCTTCACCAAATTTAAATGGGACCACCTCAGGAGTATACTCTTTCAAATAAAAATAGAATTTAGAGAATCGGTCCACAAATGGGGGAGAAATCGGTTAACACACAGAAAAAAAAATACAAACGGTCGAAAATAGAACCTCATTTTTGAAGTCGGTTAAAGAAGAAGTAGTCTAAAATTATCCTACTACTGCAATTTAATAAAATTGTTTGCAACAAGCACGATTCACGTGCTTATTGTACAATTATCACTTGCTTCGCCGAAGGAAAACATCGTGAGGAAACCAGCATGCCTGAGATTCTCGACGGCATGTTAAGCGAAGTCAGAGGCCCAAGGGCGGCATAAAAACTCTGTTAAACATCAGTAGGCTTAGCCAAGTTGACAATCTACAATCGTTAACGCTATAGAAAACTAACCAAATGTATGGGAATGACATCTATCATCGTTAAGTCACGTGGTCAAAACAAATGAATGGAAATTACCTCTCGATTCCCAACATAAATAACGGTTACCCCCTTCCCTCACCACCTGGTTACGTCATCGCGTGAGTCATCGGACCGCGCGCGCTCAAGGGCCTACCACTCGACATATACGGGCGCTTATCGCAAAAGGTAAACAGTTTCACGTTACGGAATCGTGCTAGCATCTGTTTGAATATAAACAACACTTGTAAAACTACTTGAGAATTATAATTGTTATGTTATGAGATGAAGGTATATGAAAAAACTTGCCGCGCTAAGAGCTGTGGCCGCATTTCTTTTTTGTTGGTCTACCTACTGATTCAATTCACACGAAACTTTAGAACGAATGTAATAATTATATAAGAAACCTAATAAATAATTCTCATAAGAGTCTGATATACAATAATCTTATAAGAATTTACTCAAAATACCTATTAGAATATATTTATTGCGTAATGTCCACCACGTAATGTGACCTTGACTTGAAAATACTTGAATCTACATAAATATGATGATTTATGCTTCGAGAACACGAAAATCATGTTTTCGTGCTCATATTCACCTAGCTAACACTATTTCCTACACTATATTTCATAATAAAAGAGTAAAACTTACGTTTTCAATTGTTCGTTCCGTGTTCATTGTTGAAATTCTTCCGACGAAACTTTTGTTGGCTCACAAAAGATTTTTTGCCTCTCCCGTGTTTATTGTTTTTTGTCGCGCACAATCACTACACTATAATGATGTCGTAAACATCCACTTCACACAGTTTTGAAGCACTTATCTACACAAAAACACAATAAATCACTTCACAGTCACTCGAATGTTTACCTAAACTGACATAACTGACATTTCAACGACAACGAAGCGCAATCTTATATTTTTTTCTTAGAGTTGCCATTTAAAGTTACTAGTCTTTTGTCTCGCGACAAGGAGTATTACTATCAATGGAGTGAAACTTTTTGCAAACGATTTAGAGCCATATCTTTATTCTGAAAAAAGATTCAAATTGCCTGTACCTGCCGTTCCGAAAACGGTACGGCCGGGCCCGAGGGAAGTTTATTGTCCGTTCCGAAAACGGTACGGCCGGGGCTGAGAGGTTAAAGTTTAGTCAAAACTGTAAGTTGGCTACGATTTATATGGGATGTAGGGATCACGATTGTAGAAACGAATACATTTCATTCTATCATCTTGATCGATGTAAACTTGTCTACGAAAGTTTATATTCGTTTGTTTTGACTACGTGACTTAACGTTTACGATTGTAGAAAGAGAATCGATACGAATCGTTTGTAACTTGGCTAGGCCAGCAGGTTAGGCACTAACCACACCATAAAGTAAGAAAGCATACTGGCTAAACAAAATAAACTGTAAGACGACGGCAGGCGAGTCATAATACTGATGATTAGGCATAATTATACGTAATCCATTTTAATGTTGTAACACCACTATATCAGCTATTCTATCAATCGATCTATCGAATCAGCCTATCGTGTCATGATACAACTGTAAAAAATCGATTTTTATGCCGATTTCCGAGTAAAACACTTAGGGAAAGCGTTGAATTTTGTTTCAAAGTCTCTTTGGTACGATATGGCGTAATATTTCGCTACCAATCTACCATAGTGAAGAGTTTTTTAAAACTGAGTCCTAAAATAATTATTTTTGACGTTGGTAACGTTTGTGGTGCAGTGACCAGTCCACCTTCTATGTTCAGGGTCGTTGATTCGATTCCGCATTGAGTCAATAAACGCCCAAGTGCGTAAGTCAAGTTTTGTTTTGTTTGTTTTTATTTGCATGAATAATAACCACGACATTGGTCCAAAAGGTAGTCAGTTTCCAAAGAGTTTCCTATATCTACAACGATTAAGGCTGCGTTCCCACGGGTCGGTAGGCTTTTGGGACCAGGACCGCGGTCCCGGATTCACCCTAAATGATGTCGTGTCGATTGATTTACTTATCGTTTGTTTTTAGTTGGCAAAAGTCGTGGACGAGTGTAGTCGCGTCGTCCTATATGTGAACACCTCCATTTAAATACACAAGCCACGACACTTAAAACTACACGATTATCTGTCGTAACGACATAGTGGGAACGGGGGCCTAAGGCCTCAACTACACCAAAACGGAGACGAGCGGAGAATGCAAGATTCAACCAATCTTAGAAGAGACAAAAGACGTTACGTGAATTCCAACGAATGTGATTGGTTGATTCCCGCTTGTCTCTGCTTTGGTGGAGTCGGGGCTCGGAATAAACTTTTCGGTAGTTTATTTATTTTATATATATTAACTTCTACATCATTGAAAAACGTTCTTCGAGGTTCAAAATGCCTGCGGGCTGTGGACGGTGAGCTATGGGCTAGCTCGCCGTCCGTCCGTCTCATGACGACAGGCCGTGACGACGGCGCGTTCGTGTTCTACGCGCGCCTCAAAGAGAGTCAGCAAAAAGAAAGGGGTCCGCAAGGGCCGATGCCTGCCGGGGCTGCGGGACTATTCGAAAGAGATACCGTGTCCCCGGAACACAAAGGGCGATGAAGGAACATGAATGGGTATTAGTCACTAAAAGTCTGACACTCCCTCCTGCTCCGCCCAGAGCGGGAGGAGTCATTTGATGATTTCCCATCCTAAAAAAAAAGGTAAAAAATGCTAAGTATCAAGAGAGATTTCTTCCAAGATAATGCTCATTTCTTCTCAGTATATCATAAGAGTGTGTCTTAACTTCTGCTAACCCAACTACCAAGCGAAGTCGTGAAGCTTCACAGATGCCTTTAACCCATCTGCTAATCTTTTTGTCAAGCCCACTTCAACAATAACACAACAAAATAGCTGTCATGTCTGTCGTCAGCTAACATAACTGTAAATGTTGCAAAGGCTGACTCACAAAATGTAGGTTATCGACTCGTTTCGTCTGTCTGTGAGTTCGTAAGCTTGTTAATTTAGATATTAAGAGTATTCCCCGTAGAAAATATCACTTTTTGGAATCGTTATCACATTAAAAGAAAGTTTTTTTTTGTTTGGTGACATTGTGTCTCATTGTTGAGTAAAGACTCGCCTTTTCTACCTCTAAACCCTCTTTGTATCGTGTCATATTTCAAGTTAAGAAGCATCAGATTCTATCACTGCCTTTGCCGCGGTCGAATTCGACGGGGAAGTCCTTTCTCAAGTCAGGCGTCCAATCAGTGACCATCTTTGGTAATCATATGTTACTCAGCTCCTCGGTAACACGATTCCCCTTGGAAACACTGGTTGCCTGACTATCGGGCTTTTAATAACCCGTTACAACTGTCGAGCTGTAGATCTACCAGCCGGGATCAATAGCTTAACTTGTTTTCCGAGGCAGACTGTCGGTTTATTAGGAATGGTCATCCACGGACCGACATCAGCAAGCATTACTTAGCCTTGTAGACTAAGCAATGCTTGCCCATGTAATAAAGTCTGTACCTGACACCGAATAACAATTTACAAAATATGCATCTCTTCCTCCGAGAATGTCTTCGTCATTGTTTACACCCACGTTAAGAGCGCGGGAGTTCTATATTTAGTCAGGGACACACTTTGTCATACAATTGTGATTCAGGTTTTATTTATGTGTAGTATCACACCTGGTTTCTGCAGAGGGAAAGCAGATATGTAGATGTTGACTGATGAGGAAAGGACGAAGGACTTAGCAAAGGCAATCGTTGTTGAATCTATGAAAATTTAAGTAGATGGCGCATTACTTAGAAACGAGCCGTTGTCGCTGAGTTTTTTGGGCACATTCGGAAAGCACTTTTATTGCTGAACAAAACTGGGTGATCATTTAGACAAGATAACTGTCAAAAATTCACAATTATTCCTCGGATAAAAATAATCAACGCTTCAAAAGTTGTGTTAGCAAAGTTGCCAGTTTTTTGGGGTTACTCAGTCACCACCATTTTACTTATTTTTAGTCTAAAACCAGCTATTTGTAAATGTACCAGAAATACATATTCCTGGTACATTTCTTTAATATGCTCTCAGGTTTTTAGGCCTTAGGTAACGCTCATCTAGTAAAATCCGATGTTAGAGCACAAATCGGACACAACTCCTAACCGGATTATCTAAGTATCGAACTTCTGACATAGTATCTCGCGATCACCAGACCATAACGCAATCGAAAAGGCCACTATGTTAATCATTAATTCGAGATTAACATAAAAAAGCTAAAAACTGAACAAGCTGCATTTCTAAACTTCAAACTGACATAACAGTACTCTTAACCGACTCACAAAAAGTAGGTTACTATTTAAATTAGCACCATATATTTTGATGCTCTTTACACGTGTTTTTGGTAGCGTTTCCATTAGAAATTACGAGAAAAAATTGTGTATGCATGCTTGGTGTTTCGCAACTCGAGAAATGCTGGCCTAATTTTGATTAATTGTTGATTTATCGATGGCTAAGAATATCTTGAGGAAGTCAATGTACCGGGAGAGATGGAGTTTTTAAATATATTTTGGCGATGTCGATCTTCTTCATTGCTGCCCCTAAAAGCCCAATCTTAGACATGAGACTCGTCTTATTACCAATGAACGTACGTCACATTTGAATACATTTTTTACTCAGATGTGACGTCACAAGCCCCCACTCATGATATTTGACACGATTTATCTTCGTCAATTTTTATTAATTTGATAAAACAAAAAACACTAAACGGAATCATATTTTTTTTTAGTCAGTCACGATGCCTATTCCGCACTATTTAAACGTTATACACATTCTAGTAACTGCTACTGCTAAGAAGTCCCGTGTTATGGCAATACTGTTCAACAATAGGTTGTCGATGGCATTCAATTCAATTAATCACGGAATTTGAATCGTGATTGAGAAGTGGAATCGTGAGTTTGAACCACACCCGTTGTGCTTTTGTAGAATTCAGTAGTTAGTGCTATTGTGGCTGTTCTTATACAAACAAGCTTCTATAGTTGGTGCCAGTTAAAATCGCAAAAGCGGTCATTGACCCACCTACATTTATTAAAGTTCTTAACTATGAAATCCAAAAATAAGCCTGTTCAAGTCTTGAATCGTCATCTATCGTGATCAACATTTTTTCTAATGAAAAACGATACATGGTTCATTTGTTTTGTTTCGTAGGAAGAGATATTAGGGAAAGGGCAATGACCGCTATTACGATCGTAACTGGCACCAACTATGCCACCACATTTGCTTTTGATGCGTCGTTTTGGGGTATCTTTTGAATGTAACCATTCTTACTTTTTACCTGACTACGGCGAAGCCAAAAGGAAGGGTTATGATTTTGCCAGTCTATGTATGTATGTTTGTATTTACGAATGTTCCTCCGTAGCGCCTAAACTATTCATCCGATTTGTATGAATAAGGGGTCAATCGATGAGGGAGAGACTCTCACGTCCCGGCCGCCGCGGGAGACGCCCCGGGCATCGGGGGCCACGTGGTGGCTTCCGGCCACCGTAGGCGCGGGCCTGTGGACGGAGGCTATTGGCTAGCTCGCCGTCCGTCCGTCTCATGACGACAGGCCGTGTCGACGGCGCGTTCGTGTTCCACGCGCGTCTCAAAGAGAGTAAGCAATAGGGAAGGGGTCCGCAAAGGCCGAAGCCAGCCGGGGCTGCGGGACTATTCGAAAGAGATACCGTGGCCCCGGAACACAAAGGGCGATGAATTAACATGGATGGTTTTTAGTCGGTAAAAGTCTGACAATCCCTCCGCCCAGAGCGGGAGGAGTCATTTGATGATTTCCCATCCGAAAAAAAAAAAAAACAGGGTCAATCGATTCGTTATTATGGCCCGGGTAACTTAGGCTACATTTTAATAAACCATGTAAACCCCAAATTGGAGCGTGTTTTTTCAGCAGTCGGGTTTTTAGTGGTTGTATACAACACAACTTCTTGTTCTATTAGCCGATTAGATGAACTGCCAAATGTCTTGGTCTCTCCCATTTCTTTATAGTTTTCTTTTCTTCATCCATTCCTGTTTTTATCCTTCTCTTGTGTGTATTTTGGTGAGTATATTACATGTCTTACAGGCTAGTATAGAAGCTCCTTGACTAAACTGCTGTTATCTACATCTACACTAATTATTATAAAGAGGAATGATTTGTATTTTTGTGTGTATGTTTGTAAGGAATAAACTCAAAAACTACTGCGTCGATTTCGAAAATTCTTTTACCATTAGAAAGCCACGTCTTTACTAGTAACATAGGCTATTTTATCCCCGTACTCCCCACGGGAACGGGAACTATGCGGGTGAAACCGCGTGACGTCCGCTAGTAGTATATACAAATCCCCCTTCGGATAAGGTTTTGATTATCTTTTCTGCCATATTTTCGTTTTCAGGATCAACAGACGATATTCACTCCTATTAATCATGCATAGATTCGACCACCCATTCAAAAACCGTCGGTCAATAACTTCGCCTATCGATTTCGGCTCTCCCAAACATATTCATCGATACAAAAGTTAATTCTGAAGATACATTTGCAAAGCATCAACCTCTTTCGAGCAGTGACCCCGAAAGCTAAGTTTCTCACCTTGACCTCTCTAGTCTCAAGTACAAAGTCAACCAAGGTTGCAGGTTGAAATTGGAAGGCTCGATTAAAATAACCTTTTTCATTGTTTGCGTTTAGATTCGCAGATATAATTACCACGCTCACCTCAAACTGCGGATTATTTTACTTGATATAATTAAATGATATTACGTCGGTTACAAAACTAGCATTTGCAAGCGACTTACTCGCGAAAATTATCCCATAAGATGATAAGAACTAACTAGGATCTTGCTCTACTTTTGTTCCAAATTCCGTCGAAATCCATTCAGGCGGTAATGCTTGAAAGGATCATCAGACATAATTACTTACGCATTTTTAAGAAAACGAAAGATGTATGATTCAAAACCGTATTATATCAGGTGTTGTGATGACTTGATCGAGTCTCCGACCATTACCTAAGTTAGCTGACAAATCTGACGTCTGCCGAGTCGATTTGTTTATGTCATGACACAATCGATAAGTCATCGACTGAATTAACAACAGTAGGTAAATCAAATGACCTGATATGATATTCGATAGGCTGCGTTATCTTTTAGAAGGTTATTGTACCTCGATCGAAGCCTATCTTTTGCTACTTATGAGGCTTTAAAAGTTGCCGAAAACACGTTGCATGATTGTGTCCACAATTTTCATTAAGGCTTCTATTTCACTTGTAATCAAGAGTTAAAGCCATCAAACCATAAAACTAATTCATTAACACGGGCCCCGTCAGATCGAGATTCGTACACAACATTAGCGTAGATCTACAGCATCTATCTGTAATGTCTTAACGACCCGTAGGTAGTACCGTCTCCCAGCCCGTATCGGATGAAAGCACCGTAATAATGTAAATAGTGACAGATTGTGGCCCACCCATGGCGAACCAGTTCCTCTTACTTACGGGATGTAGCAGCTGATCGACTGGTTTTTGTTTTAATCCCGGTGCAGTGAAATACGGCAGTTGTTTTTGTTTTTTTGTTTGTAACAAGAAGTTTAAGTGTGCAACGTACAGATAGTGCTCCCAGATATCTGTTTATTTTTTCAGGAGAAATATCCCTGCATTTGAAGAAAATTCTGAGCTTTCCTTTGAATTAGGCTGATAAATTTTATTAAATTTTAAATACTTGGTTCAAACATACTGTCGATTGTGTTCATTTTCAATTTTTTTTTTAAATTCCGGACGTTTTAGTATTACCCCCGCATTCTGGACACTTAGATAAATGCCTGGCCTGTCCGATAAAACCAGACGTATGGCATAACTGTAAACACTCACGTAGTTGTGCTATTTAATGCTTTTGTTTTCATCACCACTGCTCTTACGGAAAATGACGACAAAAAATCGTGCGAAAACAGTCATATCCGAGAAATAAATATTTACAGTCTTGTGACGTCCAACCGCGCTATACTCGAGAGTATAGCGCGGTTGGACGACTATCTTTCTCGGAGAGGATACTATTAGGCAGAGAATCAGAACCAGAACTTTAAAAGTTGCAAAACGTAGCTTCCAAAACGTTCACCCTTCACCACTTCTTTTTGTTTAAGCTCGGGGTAAAGAAGTAGAACATCAAACTCCTTATTTACATTTCTCTATGTCCTAAGTTAGAAGGACGCTGCTCTTCAGCTGCTCTTTCCTAAGCTTCCCTTCCTCATCTGATTCTCTTTCCACATTCCGTCAACCACCATCTCAGGTTCGTCTGTTTTTAGCTGGGGGACATCCCATGCTACGGTTACCGATAATCAGTCAGCACTCGAAGACTCGCTGAATGAGCATAACTTCACACAATCTGATAAAGACAGCGTAGTTGTGTTTATTTTTACCGCAAATCAGTAGCTTACGACGGCACGTCATAGAGTGTACTCTTCGAATTCCCCGTGTCATCGCCATATCAGGTATTTAAGTACTCTGACGTATTGGATGCGCGACGCATATCTGTAGGTTATTATGTATAAATAAATATGTAGTGTTTGATAATAATATAGTTCCCATCTGAATGTGATGACGAGTTTGTAACAACACTTTGTATAGTGGAATGCACGTCAGTAGAAATACTTTGACCCTGAACTGGCTTAGTACGAAGTCTCAATAGAATAAGAGGCCAGCTTTACACTGGTGCTGTTGCCGCTAACGTGTGCCGTACTTCTTCTCCACCATGTCGATGGTACTATTTCATTTTATCGGTCCAATACTTCGACACTGCTATGGCATTGCAGAGGACGCTCTGATTGCTGCCTTTGGAACACAAGAACTCCCACAATTGGCAGAAACGGAGGTGACACAAAGTCTACGATGCAGTAGTACCACATCCATCCGCTTCGCCGAGGTATACCCACTTTACCAAATTGGTGTTCCATTGCGACCTACATTCATGTTTAGCTGATGACCGTATTTCAATCTTGTTTGTACTCATCCATCTATCTAGTAATTCTCCACTGCTGGGCAAAGGCCTTCTTTTTCACTTCTGTCCTCTGCAAGCGGTAGGTGTGATTTTTGTCCCTCCATCTTAGTCTATCCATTTAGCACAATAATCCAATTTAAAATGTAAAAGAAAATACAACCAAATTATTGACTTAGGAAAATCAAAGACATGCGAATCCAAACTTGCAATCAATTCTCTTATTCGACATAAATTAAAACTGCTGGCTTTATTGAATTG